>CP139501.1:7990468-8594048 GCA_021014915.2 Artemisia tridentata subsp. tridentata | reverse complement strand
TACACAATTATTTTTTCAAAGGTTTAAGTGTAAAAAGTATATCACATCAAAATACTTAACACTTTCATTAAATCCATAACATGATCTCTAAAACATCACATCTTTTGTCTTGCTTGACCATGGGTTGTCTAAACAAGATAAAAAATCATATTAATACATTAGTATTCAAGTAAAAGAAAATTTATTAAAGTTACATTGATCTAACACACACACAAAATATTTTAAACATTTAGTATTTTACGTATGTTGTATAAAAATGGTTAAGATAATTATTTTTATACTCATGATATGTCGAAAACTAAGAATATTATACTTAATAATATAAATAGTTTTTCGCAAATAAAAATTAATGACAATATCGAAGTAGTAAGTTAATATGTCATTAACCTCACACATACAACTAGTATTATAATAAATGGAACACATTCCCTAAATTTTTATTTTCTTTTTAAAAGGAGTGATCGTGAGGGTCAATAAAGATTTCGAGTACACATCAATTCATTATTCAAATTATGATTGATATCATCATCGAATCTAATTGACAAGTTTTCGAGTATGGACATGAAATTGGGGTCATTATTTGTCTAGCTTCAAGATAACATCAAAATATAACGAAATATATTATCTTGAATCTACATACTCAATCACACTCGGTTTTTATGAAAATAATTACTTCCTCTCTAGACGAAAATAATATGCATCGGATCATAACTCACACTTGTGTTAAAGATGCCATATTGAGTCTTCTTGTCCAATGGTTGCATTCCAAACATTAAACTAATATGTTTAAAAGATGCATAAAATACACAACTAAGTAGGATTGACAACTTGGATGTTTCATCCGAAATATTGAAGTAATTTACTTTGCAATGCAATTAGTAAATGTGTCATTTCCGAAAAAAAACCAAACACGAAACAAACAACATATTTAAACTTTGCTCATGAACGACTCAACACTCAAAATCATATGCCTAGTAAAAGTGTCGCACATAATATGTTATTAACTATTATGTACGTCATCAATCTTCGAGAATATCACATGTATTTCTCTTATCAAAAGATTGACAAAGGATATATTATATCTTATGCATTTTATTCCCTTTGTAACATGAATGGTTGTCTTACAAGAGAATATATTGCATCTTGTTAACAAATATAGGATATTAGATTTGAATAATAACCCAATACAACATGTGTCATTGCATAAAAAAGTAATATTGGTCATACACTAAAATACTTGTTTTACTAAGCATTCGTAAGAGTGATAAGTTTCCTCTTAGAAAAGCATATTTATTGAATTATACAATATGTCTCATTTCAAGTATAATACTCACAAGATCTATTGAGGTGAGTAACCTTTACTAGATTCGTTTCTCAAGATATGCAAAGGAGCATTCTTGAAACACTCTCGATGTAGTAGATTCTACATTGTATCACATTAGAGCACCTCTTGGTTCTAGGAAACCAAATCATGTTAAAATAACATGCAACAACTCAACAAACAAAGGTGTTATCCAAGAGATCATAAAATGCACCATCTCCACCAAATAACCTCTAAATCTCAAACACGATATTAAAAAAATTTGCTTGCATTTGTTAGGAGTTGTGTAAGACATGTCATCTTCTTAATCGACTTTCAAAATATGGTTAGTTGAGTCATATTAGGCCATGTATTAGCGAAATAAGCTAATATAATCTTTGCTATACTTCGATAGGAAAATATAGGAATTTGAATTTTTCTAACATGAGAATGACTACTGGAGAACCAATTGCACTAGAAATTCAATTTGACCTAACGGTTAAATTGCTTCCAGGAGAGAAGTTGGGTTCGTGGTATAACCCCAAAAAATGGTCGTGTTTAGCCTGAATTGAGCACCACTTGTGACAGTCTCATACTCATTCTCTAACTTGAAAATTTTTCATTCCTACATTTGACTAAAGATAGTTTACATTTGTGAACTTTATCTCCCGTTAGGATTTCATTTTGAACGAGTAGTAATTAGGATCCTCCTTAGCGAACCTAGATTACTTGCATCCCACATATGTGTTTCAAAATGATAACATGTTCTCGTAAGATATGATTGAATGTCTTCATGATATTAAATGCTAAATGATTATCATGTTATGCATGATGTTTGCATTTATTCCTTATGTGCATTTTACATGATTTGCTTGTAAATTTTGCATCCACACTATATCCTTTTAACACATAATGAATTAGGTATGCCTATCACTATGAACTCTTAGACGTCATATAGTCATACACCAGTGTCAAAGCCTATAAGTTAGAGTAGCCGCAAAATTGTCCTAATTCCTTGGTCATCATTTTGCTTTCTTTCAAGTAATACACCCTTTGTCATGGGGAGGTTAGATACGAACCCGATAAAACTCGGAGTAGGTTTGACAACTTAAATATTTCATCCAAAATATTCAAGTAAGTTTAACTTGCGATCGCAATTGTTAAATGTCATATCCGAAACATCATATTCAAGCCTTTTAACAATATATGTTAAAACGCTCATCCAAAAGCTAAAAGCTAACATCAACCTTCGGGTGACAAAGGACTCACGAGTTATATAAGTGATTAGTAGTTCCTTTCGTCCTCGTGTGAATATATACTTCTTAAGATCCCAAACCCTGCTGCGAATCAGCACCCTAGGCCTTGCTTTACGCCTTTCAAAACCTCGTGAAACCCTCGCGTGCGAAGCACATCAAAATCCGTAAATCAATCAAACCTCTCAAACGAGAATCCTCTATCCATCTTCGTCTAGGTCTAGGAATAATGGAACACATTCTGTAAATTTCACAACTCCCATGTGTTCAAATGCGTCCTTTAAATCCCTCTCATGACTACTTAAATATTTCACTGAAAATATTGAAGTCATCCCTTACGTCTCGTCTCGTGACTTTTTAAATATTTCACTGGAAATATTAAGTCATCCCTCACATTCCTCTTATGACTATTTGAATATTTAACTGAAAATATTGAAGTCATCTCTTATGTCTCGTCTCATGACTTTTTAAATATTTCACTGAAAATATTAAGTCATCCTTCACATTCCTCTTTTGAATACTTGAATATTTCACTGGAAATATTGAATTCATCCCTTACGTCTCGTCTCATGACTTTTTAAATATTTCACTGGAAATATTAAGTCATCCTTCACATCCCTCTTATGACTACCTGAATATTTCACTGAAAATATTGAAGTCATATCTTGTGTCTCGTCTCATGACTTTTTAAATATTTCACTGGAAATATTAAGTCATCCTTCACATCGCTCTAATGACTACCTATGTATTTTCTCGGAAATATAAAAGTCATCTCTTCTCGTCTAGTACCGTTCATCTCATAAAAAGAATTTATTAGGTATAAATTCTCTCCTCGTGTAAAGTCTCACTAAATCAGCGAGATTTATTCGTAAAATCCTCTTAAATTCCAATGACAACTTAAATATTTCATCCGAAATATTTAAAGTATATTTAATTTGCGAAATGCAATTAAATGTCATCTCTCATTCTCGATCAGCGTTCATCGAATCCCGTTGGATTCATTCATAAAAGAATTTATTTGGTATAAATTCTTTTAATCTAAGGTCCAGAAAAATCACAACATATGTGAAATTTCTTTGTCAAAAATCTAATTCTTTGTCAAAACTGACCTCAGCAGGTCACGGTACCCTTAAATAGGGGACGGTACCGCTAAATTTAACGGTATCGTCGGACCGTTTTCTGTTGAGACAGTTTATTTTGTCTTCAATTCTCACTGTTTCAAAAACACTATCAAAACCCACTCGCTGTAGTCTTGAACCAGAACCATCTCCTATCAGAATAGATTCTGTCTATCTTCTGATTCCTTAGCTTTTTCCCTTTTTACTTCCGCATGGTACTAAACACACCATATGTTTGGTTACTTACATATCCATTATCTTCTCAACTTATCTACACTTTTCAACCTTCGTTCTACATTACCAATGCTTCTGCATCCCACTCATCTTCCACATATTTCAAGCGAAGAACTGCTAGGATAAGATGAGATAACCCTTCTTCATCAACATAAATAACCCCACTAGAACCTTATCACTAACCTCACAACCTTGAAGATTTTATCTTCTTAACCCTTAGCATATTTCCACATAATCACATGCCTCATCATATGAATGTTCTATGAATATTCACAATGATTGAGAAGAGCTACATGACTTCAAAGGTGAAGTTTATTGTATGCTATCCACCACTTGTCATGACGTTACTAAGCTCATCGCTTCCATCAACGTTTGTTTTCCTCTTTATTTTTTTAACACATCATGTCCGAATGGTCATCGATTAAGGGGGAGCGAAAACACACTCATATAGTCTTTCAACAAACACTCTCAAGAACACACAAATGTGGTTCATATTCCCTAGAAAACTTCCCTTTAGCTGCCCAGAACTAGGCTGCACAGGAAAATTTGTGACTTCCTGGTCATGGTACCGTTAAATAGGCCACGATACCGTTAAATTTAACGGTACCGTGTGGTATTTAGTGGTACCGTGCCCTTGTTTGACGAATTTTCACGGTTTCCTCTAGATCCCTGCATCCCTAACCTCAAACCTGTAAAATTTTGCAAACTCACATACACCCTAAGATTCCCTCACAACACCATAGGACACTACCACCAACTTTAATTTGAATCCCACAACTCTTGCCTATATAAGGCCTCACCATTGCAAGCTTATCTTGCATCTCATCCTCAAACCTCACATTAATATCATTCATCATCACACTCAACCCTTATAACTAAACTTCACTCTTGACAGTGATATTTAGTTTCAAAACCTTCAACCCTTATATCAATCCCACTCAAACCTTTTAGCTACACTTCACTCTTGACAGTGATAGTTAGTCTAAGAAGCTTCAACCCATCGATCATTACACTCAAACCTTACAACTATTCCTCACTTTGGATAGTGATAGTTAGTTCAATAACCTTCAATCCTCACAATCACACGAAACCCTTCATGCAGCAAATTATCTCTAACACACAACTAGGATCATCCAAACTAGAAATCTAGAACTTCATTACCTCAACCCCGTTAGAGATATCCACCCACAATCCTGCTAGGGTCACATGCACATTTTCTTTTTCTCTTTTGAAATATATCATGCATCTCATTGTCAGTGCAAACGATATATTAATATAAACCACCTTTTCCCACCTTTCCTCAGAGGTCAAAACCAACACTTTCCATCTTATGGAATCATTTCCATTAGCATCTAGGTGCGTATCGTTCTTATTTTCATTTTTCTTTGAAGTATATCTTCTGTCGAGTCTATATTGTGACATGATTCGTCATAATAATGTTGACATATATCTACCTCACTTAGAGTATGTCTAATCAACAAACTATCCTTAACACCAATCATCTTAGGTAGATGATTATGTCGTTCAAAAGGTTTGTTAGAACTCGCCTTCCCAATGACAACTTGGAAGAAGTCGTTTTGTGTTTCAGTCAATGAACGAATCTCGTTCTTGTTAGTGTGATTGATTGAACAATTACACCTTAGGTTGTCGGTCAAATTGTGACTCTCAAGTATCTTTTAATTGCAATATGCATTCATCTTTTTGTGTCGCTAAACTTTCTTGAGCTTTCTTTTTGGTCTTTATCCTTTTGGCACACTTTGATATGCTCATCAAATTTTTTTTAGCTACGTTTTAACGTAGTTTAACCCTTGCATGTTTTGCTATGTGTATTTTATCCCTATAATGTTGCTCCTATTCTTTTATATATTATGTTGCACGAAGCTAACCTTTGATGTAGGAAAAAAATTTGTATGAATTTGATCCATGGATCCGCTAGATACTAAGGTAAATAAACAAGGGGATTCAATCACCATAGGGGAGCATTGAGCTAGGGGGGGAGCTCGGGGGTATTTGAATACATAGCATGGAGTCGTTTTCACAAGTGGTGATAGAAGACTTCACTGGGATGATGCAAGCTCGCCTTTCTGGAGAGAAAGGAAGGTAGTGTAATAAGGGGAGTAGAGAATGAATTCAAGGGAGAGCTCGAGGCAACTACATTTTTGCTTCGACAAAAGGGGGAGAAGGGAGTGTAAACAGGTAACTTGAGTGAAAACAGGTATATAACAACCGAAAATATTTGTTTCTAGAATCCGTTATAACTTTGAACTTTCAAACGCAAATAAAACCTAAGTTAACTAAACGTTATAAATTTGAAACTACAAAATACTAAACCTATACTTTAAGTCACATTAAAGTTGACATACACATGGTTTCCTAGCCAAATATCACACGCCTAAAAAGTTCCATATTGGGCCAAAAATTTGGATTGTTGTACACAAGAATTGAAAGTTGGATTGGGCCTCTTAACCCTCCCCCATATACACGGCTTTTATCCCCTCCCCTCCTTTTTTTTATATACTGTATACACCAAAAGAACACACAAAACCCTAGCAGCCATTTTCTCTTTTGTTCAGCTTGCAAAGATCAAGGAAAAAGGGTGGTACGAAGGCAGCAAGAAGGTGGTTTGATCGCGGTACATCTGGTTCGAAGGGGTTTTGGATTGGGTTCGAATTGGTTGATCTTGGTTCTTCTTTTTTTGTCTTTCAATCGATCAAGGTATATATACCTTCGTCTTGTCTTTGTTCATGTCCTCTCGATCATACACACACACACACACACACACACATACACTGATGAAGCGAAAAGTGTACCGCTTTTAAGGGGTCATTTAAGCCTTAAATCGTATTTATTTGATCAAATATTGCCCTAAATCGTTCCTTTTGTCATTTTAGGTACTTTTGAGGAGAAATCTGGAAAAGGAGGCATTTTGGACGTTTTTGGAGCATAAAAGTGAAGAAAACGGCAAAGTCTCAAAAATCGGCTGAAAGTTACCTTTGACGGCGTCACATTTAACCCCAGACGGCGTCATGCCTTGGCAAGAAAAGGTGGACGTGAAATTTACTCATGATAAGCCAGTGAAAATACCATGTGAATTCTGACGGCGTCATGCTTTAACTTGATCAAGGGCGTCACGGCTTAAATCAAAGAGGGACGGCGTCACGTTCAAGGTTAGACGGCGTCAAGCCTTGATAAGCCAGAATGGATTTTTGAAGAGCTAAAGAGGGACGGCGTCGAGAAGGTCATCCGGGAACCCTAAAAGCGGCGAGGTGACGGCGTCACACTCCATAACGTGACGCCGTCAGATCCAAAAATCTATATATAGTTTTCTAATTTTTTGTCATTAGAGAAGAGCTTAGTGTGTGGAATTTTGGGAGAAAACCCTAAGACGAATTCAGCTTCTTTTTCAAGGCTTTTTGCCTTGAGATCTTCCATGTTACATTGAAGATAAGTTATCAATTAATCATTCAATATGTCTATGTGTTGTTTGATTTTATCTTATTCTTGTCTTTTGATTAACATGTTAGGCTAAATTTATCTTGTGTTTGCTTAGATCTAATGAAACCTAGCTATTGATTATTGGTTATTAGTGTGTTGTTAGTTGTATTGGATGATTGTTTATCTATGTTAGGCTTAAGAAAACTGGCTAACTTCCTATTCGGTAACTTGCTTGAACGTCTTAAGAAACATGAACCAAATGCGTACTAAAGGTTTTTATGGTTGTATTTAATGCACAAGCGAATTCTAGTGATCCCATGTTAGGAGCTTCCTAGCCGGCTCGACATAGGAGTGAAGTAGGAGCTTGTAGAGTTGGGGAAGTAAGTACGCCACCCCACGAATGGTATTAAGGAATACACCCGTCATCCACGCGACTAATACACACTAATTAACCGGTAAAAGATAGTTAGGGAGTAAGGAAATCTAAGTAAACACATTTCTCTACACATAAGTTTCTCACCACATTTTCATTTTTGTTATTTTATTTTATTTGCATCCGTAGTAATTTTGGGTTAGTTGACTAGCAACTAATTCCGCCCACTCTTTCAAAACCGAGATTTTACTTGCTTTCATAAAAATATAAAAACATAAAAAGAATCTTCCTCAACCCTTAGACCTAATTAGAGTAGTCTTTCACACCTAACGAACACTATTCCCTGTGGAGAATGATCAATCCCCCGTACTTACCACTACACTATACTACATCGGTCAGGTACACTGCCTGGTGGGGTTGTAAGCCTCTTGAGATCCCTCGAGAGGTAAAACCTGTTGTAAGGTTGCAAAACCTACGCATCAAGTTTTTGGCGCCGTCGCCGGGGAATAGTTATTGTTTAGGTTGAATTTTTATTTCTATTAGGTCTACTCACTAGATTCCTTTCTAGTGAGATGTTTATTTTCTTTTTCTAGGTTTTCTTTAGTCTATCTTATTTCTTTGTACTTTTGTTTGTGATACCTTCCACTTACCTCATGAGTAACATTGGTCATTTGATCCCTGTTATTCGTGTTTTTCGCCGTGCAAATTTTCAACTACCCGTTCCCGCCCCCATAGTAGCAAACAACAACCTTTCACCCAACCACCACTTTGGTAACAATTCTGAGATGGAGGAGTCTGACCATGAGAATGACTATGTTAGTCCATTTTACTATTCAGACTCCGATGAGGATGCTGATGATGGAGAAGTAGTTAACGAGGAATGGGGAAAAGAGGAAATTGATCCCTTTAAGTATGTTGACCCTAGGACTAAGATCGAAAAGGATAGCCTCTTTAACATGCAATTTCCGTGTAAGATTGGTTATCATAGTTTTTATGCTTATCTTAACTCATCTTTGCCTATGAACATTATCTCTCGCGCTAATTATAATAAAATCATGGTAGATGAGCTTGAATATCAAGGAAATAACATTGTTGCTAGGATTAAGCCACTACACGTGTTCGTAGGAAGTTTTGTATATTCGGTGGATTTTATGGTTATGGAGAACTTAGGAGAATTTATCGATGACAAATTAACCCAAGTCATTTTTGGAGAACCCTTCAAAAGGTTGACCAACCTTGACGAAAAACTTGTGGACGGGTTAATTACATTCTCGGATGGGGATGAAGATTTTGTCTATCAAATGCCCCGAGCACATCCTAGGTTTAAGAACTACCCCATTGAATCTTGCAATAGAATTATGCCTATCGACTTGTTAAGTGAGAATGATAAGGGGAAGGGGCTCAAATATCCACATGAGAAAAATAAGAGATATTATCATGGATGTTTGGAGCTAAATGATGGATACAAGAAAGATGAGGCAACAATTAGATGGCTCACACTCGGGTACGTGAGCATAAGCGACACTAGGTAGCGTGACTTTGAGTCTAGCTACAAGACTCGTTAATAAAGAAAAGCGCTTCTTGGGAGGCAACCCAAGCTTTATTTGTTTTATTTGATTTGTGTGTTTATTTATTTGCTTGTTTGATTTTATTTTCCGTATGTGTGTTTAATTTTTATTAGTATTGATTCATGTTCAAAAGTAATTTGTGAAAATGCTTTATTTTGTTTTTAACTTCGTCTTAACTACATATAAAGGTATTTTGCAAAAGATAAGTGTAAGGGAAATCTAAATCGGTTTATTAGAACACAAATGAACATGAATCGTAATAATAATAAATTAGCATACATATTCGTGTTTGTTTGAGTCAAATGCTTGTATCGAGTCATAATGATGTTTTGCAGGATTTCCAGGAAGTAAGGTAAAGGTTTTTCCAGAAATTTTCCGGAAACTTAAAATGAAAATTTTTGTCAGGTCATTTCTGACGGCGTCAGGGTTTATAACCTGACGGCGTCAGATTTAATTTTCAGAAATTTTTGAAAGTTTTGTTTTAAAAAAAAAAAAGTTTTTATTAAAATCTCCAACTTATAATCTCCAGGAATCTGCAAAGTTATCATTCCACAAGCATTATATCCTTATATATAGATTTTATCCCGCCGATGTTATGCAGGTTTTCGTGTTTGTTTTCTCAGGTTTAACAGGTTATTTTGGACAAGGAAATGTTTTGAATCAAGCTTGTGGCGATGCATTAGTCATGGAGCTTCTACATTACTTTGGAGGAAGATCTAACCGTGTAATTTCATTATCCACCGAGCGAATCAGGGGAGTATTTGATTTCATTCTTTTACCTTATTTACTTTTACATCTTGTTATTTGAACATTGGGGACAATGTTCATCTTAAGTGTAAGGGGGGGTAAAAGTACGATTTTAGAGAATGCCATTGCGCTTGATTTTTGTTTGTTTAATAATAGATGTGTAATAAAACTGAGATAAATACCTGTTAGGGTAATTTTAGTGCCAAATTTAAAATTTTTTACAACACTTAGGAGTGAAACTTTGATCTTAATGAGCGTCTCACGGATAGGAGTTATATGACTAGCACAAAAACCGTACCACTAAAAAAATTTTCCACCCCCAAATATGTGAGGTTCGCCCCTAGAATTGGTAGGAAAAGCATTTATGCTATGATGTGTGTACAGGTAGCACTTAGATTCTAGAACTTGCGTTAGGACCATTCCAAGGCCACAAGTAAGACTACATTCGTGTAGTTAGATTTACTACATGATAAGAGGCATTAGGATTAACCCATTGTTTTACACCTGTGTTTTTGTTATAATTACTTTGGCTACATTGGTCAAGTAATTCTCCCACACCCTTTGCGTTGTACTCATTCTTAGTAAACGATACCCCTAGTACACCCCTCAGAGCCTATCTTTTCGTTTCGACCTTTAAGCATTTTACTTAAAGGAAGAATTTGTTACACCCCACTTAAATGTACACCCAAATCGCCTTAGCCTACCTTGTATGCACTCATTTTTAGTGCATTATTGTTACAACATTTGTTTAAACCCAAGTTAATTATCTAGTTGATTACATGGTTGCTAAGTCGAGTCATATCCTTGTACATATTGTTTTGGGACGATTGGGACTCATGGGTAAAGTACTAGTGTAATGGAGTAATGGGGAAGAACAACATTATTACCACCATATGTGCTAAATGTTTTAAAAGTACTCCAAGTTTTTCAATTATCTTAATTCGAGTCGTTAGATTAGTATTTGTAAAGTTATGTAAAAGTTCAAGTGTAAGGGGAATGCAACGCCCCTATGATGTATTATTTTGGATGGTAGGGCAAGAGTGTATGCAAAAAAAAAAAAAAAAAAAAAAAAAAAAAAAAAAAATCGAAAAAATCAAGAAAAATACAAAAAAATGAGAAAGAGAAAATTAGAAAAAACATACGGACTACCATCCCGTTTCATTTTATGTTTATTTTATGTTTTTGTTATTTTGTTTTTAGCTAAAGATCGAGTCGAGTCTTGGCTTAGCAACATTGTATAGTACATGTAATTGATCAAGATCTTTAACTAGCCACCAGTAAAACATCCTTTATCCAACAAAACCGTGTTTTCCTTTTCCCTACACCTAACGTTATAACCCATTTAAAAGCCCTCTTTGATAGTTTATCTTAGGTGCTTACGCCTAGTGGAGGAGGTTTTCGATCCTTTCCCAAGCCTATGGTAATCTATTTGTTATGACAGGTAGTGAGAGATATTATCCGTTTTCATTTATGAGATGTATTTTGATGACACTTGAGAGATGTGAGTATCTAAACACTACTTGTGAGGTGCTAGTTTGTAATCTCCGTGCTTATTATGATTGAAGTGGAACGAATATTTGTTGTAATTACTTTTATGTTAGCATTAAATGACCCCTAACTTGTATTTTGATTAGAATAAAAGCACATTTGCTTGAGGACAAGCAAATCTCAAGTGTAAGGGTATTTGATGAAGCGAAAAGTGTACCGCTTTTAAGGGGTCATTTAAGCCTTAAATCGTATTTATTTGATCAAATATTGCCCTAAATCGTTCCTTTTGTCATTTTAGGTACTTTTGAGGAGAAATCTGGAAAAGGAGGCATTTTGGACGTTTTTGGAGCATAAAAGTGAAGAAAACGGCAAAGTCTCAAAAATCGGCTGAAAGTTACCTTTGACGGCGTCACATTTAACCCCAGACGGCGTCATGCCTTGGCAAGAAAAGGTGGACGTGAAATTTACTCATGATAAGCCAGTGAAAATACCATGTGAATTCTGACGGCGTCATGCTTTAACTTGATCAAGGGCGTCACGGCTTAAATCAAAGAGGGACGGCGTCACGTTCAAGGTTAGACGGCGTCAAGCCTTGATAAGCCAGAATGGATTTTTGAAGAGCTAAAGAGGGACGGCGTCGAGAAGGTCATCCGGGAACCCTAAAAGCGGCGAGGTGACGGCGTCACACTCCATAACGTGACGCCGTCAGATCCAAAAATCTATATATAGTTTTCTAATTTTTTGTCATTAGAGAAGAGCTTAGTGTGTGGAATTTTGGGAGAAAACCCTAAGACGAATTCAGCTTCTTTTTCAAGGCTTTTTGCCTTGAGATCTTCCATGTTACATTGAAGATAAGTTATCAATTATTCATTCAATATGTCTATGTGTTGTTTGATTTTATCTTATTCTTGTCTTTTGATTAACATGTTAGGCTAAATTTATCTTGTGTTTGCTTAGATCTAATGAAACCTAGCTATTGATTATTGGTTATTAGTGTGTTGTTAGTTGTATTGGATGATTGTTTATCTATGTTAGGCTTAAGAAAACTGGCTAACTTCCTATTCGGTAACTTGCTTGAACGTCTTAAGAAACATGAACCAAATGCGTACTAAAGGTTTTTATGGTTGTATTTAATGCACAAGCGAATTCTAGTGATCCCATGTTAGGAGCTTCCTAGCCGGCTCGACATAGGAGTGAAGTAGGAGCTTGTAGAGTTGGGGAAGTAAGTACGCCACCCCACGAATGGTATTAAGGAATACACCCGTCATCCACGCGACTAATACACACTAATTAACCGGTAAAAGATAGTTAGGGAGTAAGGAAATCTAAGTAAACACATTTCTCTACACATAAGTTTCTCACCACATTTTCATTTTTGTTATTTTATTTTATTTGCATCCGTAGTAATTTTGGGTTAGTTGACTAGCAACTAATTCCGCCCACTCTTTCAAAACCGAGATTTTACTTGCTTTCATAAAAATATAAAAACATAAAAAGAATCTTCCTCAACCCTTAGACCTAATTAGAGTAGTCTTTCACACCTAACGAACACTATTCCCTGTGGAGAACGATCAATCCCCCGTACTTACCACTACACTATACTACATCGGTCAGGTACACTGCCTGGTGGGGTTGTAAGCCTCTTGAGATCCCTCGAGAGGTAAAACCTGTTGTAAGGTTGCAAAACCCACGCATCATACACACACACACACACACACACATACACACACACACACACACACACATATATATATACGCGTATAATATGTAACCTAAATAACCTATGGATCGGCTATGTAGAGATAAAAGTGAATGAGAAACATTTGTCACATAAAATGATGAACATGAAATCATAAAACATATAACCTTGATTATGTGTGTCATGTGGGAAGTATTTGGTTTGATCTTTAATAATTTGAATAAGGTGTATGAGTATGTGTTTTTGATGAATTATATCAGTAGATAACATGTGTATTTGATCATATGTATTCATTGGTTTAAAAGGAAAAAGGGAATTAGGGTTTATGTTGTTGTTTTGATCGGGACAGAATTGTTAGTCGAATATGTGTGCATCATACAACGAGTTTTGTAAATGTTTAATTCTGGATTTTTTCTCTAAAACTCAGTTTAGGGTCTTAGTAAAGTATTCCAATTGGTTTGGAAGGATTTGAGTTTGATTTGGTCATATTTTTGAATTTATTGTGATAATATATCAAAACTGTGTTGGCAGAATTTTATTTCTGTCGTAGTTTATGATTTTTCATTTTCAAACCGTATCAAATTAGAGGCTGCCAATTTACAGGAATAATATTTCATATGTTTACTACTTCCTGGAATTTTTGTAGAAATTTCTGGTGTCGTTTGGTTAGGTTGTTAATTATATACTTTTGAAGTGTATCTGCAGATCCAAATCTGGACATGTTAGTATAAACAATTTATGAAAGGGGGTTTCCACTTAATAATAAAATTTGTAAAAATTCAAGTAGACTCTTAAGATATATGGGCTCCTGTGAGAATTTTTTTGATTTTTAGTTTGAGCTTCTGATACATTTTTAAAATTCATTTATTGGGCTTAATTTTGTTATAAAACCAGTTAATGTGTATGCATATGTTTACATAAGTATTAAATGTGTCACTTTGATGTTTCGTGCTCTAATACATGTTCTTATGTCAGGTGTGTCTTTTTAATGCCGTGTTGACTTGTGTGTCGGTACGATTAACCTAATTGATAATCCCGAACCCTAAACCTAATTTAACTAAATTGGGAAGTCGTGTTAAAACTTACTTAATATGGAAAGTTACTAATTCGGGAAACTTGCTAAATATTGAAAGTTACTAATTCAGGAAACTTACTAAATATGGAAAGTTACTAATTATGGAAAGTTACTTAATCTGGAAGGTTACTAAATATGGAAACTTACTAAAATGGCAAGTTACTAAAAATGGAAAGTTTCTAAAAATAGAAAGAAACCTTAAATGGGAAACCTGAATAACAATAAGCAGTAAACTTGTAAAATGAGCTTATAAGTAATACGTGATCATTAATTTGTATAGGTTCGGTGAAGAAGGAGTGATTCCCTGTTTTAGTGTACTTTCTTATTTTGTTGGTTGCTTGCATAAGGTATAAATATTCTGACCTTTCTTATAAGGTTTCTCATGATCCTTTCACATCTTTTGATTGCTTAGCTTCTGATTTTGATGCCTTTACTATGAGCCTTTCTCTTTATGACACTATGATGTAAGCCTTTGCTATGAGCCTTTACTATGCACCCTCTGATATGAACCTATGATTATGATATTTCTGATGACCTTAGATTCTGTGTCATTACTATGGCATTCTGTTTGACCTTCAGTTTGATACCCGAGCTTTCACTAGTCATGCGGGTTCCATGACCATGTCATTGATGCACCAATGGCATGACTCTAGGGTGGTCGAGTGATGTTCCATCCCGTCCCTTTTCTGGTATATGTTTATGAGCTCAAGGATATATGTTTGGCCATTATGATTTCTGCAGGGGCGTATGGATGCATCCTAGATATGATCTGTTATGTTATTATGATATATTTCTGGTGATTGGTACTGTGTGCAATACATGCCCTTCACAATTTTAGGAGCTGATCACTCCATTATGTTACTTATGAAGATTATGATATGATGTTATGATATGATATGTTTCTAGGCTCATGGTAGATTACTGACAACCTTTACACCTTTGATACATTTTGATATACCTTCTGTTATTCCCCAATGCACCATATTCTGTTTTCTCATTTCAGTTTCATTACTTTGCTTTGTATATCTGTTCACTGAGCTTTTTAAGCTCAGCCGCATTTATTTTCTCCGCAAAAGGTTATTAAGCTAGGAGCTAGGGCTATCTTTTGGGATGAGAGTAGGAGCTGAGTGCAGACTTACCCTAGACATCTTAGCTTTGATACCATGTTATTTCATTGTTTTGAGACTCAGATTATGATGTTTCCTTCATTTGGATTTCTTGTCGAACTTATGTATTTCCTTTAAGTTATGTTGACTTACATTTTGGTATTTATGATTAGACTTCCGCTTGCGTTTTTATTATGTATGTTCTGATATGCCACCATAATATGGTACTTCTACCCTTGTCGGGTTGGGGTGTTACAAGGTAACTTTTACATTTTACTATGTGTTACGGTTTACATATTTGTCATCATCAAAAAGGGGGAGATTGTTACTGCAAATATTTCGAAATTTAAACTAAACGGTTTCTTCGGTTTTAATAATGACAAACATGTAACTTGTAATGCATAACGTAAAATGTGCAAGTTACTTGTAAACACAAATCATCAATGCATACTTACATCAACATCTCTCGACGTCTCAAGTATGCTTCAACAGAGTCGTAGATTTTCATCCCGACGTAAATCACACAAGGTATGAACAAACAAATTTAAACTTGATGGATGATCAAAGAAATAATTTTTTTTTGTTCTAAATAGTGGACCATTTTACACTTCCAACTTGATTTTTCCAGTTAGTTTTCTCTGTTCTAATCCCTTCTTACTTAGATCACTTTCTTTGATCATTTAGAGAGTCTTAGTTTGTTTAAGAGTGATCCTTTCATCCAACCAAGAGATCACCTTCATTCCTCTACTAGTGCAAGAGAAGAACACATAGTATCACAAAGATACAAAGTGTTATAGTGTTAGGCTAGTGCACTCTTAACACTTGTTACGCGCTTGTTGTATCCTAGCATAGACCAAGTTTATTTTCTTTTTAGTAGTTTGTGAGAGTAGATCATTGTGATCTTGTCGAGATCTTGAAGATCTCTTGTAGCTTGTGAGCTTGTGTGTTGATCAAGTAGATCAAGGGTAGATCGGGTAGATCGAGTCAAGAGATTGTAGATTATTGTGATCTTGTTGAGATCTTGGAGATCTCTTGTAGCTTGTGAGCTTGTGTGTTGATCAAGTGGATCAAGGGTAGATCGGGTAGATCGAGTCAAGTGGGTTGATTGTGTGAAGTAGGAAGGATCGTGTGGATCGTGGTAGATTGGTACTAGCTAAGATTAGTACTCGACATTTAGCTTAGTGTCGGAAATAAGGATAAGCGACGTTGTACGGTTTTCTCTGCCTGAAGGGAGCTTGTTGATTAGTGAAGTAACTCTCGAGTTGGGTACTCGGGGAGTGGAGTAGGGCGAAGAGGAGCTTCGTTACCGAACCACTATAAATCATCGTGTCCGGTTTGCGCCTTCTTTACTTATCTATTTACTTTTAATTTAGTCTTTATCACTTTATATTTATATTTTCATTGCGTTTATGTTTGTGTGGTTTGTTGTTTATGTTATGTTGATTATGTTTGTGTTGTGGTTTGATTGTGCTTGTGTTGTAGTTTACTTTATATCATCTCTAGATGTTGTATGATCATTGTTAACACTTTTCATATTACGTCACACTTGATCGAGTGTTTGATACAAAAAGTTTTTAAGTGGAAATGTATTCACCCCCTCTACGGTTTCCACAATTGGTACCAGAGCCACGTCGCTCAAATTTTTAAAACAAATGGTTTTCAAAATTGAGTATGATCCATGTATCAAATTACCCATCAAGGTGATAAAATATGAAAAGTATTTAATTGCTTAATACTTACAAGTTTTGTTGTTAAGTATACTTTGTCATACTAGCTTGAAGGTTTTCTTAAATTAATAAAAGAATAGAGTTTGTAAGTGTCCGGTCATGTCTTTAGAACGAGTCATAAAGTCATGCGGTTTTGAAAGGAGTGTTTGGGACAAACCATTATTTTGTAGTAAAAGTATTATCGTAAATGTCTTTCTTATTCCTAAACGTGGAAATGATGCTTAATATATATTTTATGTGTTCGGTATCTAGTATATTAAATTTTACATCTTTCTGTCGAGTCGCCACACTAAAATAATAAACTGAATCAGGAAACAGGTCACGGTACCACTAAATATAGGACGGTACCGTTATATTTAATGGTACCGTGGGGTATTTAAAGGTAGCATGCATCTGTCTGTCTGTTTTCAGTATTGGGTCATTTTCAGAAATTCATATAAAATCAACCATAAGTCATTAGGAGTCGTGTCACCCATCATTTTTAATGAAGTTGAGTCTACTTTCATTTGAAAAATACTTTTATGAATTAGTTTTAAATGAAAGTATATTAGAGTCCTTAATTTACAACTAAAGGTCTTTTTGGTCATGCCGTTTGCCTAAATTTTTGGTTAAACTGAAAAAGGGCGTTTCAACTTTTGAACCTTGACATATTTTCAAAGCGACTTGGTAAAAATCTTTGAAATGGGGAGAAAACCAATTCGTTTTCAAATAAAATCAAGCTTAGCATACATTGTTATACGTAATACACAAAATGACGATAAGTATTTTTGTGTGTTATGCTAAATGACTATTTGTTTTTCTTTGTGTCCTAGTATTGTTAGTTAATATATTTTTTTGCGCTTATAGTTATCTTTAGTTGAGCTAATTATATCTATAATCACAAGCGTTTTACATGCCTTGTTGCTATGTGATGATTATTAGTTTTTTGGCTTATGCGTCAATAGGACTTAGACTAGATTTCTTGCACTAAGTTGCGTAATTGATTTTGCATTGCATATAGGCATAGACCACTTTTCTTGCATATGTGTTTTCGACATCTTGCAAGTTTTAAAATGCTTTAGTAACCTTCTTAGGAATGGAAACTAAGTTGGTTGATCATGTGCGTCGAAAGATATTGTCTTACACAACTATTTTTCCAAATGTTTAAGTGTAAAAAGTATATCACCTCAAAATACTTAACACTTTCATTAAATCCGTAACATGATCTCTGAAACATCACATCTTTTATCTCGCTTGACCATGGGTTGTCTAAACAAAATAAAAGATCATATTAATACATTAGTATTTAAGTAAAAGAAAATGTATTAAACTTACATTGATCTAACACACACACAAAATGTTTTAAACATTTAGTATTTTACGTATGTTGTATAAAAATGGTTAAGATAATTATTTTTATACTCATGATATGTCGAAAACTAAGAATATTATACTTAATAATATAAATAGTTTTTCGCAAATAAAAATTAATGACAATATCGAAGTATTAAGTTAATATGTCATTAACCTCACACATACAACTAGTATTAGAATAAATGGAACACATTCCCTAAAATTTTATTTTCTTTTTAAAAGGAGTGATCGTGAGGGTCAAGAAAGATTTCGAGTACATATCAATTCATTATTCAAATTATGATTGATATTGAGAGGATTACAAAACACTTAGGATGTTACTCCCTTATATTGTGTTTGAGATACTTTGAGTGTATGTAGTTAGGTATGCGGAATCTACTTAAGCATTGGCAATTTAGCAGCCATGTTTGTTTGGTTAGTCTCCATGTCCATTACTTTCTCTTCTAAATCAACAATATCAACCTGTCTCTGATACCACTTGAGAGGATTACAAAACACTTAGGATGTTACTCCCTTATATTGTGTTTGAGATACTTTGAGTGTATGTAGTTAAGTATGCGGATTCTACTTAACCAAACTTAGAAGAATTTGTTTGTGTTTGATGGAACAGTAATACTAGAATGAACAATGAACACAGTAAGATTAACACCAAAGTATTCAATATTATTTCAAGAATAATACGAGTGATCTTGCTATCACTAGGATTACAATGACCTTGAATTTTAACAAAACTCTATGACTGATATGACTGATATATATCAAAACTTATAACCTAGGATCTCCTTTTATAGACTTAAGGAGTCATTTACAAGATAAGTATTCTTCCGTATAATTCTAACTAATTAAGTTATAAAAAAGATCCATTCCATACTTATCCTCTACAATATCGTATAATACAGTTATCCATGCAACAATACCTTCTATTATACTGGCAATACTAACTTCTGAGTTTGTACTGTTAGTTATATCTCAGCAGTCTTCATTTATACACTAACAGTTTGTACTGTTAGTGTAATTCTTCAGCAGTACTAAGTTCTGTGACATTTAATTCCCAACAATCCTCCCCTAAACTTGTGATTTATCCTAAATCATCAAGTTTCTCTGAATTAAATGAGGATGTGAGGACTCTTCCAAACACTACATAGTTAGTCTTAATCTTCTGGCTTTTCTTTGTTCTGCAAGCAGAAATATCTTTCTGTTTAGCTCGTCTGCCATTTCTGAATCTTCTTCAACCTTAAGTGTTGATGACAGCATAGCCATTAAAACTACTGCTCTGAGAGGATAATCTTTTTCTACCAACATATAAATTTCCAATCCAGCTTTGGTGGAAAATCTGTGAACACCACAAGTATCAAAAAGCCTCCATGTGATGTCTTCAACTGGAGCTTGAAATCTCCAAATAGCTTCACCTCCATCTAGCTCATACAATCTTTTCAGCTCAACCCATTGTTCTTTGTCTTTGTCATCTGTAGGGTCTAAGGTTTTGAATCTCTCTTGCACTAAGCTACATAATTTATCTAAATCGTCTCTGTCACAAGCTCTGATCAAGTCTTCAAAGAATTTGTAGACTTCAGATTTTCCTCCTACCCTGATGATCTTCCACCGCTTGATTCTTCCATCTGAATACACTTTCTAGTCAATAATTGGATGCTTGGCTTGAAGAGGATCAATGTTAAGGGATTCTGGAACCACCACTATCATACTATGGATCTGCTCATCAGTCAATGTCTTTTCTTCTTTCTCAGCTGATTCATCCTGCTTTTTTCCTTCTATCTATTGTTCCTCTGCAAGTTCTTCTAGAACTGATTCTTCTTCAATTCTTAGTCTCTTGGAATCCCCTGACTCCAATTGTTCTACTATTCTCTTTTCTCCTCTTACTTCAAATGTATCACCTTTCAGAGACTCCTGATGTCTTTTATATGTTTTAATGTAGATCTCTTCAATTTCTTCATAAAACCTATATTTGAAGTGTTTCTCTTGCTAATTGTCCTGATTCTTCAAATAAGTTTTCATGTACTTCAGTTTCTCACTTCTTGAAGGAGGTTTCTTTAGATATGCTTTCTTTTTACTCTGCTTTCTTCTGATCTCCTGCAACAAGTCATTAAGTGCTGAATCTTGTTCTTCTGGAGTATACTTTGACCTTTCTTCTTCTTGTAATTTTGCTCTCTTATTCTTCTTCAATTTGAAACTTTCTTTCAATCATTAATGCTGCCAATCTCTCATCTTCAGCTAACCTTTCTTCTTCAGCTACTGTAAGATCTAACCTTTTGATTGTGTGGATCTATTCGGGTGGCGTTGGATCTTGAAAGATCAAGAACTCCATGTTAGAGTTAGTTGGAAGATGAAGTAGAGAGAGAGAGTGGGAAACTCTTGAAAGCAAAACTGGAAAATTAGATTAATGTGTGAAGAGTTCCAACCCTTCCCAAGTGTGGGAAGGGGTATTTATACTTCCTAATAATAGTGCCCCTAGTGGGCTGTGAAGTGAGCTGACAGTGGGGAAAGCCCCGACCCACTCCACAAATATAGATACGACTAATCTAATAAAACTAATAATACTAATAATACTAAGCTTATATAAATAAGCCTACGAGCTATGTAGATGCTAAATAGATGCTCGGGGTGACCGAACCTTCATATGAATATTTATATTCCTAACAATCTCCCCCTAAGGGAGGTCACCCCGGAAATAATAACTTGAATTCTAGCATTTAATCTTCTGAAGTTGTCGTTATAGCTCGTAGTCTTTGATTCTTCATTGTCTTGAAACTTTGTGGATTCAGCAGTGCACGTTTGATGACTGTTTGATTGTCTTGGATGATCTTTGAGTATTCTTCGACTTTATCATCCAACATTTGTTTCCAAGTCATCTTTCAGTAGTATGTTTCCATGTGATGTATAAATCTTTGAGCCGACATGCTCACACTATTTGGTGTCATGATCTTTAGCATCAGAGTTTGCAGAAGCCGTGTTAAAGGTCTTTTAGGTTGATCATGACTTTGTTGAGTTACAATGATGATGTAGTGTGAACATGTGGTAGAGGATTGGCATCTTTTCTGTAATCTGCTACAACCACACTCAGCTGCAACTTCAATCAGCTACAACCGCAAACAGCTGCAACAGCAATCAGCTACAATCGTCAGAAGTTCCTGCATACGACAGTTAGCAATAAAACGTCCGGTACTTACAGGTTCGGACTTCGAGATTGTTAACAGCATAGTGTGAAAACTCTCTCTAATCCTTACCAAGACCGTTCCTAATCGAAAACCCACAGAGGGCTTTTTAAGATCGAACCGTAGCACATCAACGATTAGGTGAGTCGCAGGAGATCACTCCACGACTGTAGACCGTTTGAGACTGCCGCGACCACTAAGCGTAATCCATAAAGAATTACCGAAGTGACCTGCTTTCAGGGCTGCTTGATGTTGACCCTGGCAGGAATTTCCATTCAATCATTGAGAATTACATTAGTAGATTCTCTCATAAATGTTCTGGCAGATTGCTAAGATCTGCGTAGGACTCATAAGTTTACAACTGGTGTCCTTAATGTTGAACACCCAGTGTAGAAATAATTCGTGTTCCTATGAGATCTTTTTATGCATCTCGTGGCTCTAGACTCTATAGTGCGTTTTGATTTAGTGAGCGGAGGCTGGAGAGGACTGCCACCTATTCAATATCATCTAACTCGGAGTGAGAGAGATGATAGGAATGTATTGAACTCCGTGACAATTGAAACAAGAATCCTTTGAGGGACCTTGAGTGGCTAGGGAGGGTTGTGCAGCGTATCACTGGGTCCATGATACTTTGTCTTCAATGCCAGCAATCAACTAAGTGATTCTGACAGCATATGTATTGACCCGGTTTCTGCCTAAGTTGTAAGGAGGGCTATTACTTTTCACCCTTTATCTTTACAATTCTTGTTCATTCTTCAACCCCTTCAGTGCTTACCGAGACTTCATAACTAGCACCTTGTTGGGTTTGTTCCAGTACTAGCTCCATCTCAGTCGACACTTTTCCCTTATCCACTTTTCTCCTTTTTAATCATACCTAAGGACTTCTACACTAACTAGTGGATTGTCCCTGGGTAGATCCCTCCGGCTCTGGCGGGATCGTGGGAACTTGAGCCTAACCTAACCATCCTTATAACTCCATGCATTAATTAAAATGGTCGGTCTCTGGTATTCATCCACGATTGCCAAACCAAATCTTTGAAAAATCTCTCAAAGTGTTCATGATTTTGAAACACATTTTAGCAAACACTTGAGAGTTTTATATTTTTCAAATGCTCCCCCTCAACATGTGTTCGGTTGATTGTTTTATAAATTTGCACATGTTAGGTAGAGCTCGCACTTTTAGAATTGATTGATTTTCCAAGAACATGATCATCGCGAGACACGCTTACATCACTAGTAAACTAGCTTGAAATTATTACCCGTCCAGATCACATTCAAGGAAAGTCGCTCGAAATCGGTACATTCTACTCAGACACGTCCTTTGCGAGACACGCTTACATCACCAGATAAACTGGCTTGAAATTATTACCCGTCCAGGACATGTCCTTTCGACTACTGACTTTAGCTATCGTTAATTCATTGGTGAAGTCTGAGCCTTGCTCACATAAGATGCATGTCAAATCCTTTGCTCCCCCTCAATAAGTGCATTGGTATACAAAAGAGTTTAGCACTTACTGGAGAGCTTACTTTCACATCCAAAACATTTTGCTCCCCCTCAATATGTGCATTGATATATAAAATGGTTTAACACATACGGGAGAGCTTGCATATATGTTCAAATCATCACATTTTATCAGATTTCATATTTAAATCACATTATCTCCCCCGATCAAAAATTTCAAACCATTTGAGATTTGTGATCCCAAATGATTTAAATAAGTTAGAAAAATGTGGGAGAAAATGTGTCCAATTTTAATGTATTCTGATAATGGAACATACTATGCTCCCCCTTAATCTAAGAGGGAGATTCACTGCTTCTAATTATGCACAAAGTGATTGTTAATGACACGAATGATATTGACCTTTTTGCACAGATGATGTGATCATCCGCTTCTCTGAAGGAGTCATTGGTCAACATCGATTATCCATCCACCAACAAGAACGTCCAAGTATTGTAGATCCCCACTTGGCGAGATCTGAACAAATATTGCTTTGTTTCACTGAAGGTGGTGGTGGTGATGACGGTGTTGTTGTTGTTGTTGTTGCTGCCGATGTTGTTGTCGTGGTGAATTCTGAGCCAATCAATAGAGTTTGAACGTCTGATCAAATGGTTAGAATGGGAACTGGTACATTCATTTTGGCTATGGAATCTGCATAAGAATATCAACACAGATATGCATGCATACAGATACACTGTTCCTTAATAGCTACCCTTCAGCAGCTTGCCACATTATAATACCAAGTTCATCTTATAATCAAACCATAATCAGGAACTACGTCAAACCACTATCTAGCATGAAGAGCAAATAGCAATCATGAACATGGCAATTCACACGGATTTCAATATTCAATTCAGGATCTTAGGAACATGATTCTAACATAATAGCAATCTACCTAAGCGAATCCTGAGAACATATGCACAATATCAACAACAATTAAGCAGCAATCGACTACCAAGAGTCACACAACATTTGAAACTCATTCATTCAGATCATACAAATGCCATAGGAGTATTCAAGAACATCAAACACAACTGGTTTTCTTACTTCTTTTAGGTTTTGAGTCTTAAAGTATCTAGGGGATTAAACGAGGATTCCAAAGAGATACAAATGAACCTTCTAGTTATGTGAAGCTAGGATACTACAAGCAAATTGCACATAATGTCCTAAACTTTCTAGCAACTAACACACTTGGTCATTTGATATATTTAAGCAATATCCTCTTCAACTAATACCCTATTAACTGCAAAACCTTTTCTAAGAGTCATGAATTAATCAAGAAACCCGTTTGATGATATAAAATTTGAATTCACTCTCCCCCTCAATCAATGACCCGTATTCTAGTTGAACCTCAACTAAAATCAAGCTTAACCCCACAACTCATCAAACAAGAACTGTCATGAGGTTTTGTAGTCGTTGATTGAGTGACAAATTTTATGCATAATCCAAGTATAAACAAATTTCATACAACACATATTCACCAAGTGTCTCACAAATAATTTTCAGAAGAATCATAGAATGAAAACTATTTGTTATACTAAGAAGATTTCTCTTCTTTTACAAGAAATGATGCACTGAAACGTACATCAGATCGAAGAAACATGGATATAAAGTAATCCATGCCCAGGTGAACATCACCCAGTTGGAGGAACAGCCGTCTTTTTGGCGACGTGCTTTCCCCAATATGAAGCGCGGGTTGCTATCTAAAGTAATAGCAAGCCATTTAGACATGTTTTAACAATCCATTTTAACTTCTGCTCGAGCTTCATTTAAAGACCCGTGCCATTATTGAATGACATTTCTAAGTCCGTAAATGTTATCGATAAACAGAAGACATGCCTAGGTGAAACTATTTTTGGTCTTTTCTAATTTTTCAATTTTTATGGTTTTTCTGGTTTTACGTTTCTCTATTTACAATTAGCATGATTTTCTATGTATCTATTTACAAGATGGTATAAAATATGAAAAAGAATGTAAGAAGCAAAATATATACAAGGATACGAACCAGAAACCATTACTCCTCAGCATTCTGAATCTTCTTCGCATTCATCACTTGACTTGCTGAAGAGCAATGTGAGCACTTTCAATCAGGGAATGATTCTGGCTTTTCACTCTCCCCTAATTAGTGCTCTCCCCCAATCTGACAACCTTTCTGATGAACACCCATAATAGCAAGAAGACTTTGGATGAACGCCCGAAATATGAAGAAGTCTTTTGATAACCAAATGCATGCCGTCTTTAATCTTCTGACACTCCCGTCCTTGAGTGACGCCGTCAAAAACCTTATGCATCTTTTCGGTAGTTTAAGTTGAGCTTCAACTGAAATCTAGCTTAACCCCACAACTCATCAAACAAGAACTGTCATGAGGTTAAGCTAAACCACAAATTTAAGCCCAGTAACAACTTGATTTCAGCTTAACCTCACAACTCATCAAACAAGAACTGTCATGAGATTAGGTTAAAATCAAGTTGGACCTAACCTTAAACTACAGAACAACTTGAACCTAACTTAACTCCACAACTCATCAAACAAGAACTGTCATGGGATTAAGTTAAATATCAAGTTGTAAGAAAAGAGCTCAACATTTTTGAATGTAGAGAAGACTGTAGACTCGACCTTCTTCAGAATTGCCCAATGTGGAGGAACAGAATACCAATCATCTTCATCTCACCAAATGCCTTCCAGTAACCTTACATGTAACCCATCAGCCCGCAGCATACACATGAGATGATAACTCCCAACAGAGAATGTAGAATAGACTGACGACTCGACCTTCTTCAGTCTTAAGTATAACACCAAAGTAACAAGTTGAACCACTGATCATCTATAGTATGTATCCATTCTTGGATATTAAGCCCTGATCACGTGAACCTGTTGTGCGTCCTTGATGTACACATTCTCTCTCCCCTGATGGTTACGATTAATCAGCCCATGATGTAACAGTGAAACGTAAATACCAAGGTAACAAGTTGAACCACTGATCATCTCTGCGGTTCTCAACACCGAAATATATGATTAAGCCCGATCACGTGAACCTGTTGTGCGTCCTTGGTGTACACATTTCTCTCCCCCATGATGGTTACGATTAATCGGAATCATCATCATGATGTGTACATGTAGCCTAATGACGTGTACATGAAGCATTGACAAGAAGCCCTTTGTTGCTGATTGTACCAACCCGTGAGACTATGTCGATTAGCATTCTATGACCATGTTCTTCAACACCTTGATAGACGGAAGAAGCAGTGTTGGAGAAACATGGTTTGCACGACTCCTGAACTGACGTATTCAGGAGTCGTATGACCATTTCTCAATCATCAACCAACATGTAGATTAATATTCACCCTTTCCCCCCCTCAAAAATTGCATATGCCTTCCAACTGCAATTTTTGATGATTGAACTAGTGAATATGAATACCATCAACGGTAAGTAGCTCCACTTGACGGTTCTTGACGACTGACATGTTGTTTATTCACCCTTTCCCCCCCTCAAAAATTGCATATGCCTGTCAACTGCAATTTTTGGTTGAACAAGTGAATAAGAATATACTCCAATGTGCGCCGATCCACTTGAAGACTGAATAAGCACGGAAAGAGCATGAATCTTGTTGATGAGAATGGCCATTAATAAGAAGACTCCTCTTCTTTTGAAGATAAAGTGCACTCAAGCGTACACTTTTCTTTTCTTTGATGAACGAGGCCTGCACTGATGTGTACAGACGTCATTATGATGAAGAACGAGGCCTGCACTAAAGTGTACAGACGTCATACTGATGAAGAGCGAGGCCTGCACTGATGTGTACAGACGTCATAACTCTCTCTTTACTTCTTCTCTCATCTAACTCATTACCAACCCCATTATCATTCTGTCGGCTTGATGTAGTGACCACTGATGGAGAAAACCCAATATGATGAACTTGATACTGAAGTAATATAACCCGAACTTGTGACTTAAACTTGTACTAATGCGTGACAAAGAGCGGTGTAGAGACTTCGTGCAACATCGAATCCCTAAGTACTCTATACTCTTCAACCAACCAACCATCAAGTATAAGACGTACATCACCTCTTGGATATCCACAACTTCGTGTGACACTGAGCACTACAACGTGACTCCTTAAAGTGATAGTTATTTTGTAATAGAGAGAAAGACAAAATGACTAGATATCCAAGTCCTCATCATTGTATTGAAAGCTCGAACAAGGATCTCGAAGAATCTTCATCCAACCTCCCCGATATCTTCAGATACTAAGTACACGCACCCATGAAATTTCACTTCAGCCTCAAATAAATAATAATGAATTAACGCCGTAGTCACTTCTTGTGGTTAATGCCCAAATCTAGCCCTTTATGATACTTTAACTGAACTTTGATAATGGTTTTAACCCGATCATGGTTAAGAGCGCATAGTCCATCATCACGGGATTTTACAAATCTATGATTTAAACCGAGAAATAAGTTCTTTCTCGGGATTTTACAAAATCAAGAAGAAACCGTGAGGCAGTAACAGATTGAATGTGGCATGACTGATTTTGGTTTTAGGTGAACATCAGTTTGGGTAAAGAATATCTTGTGAAGATTACAGATCACATCACAACTTTTAAAACCTTTGGCCAACTAACCAACCTTGTACATAGATTAGTGACCACTCGATGAAGAAAACCCGATATACCAATACTGAAAACTGAAGTAGACGTCCCCAAATTTGTTACTTAAGCTTGCACTAAGGTTGGAAGAACGGTGTAGAGAATTAATGCTCCAAGCAAATCTCTAAGAGCTCAATACCCAACCAAAGTATGAGACATTAACACCTCTTGTGATTATCGACATCGTCATTGACGTGTGACACTGAGTACTCCCATGACTCTTAAGTGATAGTTACCCCGACTGCTGATAACTAGATAACCCAAGTCTTCAACTTAATTTTTACGCACGAGCAAGTTATCATTGAAGGTCATGCACCCAACAAACCCCGACTTCAAGATAAACTAAGTAGACGCCTTCGAGAAATTCAACTTCAATCACAAATAAAGAATACCTGATTAACTTCGTGATCATCTTGTGCTGTTGACTAGCCAAAAAGAGAAGAGACATGTGCTAATTCTTAGGAGTGCCCATGACTCATAGTCAGTCCTATCAAACAAAGCTGTCTGACCCAGCTACTTGGATGTGAAATAGTTGTCGTACTGTGTACAGGATTTTACAGTTCTTGAGATTTATCTGAGAAATAAATTCAAGAACTAACTGTACAACAGTAAGTATCAAACTGCTGTAGACTGAACCTCTGAATCCTGAATCGCTACGATCTGACCCGCTGTAACCGAAACTGCTAAGATTCAAACCGCTGGAGACTGAACTTCTAGGAAACTTGCGATAATTCTCCCCCTCAAAAAGGACATGAAATGACCTTTTTGCCAAAGCTGAGAGTCCGTGATGTTTGTGAATTTGTAAGGCACAAAACATGGAAAGAGACAAATGAAACTACTGCAACGAAGATGGTGATTAAGACTTTCTTGTAGTAACCCCTTGCTTTCCTCATCATCAATGGTTTAGTAGATTAACAATTCATTGAAGCTCGTAATATGCCAAAACCGCTTGATGAAATGCATATGACTTTAAAGTTAGAAAAAGGTTAAAACATGTCTCCAAACAAATCACCTCTTGTCTTTAAGCCTGACTACCTTTTGAGAAGAACTTGAACAACAATCCCATTAGAAGCTTGAGAAACAACAATCACTTGATGAAGCTTGATAAAGAACAAGTCCGCGACTTAAACTTGCACTAAATTATGATTTAGAACCTATATTGAGCACAACAACGTAACTCCTTTAAATATAGGTAGTGATATATACCCAACCTTCCATCCTTAATTGTATATATCCACTTCGTGAACATCCAAGTCTAATCACCTTAAATTGCAAATTGTGATTTAGAACCTATATTGAGCACAACAACGTAACTCCTTTAAATATAGGTAGTGATATATACCCAACCTTCCATCCTTTATTGTATATATCCACTTCTTGAACATCCAGGTCTAATCACCTTAAATACGCTTGAGCAAGGGTCATCAAACATCGTGCATCCATCCACCCCGAGATGTTTGTGACACTAAGTACACCAACCCGTGAATTAACAAACCAACCAAGTTACCATAATTTCCCAATTTCTACTGATCTCGAAGCACAAACTTATCCCAAAAAAAATAGTCAAACCTCGTAAGTTTTATTATGTCAAAATCCATGTCCCGCCTACTTGTCCAAAATTGATTTGACGGGATTTTACTACTCTTGAGATTTAAACCGAGAAATCGAATCTTTCGCGGGATTTTCTAAAATCTACAAGAGAAACCGTGAAATCAACAAGAGTAGCCAAAAGTGAAGTGCAATACTAATCTTCGAAATTCAAGTCACAGGAGTCAAATCATGACTTGATCAAATCGCAACAAGTCAAGTCACCGATTGTCAATTTGCAACATGTCAGATTGCAATCAACCAAATCACAATTAGTCAAATCGCAAGTGTCAACTCGCAACGTCATATCGTAACTGGTCAAATCGCAATTAGTCAAGTAGCAACAAGTCAAATAGTAGCTTGTCAATTTGCAATTAATCAAATCGCAATTAGTCAACTGTAACTCAAATTGCAAAGATCTAATTGCAGGCTCACTCAAATCTCAGGCACCAATAGGACAACGCTGCCAAATCCACAACTATGTAATCCCGTTGACATTCATAAACCCAGATACTAGCCGTGCCGTGTGTATCCTCATGAAATTTGTGTCAACCAAAATCCCACTCATTTACCAATAATCTCATCAATTTGTATCCAATACTATCAATCTAACATAACTATAGTACGGATGGCAAATTTGAATTCAGTCCAGGCACTATCATATTCAGCAGCCAACCATTTGATAGCCCATAACCAATATCGGTTCACAAGCCCAACAAGAAAATTATAACAGGATCCAACCCACTTCTTATTAAATAAATAAGTCCAATTAAACCTATCAAGAGATCCAAGTCCACGCAGCCCATAGAATTCAGGCCAGATCAAAAGAGAACACTACCCTAACACTTCGGGTATTTAAGTGTCACTAACCCATGTTATCTCTAACCCTAATCCCATCATAATCCGCCTCCTCTAACATCACTTCACCAACAATAAGCAGCCACTAAATTAATTCAGCCCTAAAGAAAAAAAAAATCGCAGCCACCCACAAGAAACTTATCAACCTACCACAACTTATATCATTCACCAAAAAATAACAAACGATCTTCATCAAAAAATAATCAGCCCCTCTAATCTCATCTTATATCAAGCACACCCAATCAGCGTCTAATCTACTCGACTGTCCACACAAACCCATCAAGATAATCATCTTCTGATCTCTTTTAGCCACGAAACACAACCCCAAATTCGTCTTCAAGATCTCTTGTGGTATCGGGTAGGTTACTTATTTTGATGTCTTTAATTGTTTTACATTTAAGCCGAATAAAGGAAACGATATAACATTCTTGTTATATTTTGTTCCTTATATTTTGGATATTGAGAACAAGATCAATGATGATTTTCTTCCTTTCGTATGATCGGCCTTTAAAGGTTTGATGTTACTTTGAGTTACACGAAAGAAGAAAAACTGAGATCAAAATGATTATTTAATTATCGAGTATGCGGTGCTGTTTTGGATTTGGTTGATGTTGTTGTAGACGTGAGATGGTAATGGGATTAGGTTAGCTATTGGATTTGTTGTAGTAGATTGTTTCTGGTTATCAGCTTTTCATCTCCTTCCTTCCTCTTCTTTATTCGATTTGACATTGATTAACACCAAGGAAGATCAACAGATCTGAGGTCACTTTGAGGTTATGGTTACCATGTGGTTTCTTGTAACCTCGTGGTCAAACAGAGAAGCTTTTGGTTTGGCTTTACTGGTTTGGTGTTCTATTAATCTTGACTGATGATGTTTACAAACAGAGGTCAATAAGAGTCTGTGTTTCGTTATGGTCAACGTGGTCAAACCGTCTTCTTGTTTATCTTAATTCTTTTGGTTGGCTAATTTAATAGATGATATGTATTTTTGACTGATGATGGATATGAAAACCTGAGGTCAACTAGAGTCAGTGGTTGGTCTTGAGTAGACAAGCCGCATCTGTGCAAAACACACAAGCCGCGTTTGTACAAAACACACAAGCCGCGTCTATGCACAACACACAAACCGCGTCTGTGCACAACACACAAGCCGCATACAAGTAAGAACACAAACCGAGTTCGTGAGTAAATGGACAAACCGAGTTCATGACTATATGGACAAACCGAGTTCGTGATTATGCAGACAAACCGAGTACACTTTATATACACAAACCGAGTACACTTTATATACACAAACCGAGTTCGTGAGCTTATAGACAAACCGCGTCTTTGACCAGTCAAAGCTGTCACTATCATCCATTTTGTCCTCATTATCCATTTTTGGCAAACAGCCAAACACCATCCACAAATTATACACAAACCGCATCAAAGAGCACTACCTTTGGACACAAACAGCATCCAAGAACAATCCCGGATGTTCAGATCTGGTAGAACCAACAATGAAAATTTTTTCTACTTTCAAGACCAACAACACGTGATGTGTCTTCACGGGTGACAAATCTTTTATCACTCAACAAGCGTCTCACGTTGAATCAATGATTTTGAACATCTAAAATCATGTGTTAAGATCTGTTAAAACTTTTGGAGCAAATGTCTCAAAGTGACAACATGTGACAAAATCAGTTAAGCCATAAAAATAGTGTACACCTAAAGCCCAAAATCAGTTAATCCATAAAAACATGTGACAAACGAACACTATTTAGACAAAAAGACTGGTTTGAGGCCCACTTTGTGTATAACGAGTAAACTAGTTAGACAAAAAGAGATTAAAACATCAGCAGTAACATGAGATGGACCTACGAATCAACACAAAAAAAATAAGACCAACACACAATCAATCGAACCTAACCATGGCTCTTGATACCAATTGTAAGATCTAACCTTTTGATTGTGTGGATCTATTCGGGTGGCCTTGGATCTTGAAAGATCAAGAACTCCATGTTAGAGTTAGTTGGAAGATGAAGTAGAGAGAGAGAGTGGGAAACTCTTGAAAGCAAAACTGGAAAATTAGATTAATGTGTGAAGAGTTCCAACCCTTCCCAAGTGTGGGAAGGGGTATTTATACTTCCTAATAATAGTGCCCCTAGTGGGCTGTGAAGTGAGCTGACAGTGGGGAAAGCCCCGACCCACTCCACAAATATAGATACGACTAATCTAATAAAACTAATAATACTAATAATACTAAGCTTATATAAATAAGCCTACGAGCTATGTAGATGCTAAATAGATGCTCGGGGTGACCGAACCTTCATATGAATATTTATATTCCTAACAGCTACCCTTTCTAACTCTTCTTCATGGAACTTTTGAGCTAACTCTTCATCAAGTGCTAACTGAGCTTGCTCCTTCTTGGACAACTTTTTCGAAGATGGTTCTTGCTCTGTCATGATTGCTTTGCCCTTATCTTCTCTTGATAACCTTGGTCTTCTTGAGTATACTGCAGTAGCAGTACCTTGATATCCAGCAACAATCAGACTTTCAATACTAGCAGTACCTTCTCATCCACTACCAATACCTTGCCATTCACTACCAGTACCTTCTTCAAAGACAGCAGTACCTTGATCCATCTGTTGTTCCTGCCTCCCATGAGTTTCATACTCCTCTTGAACCAAAGAGATATCAGGATCTTGATCAATCTGGGTAATCTTCCTCCCCTGTTTGGAAGATTCCTCACCTTGATCTGCACTTGGACCCTCTGATGAACTAGATGAAGAAGATGAACTTGATGAAACCACCATCTTTTTTGATCTTTTTCCTTTGAGTGTCTTGACAGTATTCTCCAATTTCTTCACTTTTAAAACTAGTTTGGTGTAGACAACTCCAAAGTTTTTCTTGTGGCTTTTGAGATCAGCTTCCAATGTATTCACCTTCTCAGAGCACATAAATCCGTCAATTCTTTTAGTTTCTGACGGCCCTCAGCACTTCCTGATGTGTTACCTTCAGGGAGAGGTGCATCATGGGGCAAAGACTCATAGTCCATCATATGATGAGTTTCTGAGCCACCCATAGTTTTCATTTGGCTTGGGATTCCACCAGGAGTACTAGGTACTGCTGGTGTTGCCATGGAATGGGTCTTAGCTATGTTACTTCTGTCCTGTCCAGCTTCTAAGCCTGAGACAGTAGAAGTAGCCCTTTCCACACTGACAAAGTCAGCCTCATCTGCTACATTTGTGGGAGTAGGAACTCTATGCTGAGGTACATCAGAGTCCTGTCTGGATGTAGTCCTATGTGTTGATGAAGATGGTTGTGAATATTCTGATGGTGTGGGTGTGTGATGGGAGACAACTGGGCTTGTTGCTCCTTCACCCTGAGCTTGCAGCATTGAATCAAAAAGTTTTTTCATGTTACTAAAAAGTTTTTGGGTATTTTCATGTTACTAAAAAGTTTTTGGGTAAGCTTTGGGGTTGGATAAACAGTTTTGTGTGGAAGCAGTTGATGTTTTCTCATGTTCAAAATTGTTTAGATGAACCTGGGATACATAAAAAAATTTGTCTTGCTATCAACATTTTTAACCATACCTTCAAAAATGAGTTTAGAAAAATTGAAGGTTCTGTCAGTAGCCAAGCAAATGAGAGCAGTTGCAATATTGCTACTGAACTGTTCCCATGAGGTTTTCTTGGGACTAAGACAGTGAAGGATGGTATGTACTAAAAATCTCCATTGAGGGGCAAAATGAATCTTTTGAAAAGTCAAAGCTTGTGATTTAGTGTTATACCCCATCCTGGATAAGTTTTCAAAAATCTCAGTGTTTGATATAGCACTAATACCATTGTCATCATTCAATTGGAGATGCCTCCTGAGTGATGATTCAGTAAGAGTGAAGATTTACCATCCACTTTAGCTTTTAATTCCTTATCACCATTTTAAAATGTTTTGACAGTAACAGTCTGCCAAAACTGCTTGATGTGGGAGACATAAATAGTGGGATTTAAGAGTAAAGAATGACTTATGTGAGTACCTTTTAAAAAGTCCACTGCCTGATGAAAAGTTGTGTCATCCTCTGCTTTTTCCAAGTAAGCGACCACGTTGTGTTTGTCAGCAAAGGATAAAGAAGCCATTTATTTTTTAGTAAAAGATGATTTGACTACTGTGAATAGTGTAATTTTAGGGTAGAAAGTAGAAGAAGAAAGTGAATTGAGATATTTTATTTGACTTATTAGGGTTTCTATTGGACCGAATTCAAGAAAAAGATAACTTTTGATTGAAGATAAGGTTAATAAAATAGATTAAAAGTGAAAATATCCAAATAGGAAAACCCTGGAATCAAGGAATTTGAGCAGTAAAAATCTCAACTAACTCTCAACGGCTAGTTTCAAAAAGCTGTTATTTCACACCAGTACTAACGTATATCCAGCAGTACAAATTAAGCCTACCAGTACTAACTTTAAGCCTGGCAGTGAAAACTTTTTGGAAAAATTTGACTCAGCAGTATGAACTTGATTTTAATGAAAAACCATACTGCTAACAACCATTTTGAAGGAATTAAGTGTAAAGACAGACACTTAATCAAGATTTCGGTTTAATGCAACATCTGGTTGTGTGAGAACCAATGATTTCAGTTATAAATAACTGCTTGTGTACAGATAAACTCATTCAAAGAGCTTCCTTGACAGGGTTTCTAGCTCGTGGCAGTTGTTGCCTCTAACATAAGTGTTAGATTCACGTTTGCTCGCTGTTCTTTCTACCAGATGTCCTTAGACTTTCTTATTATACAAAAGTATAAAATGGTAGAAAGTGAGGTATGTCAATTACTGTCTGACTAACTAAGCCATCAATTCAATACAAAACATCATAATGAGATCTCAAGAAAGAAGTTTCAAAGAAGTAATTAACTTAGGTATAAACCGTTGTTAATGAATTCCCAAACTCTGTCCATCATTGACCTATTATGTCAGCAACTGAACCACCATCTGCTGCTCACACAATGCACTTGTAATTCCCTTGTGCTTAATCTCCATACCTGCAATTGTTAGCCCAAAACCAAGAAAACAAAGTGCAAAGCACTTGCTTCATAACAGTAGAAACATATGACTAACAATATTAACAAAATAGTCTAAACTTTGCACTAGCAGTACAAAAATATACTTAACATTACTAATGACAAACCTAGCAGTACAAATCCATTTTATGTACAAAAACACACAGTTTGAAAAACGTTAAGGGTTAAGCATTCCAATACTTGCTACCAAATATTGAAATCTTCCTACATCAAAGGCTTTTGCGAGAAGATCTGCAAAGTTTTGATCAGAATCAATTTTAACCACTTGAATCAACTTTTTCTCATTGCAGTCTCTAATAAAATGATGTCTAATTTCTATGTGTTTTGTTTTAGAATGCTGCAATGGATTTTTAATTATACAAATTGTACTGCTATTGTCAATGTATATCATGGTGTTCATAAAGTTATACCCATAGTCAAGCAGTTGATTTTGAGTCCAAAGTACTTGACCACAACAACTTGCAACAGCTACATACTCAGCTTCACTTGTATAAGTTGCCACAATTGTCTACTTCTTACACTACCATGATATTAGTCTGCAACCAAGGAATTGACATCCACCAATTGTTGATTTCCTGTCTAGGCTTGCACCAGCATAATCAGTATCTGAATATGCCACCAAGTCAAAAGGTGATTCTCTAGGATACCACAGACCCAACCTAGATTGACCCTTAAGATATCTATAGATCCTTTTGACAGCAGTTAAATGAGAAACCTTAGGAGTTACTTGGAACCTTGCACAAGCACAAACAGCAAACATGATATATGGTCTTGAGGAAGTAAGATACATCAAGGACCCTATTATTGATCTGTATGTATGTACATCAACACTTTCTCCATCAGCATCTTTAAGGAGTGGTTTCTCAGGATCAATTGGTGTGCTTGCCACTTTAGAATCAGCAAACTGAAACTTCCTTAGTATCTCTGCCACATATTTATCTTGGCTGATAAATATGCCTTCATTTGATTGCTTTACTTGCAGACCCAAAAAGAAAGTAAGTTCCCCCATGAAACTCATCTGAAACTTATCATGCATAAGTTTCTCAAATTCAACACACATTTCCTTCCTTGTGGATCCAAAAATAATGTCATCCACATACACCTGTACCAGCAAGATATCTTTCTTGTTCTTCTTAATGAATAAAGTCTGATCAATCTTGCCCCTTTGGAATCCATTTTCTAGCAAATAGGAAGCCAAAGTCTCATACCATGCCCTTGGTGCCTGATGTAGTCCATAGAGAGCCTTTACAACCTTGTACACCTTATCAGGATGTTCTGGATCAACAAAACCTGAAGGTTGTAAGACATACACCTCATCTTCAATAGTACCATACAAGAAGGCACTTTTAACATCCATTTGGTAAATAGTGAAGCCCATAAAAGAGGCGTAGGCCAAGAATAGTCTGATTGCTTCAATCCTAGCTACTGGTGCAAAAACTTCTTCATAGTCTATTCCTTCCTCTTGTGTATACCCTTGGGCTACAAGTCTAGCCTTGTTTCTGATCACAATACCCCTTTCATCCCTTTTGTTTCTAAAAACTCATTTGGTGCCAATTACCCTCATACCCTTGGGTAAATCTACTAATACCCAAACCTTCTGAATCTTGAATTGAAGAAGCTCCTCTTGCATTGCTTCTACCCAGCTTGAATCTTCTAAGGCTTTGAGAACATTTTTGGGTTCAGATTGTGAAAGGAAACACACAAATAAACAAGTGTTGGCATCTTCATGCTGCTTTTCTTCATAAACAACACTAAGAAACCCTTGTTGGTCTTAAGTCATGAGTTTCTTTCTTGTCTTTACTCTAGATTGCATATCACCAATCACATTGTCCATGGAGTGATCTCTGTGAATCCTTGTGTTTGGTGTAGTGAGAACTGCATAGGTAGGTGGTAAATTGTTGATATCCACCTCATCTTCTGAGAAATCAGCAGTATTAGTATCTGATGGGCCAGCAGTATGAACATTTTGCCCAGCAGTACCAACTTGTGGCTCAACAGTACAATCATCATTTGTACTGTTATCTTGATTCCCTTGTTACTCAACTCCAACTACATTGTTTTCAGCTTCAATACCTTCCATGACTTCATCAGTAGAAGGCTCATCAATCTTTGAAGATGAATCCACACAGTTCCATATTGGCATCAATATTTGATCTTGATCTTTCTCCTTTCCCAAGACTGCTTCATCTGTTGCATTATCAGCTTCTGAACCTGCAAAATCATTAGAAAAGGTTCCTACAACAACTGGCACAAAATTCATTGATTGGGTGTGACAATTCGTAATTTCAGGTCATTATTCAAATCTCGACAAGTTACTATTCATCATTTACTATTCACCAATCACTATTCATGGTTATCATTCATCATTACGTAAACTAGGTTTACGGGTATTCAAATGCGTGTAACCAGTATGGTTTAGCTGCGTATTCGTGCATCATCAGTAAGAAAACTTCATATAGACTAGACTATGTCCAGTCTACACATTTTATGCATCATTGGTTCCTTACAAGTCTATTTTTTAAAAAGTCACTGTTCACTTTTCCCATTTTTCGTAAACCTTGCACCTTTTACGTTTTACGTATTCTAAACCTTCGTTTTTAGGTTTCAATTATATTTATACCCTCCGATGAACTCACCACTCATCTAAAATAATAAACTAGTTCATGATAACAAGTTTTTATATTTTTTTGAAGTTTTACATTTTTACGTTACCTGGTATTGCATTATGCGTCTCAAAAACCCTACATTTGAGTACCGGGAGCAACCTACACTACACAATACCCACTATAACTAAACTACTACAAAAATTCTGCACTATACCTCTTGGCCCCTTGTTTGTGCCGCCCTTGGTCCTCAAAACCACATCAACACTTGTCAAAACTCAAAACAAGTGTTGAGATTAGCTACCCATATTTTTCTCTAATACCACAATACCACCCACACTCTCATTTCACATGCAAAACACTTAAAAATCTGGTCATTTTTCCTCTTGTTTGGTCGTGGGTTTCAAAGGGCTAGATCACATCATTTTTGTGTTAAATCTCTTAAGGAACTAGTGTAGAATGAAGATCCATGGGTGTTAACTTGTTCTAGTTATCCTTTTCTCCATAAGTCAAGGTTAATCAAAGGTTTTCTTAGGGTTTCAAGGGTGATTTAGGGCTGTGATTTCAAAGGGTTACTCAAAGTATTCTTGGTGATTTGAAAGCTAGGGTTTTGGTGGTGATTTGTGTGTTGAATTTCTTGGTGTTCTTGGTTTCATTGATTTTCTTGTTCACCACCCATTGTAAGGAACCAACCCTCATTATTTTCATTCATTTCACTTCTGATATTTATGTCATATTATGTGTTTTATATGCTACATAAGTTGTTTATGCCTGATTATACTTGGTACACACTTTAAAATTACAAGAAAACCCTAAAAGGACTTAACTTGCAAAATAGTATTCTGATCAAGGGTAAAAACGGAGTTAACTATGCTGATCAGTAGACTTTGGGCCTAAGGGAAAAATATGTGGTTGTAGATCTATGTTTTGTGGTTATTTCCCCGGGTGGTGATCCCCGTGACGATACCCGATGATTAAGTTATGATTTTTGTGGCAAAAACAGTCAGATCTGTTGTACTGTTCCCATTCGGGAGAAAACTCAAGTTTTATTGCATAAATTTTTAAATAGCAAATATGTGGCCTGATCTAGAGAAATAGGGCTATCATCTCCAATTGATTTCACCTTCATAGGGTCTATAGATTTCAAGATATAGCCTTTTTGGCAAGACCTAAAACTCAGTCAGCATAACCTTTGGGACTGACTTGTAAACAAAAATTATAAAAAGTGGTTATACTTGGATATTTTTGAGTAAACTTGTTTTTACAGTAAAGTAGGGACATAGAGTAAGCTAGGGATGTAAAGAACATAATTTTTAGACTTACGGTTTGGGAGATACGAATTTTTGAATGTGGCTAAGTATATAAAATTTCCATCAGCTTTGGAACTAAAAGATGCAAAAGATTCATAACTTGAATAATTGGACCTTGAGCTTTTATTTTGAACCACCAATTTATTTTGGACCCTTAGACATGATTTGAACCTTTTGACTAAAGATTGAACCCTTAGACAAAGGATTCATTAGGCCGAGTTCCTCGCCCTGGGGAGCAACGATCTTGTTTGTAAAGAAGAAAGTTGGATCTTTCAGGATGTGCATAGACTATCGGGAGTTGAACCAATTAACGGTGAAGAATCGTTACCCACTTCCTAGGATCGACGACTTGTTTGATCAGTTGCAAGGCTCGAGTTTTTACTCGAAGATCGATTTGAGATCAGGTTACCATCAGCTTAGAGTTCGGGAGGAAGATACCCCGAAGACAGCATTCAGGACACGTTATGGTTACTATGAGTTTCAAGTAATGTCGTTCGGATTGACCAATGCACCAGTTGTGTTCATGGATCTCATGAACAGGGTGTGAAAGCCATATTTAGATAAGTTCGTGATTGTATTCATTGACGATATCTTGATCTACTCGAAGAGCGAAGAAGAGCACAGAGAGCATCTCAGAACAATTTTAGAACTGCTCAAGCAAGAGAAGTTGTACGCCAAATTTTCGAAGTGTGATTTTTGGATCCGAAGAGTACAATTTCTTGGTCATGTCATTGATAGTCAAGGATTACAAGTGGACCCTGCAAAGATCGAGGCCGTTAAAGATTGGGCAACACCCAAGACTCCAAGAGAGATTCGTCAATTCTTAGGACTTGCCGGATATTATAGAAGGTTCATTGAAGGGTTTTCTAATATAGCAAAACCTTTGACCAAGTTGACACAGAAGGACCAGAAGTACGAGTGGGGAGAAAAACAAGAGTCAGCTTTTCAGTTATTGAAGCAGAAGCTTTGTAGTGCACCAATTTTGGCATTACCCGAAGGGATTGAAAACTTCGTGGTATATTGCGATGCTTCACATAAAGGACTTGGAGCCGTATTAATGCAGAACGAGAAAGTGATAGCTTATGCATCTCGTCAGCTTAAGAAGCATGAGAAGAATTACACTACTCACGACTTAGAGTTGGGTGCCGTGGTTTTCGCACTCAAGATTTGGAGGCACTATCTTTACGGAACTAAGTGTGTAGTATTTACAGATCACAAGAGCTTACAGTACATACTTGATCAGAAGGAACTCAATATGCGACAGCGTCGTTGGTTGGAATTGCTTAGTGATTACGATTGTGAGATTCGATATCACCCAGGGAAGGCTAATGTTGTGGCGGATGCCCTTAGCGGGAAAGAAAGACCCAAGCCTTTGAGAGTCAGATCATTGGGAATGACGATCATTTCACCCTTACCGTCAAAAATCCTCGAGGCTCAGATAGAGGCACTCAAGGAAGAAAACCTATCAAGTGAGAAACTTAAACGGATGCAAGAGAATGCAAACGGTTTAGTAAGAAGAGCAGACGAAGTGTTATGCTTCAAGGACAGAAGCTGGATACCTCTCTATGGTAGAATACGAGAGTTGATTATGCACGAATCATACAAGTCAAAGTACTCCATCCACCCAGGTTCTGATAAGATGTATCAGGATCTTAGGAAACTTTATTGGTGGCCGAGTATGAAAGCAGAAATAGCTACGTATGTTAGCAAATGCCTCACTTGCGCCAAGGTAAAAGCCGAATACCAGAAACCGTCAGGGTTACTTCAGCAACCAGAAATTCCCCAGTGGAAATGGGAACGCATTACCATGGACTTTGTCACTAAACTTCCCAAGACTTCAGGAGGTTTCGATGCTATTTGGGTAATAGTTGGCCGACTTACTAAATCAGCCCATTTCATTCCAATCAGAGAGACTTATTCTATGGATCAACTTACCAGACTTTACGTCAAGGTGATAGTCTCAAAGCACGGTGCACTAATTTCCATCATTTCCGACAGAGATAGTCGCATTACTTCAAATTTTTGGGAGTCATTACAAGATTCATTCGGAACCAAATTAGACATGAGCACTGCCTATTATCCTCAGACCGATGGTCAGAGTGAGCGAACAATTCAGACATTGGAAGACATGCTCAGGGCATGTGTGATTGATTTCGGAAATGGTTGGGCTAACCATTTGCCATTGATCGAGTTTTTTTACAACAACAGTTATCACACGAGCATAAAGGCAGCACCCTTCGAGGCACTCTATGGTCGCAAGTGCCGATCCCCTGTTTGTTGGGCCAAAGTTGGCGATGCACAACTTACTGGTCCAGAGTTGGTTAGTGAAACAACAGAAAAGATAATTCAGATTTGAGAGAAACTCAAAACAGCCAGAAGCCGACAGAAAAGTTACGCTGACGTGAGACGCAAACCATTAGAATTTCAGGTTGGAGACAAAGTCATGTTGAAGGTCTCGCCTTGGAAAGGCATGGTGCGATTCGAAAAAAGCGGGAAGTTGAACCCGAGATACATTGGTCCGGTGGCATACAAACTTGAGCTTCAGTCAGAGCTCAACAACGTACATAATACCTTTCATGTCTCAAACCTCAAGAAATGTCTTTCAGATGAATCGCTTGTAATTCCATTAGACGAAGTTCAACTCGACGATAAATTAAATTTCGTTGAGGAGCCCGCAGAAATCATGGACCGTGAGGTCAAATAGTTGAAACAGAGTAGAATTCCTATCGTGAAAGTTCGCTAGAATTCTCGAAGAGGTCCCGAGTTTACTTGGGAGCGGGAAGACCAGATGCGTCTCAAATATCCTCATCTTTTCACCAAGTCCACTCCAGAAACCAACACTACTTGAATTCAGGGACTGAATTCCTTTTTGGGTGGGCGACTGTGACAATTCGTAATTTCAGGTCATTATTCAAACCTCGACAAGTTACTATTCATCATTTACTATTCACCAATCACTATTCATGGTTATCATTCATCATTACGTAAACTAGGTTTACGGGTATTCAAATGCGCGTAACCAGTATGGTTTAGCTGTGTATTCATGCATCATCAGTAAGAACACTTCATATAGACTGGACTATGTCCAGTCTACACATTTTATGCATCATTGGTTCCTTACAATTCTATTTTTTAAAAAGTCATTGTTCACTTTTTCCATTTTTCGTAAACCTTGCACCTTTTACGTTTTACGTATTCTAAACCTTCGTTTTTAGGTTTCAATTATATTTATACCCTCCGATGAACTCACCACTCATCTAAAATAATAAACTAGTTCATGATAACAAGTTTTTATATTTTTTTGAAGTTTTACATTTTTACGTTACCCGGTATTGCATTATGTGTCGCAAAAACCCTACATTTGAGTACCAGGAGCAACCTACACTACACAATACCCACTATAACTAAACTACTACAAAAATTCTGCACTATACCTCTTGGCCCCTTGTTTGTGCCGCCCTTGGTCCTCAAAACCACCTCAACACTTGTCAAAACTCAAGACAAGTGTTGAGATTAGCTACCCACATTTTTCTCTAATACCACAATACCACCCACACTCTCATTTCATATGCAAAACACTTAAAAATCTAGTCATTTTTCCTCTTGTTTAGTCGTGGGTTTCAAAGGGCTAGATCACATCATTTTTGTGTTAAATCTCTTAAAGAACTAGTGTAGAATGAAGATCCATGGGTGTTAACTTGTTCTAGTTATCCTTTTCTCCATAAGTCAAGGTTAATCAAAGGTTTTATTAGGGTTTCAAGGGTGATTTAGGGCTGTGATTTCAAAGGGTTACTCAAAGTATTCTTGGTGATTTGAAAGCTAGGGTTTTGGTGGTGATTTGTGTGTTGAATTTCTTGGTGTTCTTGGTTTCATTGATTTTCTTGTTCACCACCCATTGTAAGGAACCAACCCTCATTATTTTCATTCATTTCACTTCTGATATTTATGTCATATTATGTGTTTTATATGCTACATAAGTTGTTTATGCTTGATTATACTTGGTACACACTTTAAAATTACAAGAAAACCCTAAAAGGACTTAACTTGCAAAATAGTATTCTGATCAAGGGTAAAAACGAAATTAACTGTGCTGATCAGTAGACTTTGGGCCTAAGGGAAAAATATGTGGTTGTAGATCTATGTTTTGTGGTTATTTCCCCGGGTGGTGATCCCCGTGTTAAGTTATGATTTTTGTGGCAAAAACAGTCAGATCTGATGTACTGTTCCCATTCGGGACAAAACTCAAGTTTTATTGCATAACTTTTTAAATAGCAAATATGTGGCCTGATCTAGAGAAATAGGGCTATCATCTCCAATTGATTTCACCTTCATAGGGTCTATAGATTTCAAGATATAGCCTTTTTGGCAAGACCTAAAACTCAGTCAGCATAACCTTTGGGACTGACTTGTAAACAAAAATTATAAAAAGTGGTTATACTTGGATATTTTTGAGTAAACTTGTTTTTACAGTAAAGTAAGGACATAGAGGAAGCTAGAGATGTAAAGAACATAATTTTTAGACTTACGGTTTGGGAGATACGAATTTTTGAAAGTGGCTAAGTATATCAAATTTCCATCAGCTTTGGAACTAAAAGATGCAAAAGATTGATAACTTGTATAATTGGACCTTGAGCTTTTATTTTGAACCACCAATTTATTTTGGACCCTTAGACATGATTTGAACCTTTTGACTAAAGATTGAACCCTTGGACTTATTTTTGACCCTTATGACTCATTTTGGACTTAAAGTCAAAACATGGTTTAAAACTTGAAATTGGGTAATAAGTATATTTCATATTTGTAATCATTTTAAAGGGCAAATCCAACATTGAAAGTTATTTAAACATTATGTACCAAGCATAATTGAGGTTACAACTTACATGGCATATAGAGATAAATGTATCATTATTTTTAGAAGCTAAGGCGCGCGTATATATTTATATAGGTTGTTTGTAGAATTCTCGCGGTTGTTTCTTCATTATCTCACTTGATTGTGCACTTTGATTTCGGTGAGTTTTCATAGCCCCGACTTTTACATTGTTTATACATAATTTCTAAACTCTCGGGGGAGAATACATTGCACCATTTTTACATACGGACCAAAGTGTCAAAATTCAGTTACATTGCTTATGTTACATCATTGCCTGATTAAAGTCCCCTATTTGAATCATGAACCGTTAATTGCGAGCAAGCGAGAGTGAGTGAATAGATCTATTGAGGGTGACTCCTCCGTCCGGGTTGGTCGCTCCAACTTGTCAAACGGACGCATTTCATTTTAATCATATTAGAGTGATTGGCAAACACTCAGATGGGGCATTTCATTTCAGTCTAGCTTCGGGGTTATTTGCTTAAGAGCTAATGTATATTTTTTTTTATGTGGCATTGTTTTGCCATACTGATTAGCCTCAAACAGTCAACTTAAATCAACCACGGATGTGGTCAAATAAAGTCAAACCACTTGAAGACAACTAACCAAGGAGTATAGTGTTTTTCCGGGTCGTTATATCCCAGCGAAGCGTGAAATTGTGTTTAAAGACGAATTGTGATCAAGTGTTATTGAAATGGAAAAGGGTTTTTGAATTATTGGACTACGGAAATAAAAGAGAATAGCTTTAAACAAGCTACAGGAAACCAAATTACTTAAAAACGTTTAGAAATCTAGAAACGTACGTTTAAATTTAAATAAACGTAAACGTACAAAATAAAAAGTGAAAATGAAGAAATATTAATCCTAAAAATATGAAAATAACTTTTTCATAAACCTAAAGATAAAAGAAAATTATTTATTTAACTATTTAATTAATTATTAACTATTTAATTATTATTTAAAATGCACTAAATTAAAAGAAAATAGGAAATTAACCTAGAAAATTAAAATTTTAACTTAGATAAATCTAAAATAACCTAAAACTTATTTTAAAACTGAAAATATATTTTTTATACTTTTTATTTAATTATTATTAATTATTTATTATTTAATAATTATTTAAAACTGATTTAATTTATAATAAATACTAAATGAACAAAGAAAAATCTAAAAATTTTTCTATAAATATTATTAAGTGAAAAGAAGCTAAGAAAATTATAAAAATGAAAATTGCTTAATTAAAATTTAAAAAGATAAATTCTATTAAATAGAAGCTATCACTATTTTTCTGTTTTTGTTTTTCTTAAGGTCTAAAAATGTGATTATATTTTTTCCTAGATTCTATTTAATAAAAGAAAATTATGAAAATTAAAATTGTATTTTTCTGATTATTATTCTATTTATTATGATTTAATAACTATTAGAAATTAATTAAAAAGATTAAAAATATCAAATGACTTAGGAAAAATCTGAAAAATTCAGGATAAGTCTAAATTAATATTTAAAAGCTAGGAAAATTAAAATCAAAAGTCTACTAAACCTAAATAAGCAGTTGGACAGATAAGCAGTTGAGTCAATAAGCTAAAAATAAGCTAATAAGCACAAAAGCCTACCAAATGCTCAGGACAGGTTTAATACCCTACTAGAAGCACAAAACAACTTAATTATAAGAGCTTATTCCACAGATTAATCAAATGATCACTTAATCAGTTGCAAATCTCACCCAGAAACTCAGGGAAATGACTAAATTGCAAGGTAGATTAAGCAGTTAAATTAAGCAGATAAGTTGAAGAATATGGGGGCAAAAGTGAGCTAGTAGTATGAGCTATTCAGAAATGCAAAAAGCAAGGCCTAAGCTTATCTATATAAACCACAAATGAGTGAAGATCAGCAGCAACAGCAACTCAGTGTATACTGAGTTGTTGTGTGCAGAGTTGTGCAGAGTAGCACAAGCCAAAGGGCTCTAATCCAACTTTTTGATTACTTCTAATAGGGACTGAGGGAACTCAGAGAAGCCAAATAAATGGTCTAAATAAGCATGTGGCTTATAAGAGCTTATATGGGTGAATTATTGATCGGCGCATTTTACATGCACCTTAATATTGTTTAATTGCTTAATTATGTATTGGTATTATCCTTTATCTATATTACTTTAAGGTGTTTTGTGTTTATATTGGCTATGCGCACAAAGGAGCTAAACTTGGTGATATTACAAGTTTAATATAAAGACATAAGAGATTTGGGCGTTGTTGCACTATTTTGGTCATAATTTCTTCGTGCGAGCTCCGTTTTAGGTGATTCAAAAGGTCACGGAAAGAGTAAAAAGAAATCTTCACATCAAAATAATAAAATGCAAGAAATTTTGAAGATTAATCATGATTTTACCTGCTGGAAGCAGCAGCTCGTGAGTTGCATATAAAAATTCACTTTTGGACTTATACCACTAATTAATCAAAATAATGAAAAGCCAATGAAATTAATTATATTGGGCCTTGTTGAATTGGAGTTGGCGCAGCAGCAAATGAAGAAAAAAAGGGCTTGGGCCTTGTCTGGTTGGCGAGAACAAGAGCAAAAGAAAAAGGCTTTGGCTTGTTATTATTGGGAGGATTGCACGACAAGAAAAAGGGAGAGCAAACTCTTATTTATTGAGACAGTTGGCAACCACAAAAGGAGCATTCAATATATTCAGCCGCTATTTTTGTTTTGTGTATAATCATTCGAAGAGAAAGAAAAGCACAGCCGCCATTCTTAACTTTCAACAATAAATGATCATTTTATTATACATTCGAATGAACATGTTGTCTACGATCGCGATGTGCGGCTAAGCCTCTTGTAATCTCTCCCGGTAAAAGATATATTTGGTTTGATTATGTTTACGGATTTTATTTTATTTGTCAAACATTAATTCATCTGATTTTAATGCATATCTTTTATTTGATTTTGATGTTTAATATAATTATTTGATTGAATAATTATGAGACATATTATTGCGAGTCAACGATTCATGCCGAGCCTAATTAATATAGGGGTTATGACGGTCGTATGTTAAACATAATTTGTACCCATAATTGGTCACTTGAGTAATTATTAAATTAATTGATAAGATTATTGTAAGACATGTTATTGCTAGTCAACGAGTTGTGCCGAGTCCACTAGTTTAGGGATTAAGACGATTTGTGTGATAAACATAACTTGTGCCCAAAATTATCCTTTTCAATTAATAAAAACTATGTCTATGTGGTTTGAAGGCAAACATTAGAATTAATCCGTAACTTGATCATATCATTATATCTGGAGCCGGGAGGGATTTCTTTTTATCCAACTGTTTACAAACCTTACTTTTATTTGTTTTTTTTAGTTTTATTGCTTATTTACTTTCTAGTTAATTAGTATTTTAATTATTAAGTTATTAAACCAAACAATCAATCAATTATTTATTTCGTTAAACTTAGCTATAACCACATACACCTCGTGGATACGATACCCGCTTGCCCTATCTAGTATAAGGTAATTAGGTTTATTTTTTATCGGTACAATGACTCCGGTCAAATTTTGGCGCCGCTGCCGGGGAGTTAGTGCGCTTATAGTTTATTTATTTATTATTTTTTTATTTTGTTTTAAATTTGTTGTTTTTATTTTTATTATTAACAAAAAAAAACAAAAACCAAAAATATTTTATTTTCTGTTTTTAGTTTGTTTAAATTGTTTAGTTCGTCTTTACGCGTTTTTTTTTTAGTGGTTCATTTGCAGAGTTAGATTTCTTGTATGCGTACAAGATATTCCGGACGCACATCACCACTTGCTTTTGACGCGGAAATTGAGAAGACAGCTAAGAAGAATCGTGTGTCACAGCGAGCAACCATTACATCTTCGTCGGGGAATATAGATTTGGAAGATACACATTTGAACAATTTTGAAGGTGAGAATTCAGAGAGATTTTCTGAAAGTGAAGCCGAGTCTGAAGAAGAAGTGAAAATTGTGATCATGGCAAGAGGAGTTGATACTTACTATAGGCCGGGAACATTTGAGGATCCAACACCAATCGTTTATCGCACAGGTGATAATGTTCCAACTTTTAATTTGAAGCATTCAATTTTAAATATTTTACCTACATTTAGAGGGTCAACAATTGAAGAACCATATGATTTTATTTCTGAATTTTTCGCAATTGCTGACACCCATGAGATAACTGGTTTGACTAAGGATGATATTAGGTTACGTTTGTTTCCATATACACTTAAAGATAGAGCTAAACATTGGTTTAATTCTCTTCCACGCCAAAGTATTACCACTTGGGCAGATATGCAAAAACTATTTTTGGAAGAATTCTATCCAATTAGTAAAACAAGTGATGTTAGAAACAAGATAAAAGCTTTTCGTCAAATTCCAGGTGAACTTTTTCACGAGTCGTTTGAGCGGTTAAATGATTTGTTAAGGTCATGTCCTCATCATGATATACCTAAATGGGAACTTGTGAAAATATTTTATGATAGTTTGGATGCATCAAATAGACAATTTTTACTAGCTGCTAGTGGTGGTCTTTTCTTAACTCGTCCAAGTGACGAAGAATGGACATTTTTCGGTACGCTGAGTAAAGGTTCTAAAACCCAAGCTTCAGTGGATCGAACAAACAACCACTCTTCTTCTATTAATTCAGTTTCAAACCCAGATGGCTTTCAAAAAGAAGTGAAATCTGAAATAGGTGAACTAAATAAAAAGTTTGATCTTTTACTCCGAAATATCGGGAAGGGTAGTTCAAATGTTTCGCAGGTACAAGAATCTTGTTCGATGTGTGGAAATCCTAGTCACCTGGCTAATAGATGTCAATCTTCGGGATCACCACCACCATATGACGAACAGGTATATGAAGCATATGGAAGTCGTCCGAGAAATGACCCATTTTCTGAGAGTTACAACCCGGGATGGAGAAATCACCCTAATTTTAGGTGGAGGACTGAAGATGAAACTCGCCCAAATAATGCACAACAATCTAACTCGGGCTACAAACCGAGATATGAGGGGGGCGGGTCATCAAATTATCAACAACAACAACGTTCTTACCAACAAAGGCCACAACAAGGTGACAACCAACACTCAAGTTTTGAACAAAAACTTGAGAAGTTTATGGATTCAATGGTGAAATCCAACGATGTGGTCAATCAAAGATTCGAGAGCACCAACAAATCTATTGCAGCTCTTGAAAGACAGGTTGGTCAGTTGGCAGACCAATTGAACAAAAGAGATGACGGAAAGCTACCGAGCTACACCAGTCTCAATCCGGCTCACAAGAAGAATGGAAATGAGCATGTGAATATGATTACATCTCTTCATAGTGGTAAGACTTACAACAACAAGGTAAAAATCCCAGGTACGTCTGAATTTACACAAGATGATGTGGATTTTAATACTGAAAATGAAAATGTTGTTGATTTTGATAAAGTTGAGAATGATGAACCGGAACATATAGTGGTAGATGAACTTAAAAAGGATAAAAGTATTCAAAACCCACTAAAAAGCCCTTTTGAAACCACTGAATCACCTAAAGTTGGGAGGATGGTGTGAAGAACACTACAACACCATACCCTTCAGCTTTAGAAAAACCGGCTTCTATGCCATTTGGGAAAAAGGGGCCTCATTCGGAAGATATGTAGGAAACTTTTAAACAAGAAAAAATAAATCTTCCAATTATCGATGCAATTAAGCAAATTCCAGCTTATGCTAAGTTTTTAAAAGATTTGTGCACTCAAAAGAGAAAGCTTAAAGCATCATTGCCTAAAAAGATTGATTTAACTGAACATGTGAGTGCTGTTTTGTCTAGTCCTCTTCCTCCTAAATTTAAAGACCCAGGAGCACCTTTAATTTCTGTAATGGTAGGTAACATCATCATTAAAAAGGCACTCTTGGATCTTGGAGCAAGCATTAATATACTTCCGGCTAGTCTTGTTGATCGGTATGATTTAGGAACTCTACGACAAACAGATACTATTATTTCTTTAGCTGATCGATCAACCAAGATTCCTAGGGGTATATTGGAGGATGTGATTGTCAAAGTTGATGATTTTTACTACCCGGTAGATTTTCTTGTGATGGACACCGAACCATCATACAAGGATACTCAACCGACCATTATTCTTGGTCGCCCTTTCTTAGCCACCATTGATGCTAGGATTAATTGTCGAACAGGCGCCATGGATATTGCCTTTGGTAATAGGAAGCTTCGACTTAATGTGTTTAATTCATTGAATTCTCTCACTTTAAATGAGTGTTACCAGGTTGATACTATTGATGAGGAAGTTCAAAAGCATGCACCTCGTATGCTTAAGGACAACCTGTTTGAGTTGTATGTTTCAGGTGAAAATGAAGAGCTTCTTGAAGTGAAGGAAGTGAAACAAATTGAAGAACACGTGGTGAAATCATTTGACCAACAAAAACCACCATGGTCTCATAAAGTGGAGGCATTACCACATAGTTTTGACACGGCAACAAAGCCGTCATTGAAGATACCTCCAACACTTGAATTGAAACCTTTACCATCTCATTTAAAGTATGCATTTTTAGGTGATAATGATAGCTTACCTGTTATAATTGCTTCTGATCTTTCAGGTTTACAGGAGGAAGCATTACTGAAGGTGCTCACCAAGTATAAAGAGGCAATTGGATGGACAATAGCAGATTTGAAAGGGATAAGTCCATCATTATGCATGCATAGGATTGTCACAGAACCTGAAATAAAGCCATCTCGAGATGCTCAAAGGAGGTTGAATCCTAATATGAAAGATGTGGTGAAAAAGGAGGTGCTAAAATGGTTGGACGCGGGGATCATTTATCCTATCTCAGATAGCGAGTGGGTAAGTCCGACCCAGACGGTGCCGAAGAAAGCGGGCATCACCATTGTTGAAATGGATAATGGGGAAAAACTCACAACTCGGCCGGTAACGGGTTGGAGAGTCTGCATTGACTACCGTAAGCTTAACGCCGCTACTTCGAAAGACCACTTTCCTTTACCATTCATTGACCAAATCATCGAGAAACTATCAGGTCAGAAATTTTATTGCTTTTTGGATGGGTATTCAGGTTATAATCAAATACCCATCCACCCCGAGGACCAAGCCAAAACGACTTTCACCTGCCCATATGGCACATTTGCATTCCGAAGAATGCCATTTGGTTTATGTAATGCACCCGCTACTTTTCAGCGTTGCATGATGAGTATTTTTTCTGATATGGTAGGAGAGTCATTAGAAATTTTTATGGATGATTTTTCTATATTTCGTCAATCTTTTGAGGGTTGTTTGGGACAATTAGAAAATGTTTTAAAAAGGTGCACCGAGACTAACCTTGTTCTTAGTTGGGAAAAGAGTCATTTTATGGTTCGGGAAGGAGTTGTTCTAGGGCACGTTGTCTCTGAGAAGGGATTCGAGGTTGACCGTGCCAAAGTACAAGTAATTTCCACACCCCCACCACCTACTAGTGTCAAAGGGGTTCGCTCATTTTTAGGACATGCTGGCTTTTATAGGAGATTTATTAAAGACTTTAGTGCAATTTCAAAACCTCTATGTAATTTGCTTTCAAAAGATGCAGTATTTGACTTTGATGAATCATGTATAAAGGCCTTCAACTTGCTCAAACAAAAACTTATAGAAGCCCCCATTTTACAGTCACCTGATTGGACTAAACCTTTTGAAATTATGTGTGATGCAAGTGACTATGCAGCAGGGGCGGTTTTGGGGCAACGGGTGGAAAAGAAACCCGTTGTGATTTATTATGCTAGTAAAACCTTTTCGGATACTCAATTAAATTATACGACTACCGAAAAAGAGTTACTTGCTGTTGTTTTTGCCCTAGACAAATTTTGTTCTTATGTTTCGGGTTCTAAGGTTATTGTATTTTCTGACCATAGTGCCTTAAGACATCTATTAGCGAAGAAAGATGCAAAACCTAGGTTGATTAGGTGGATTTTATTGCTACAAGAATTTAATCTAGAGATTCGTGACAAAAAGGGTTGTGAAAATGTTGTCGCGGATCATCTATCTAGAATTACTCCACCTCCATTTAACCCTGCTGATGCTATTAAGGAAAGCTTTCCTGACGAGAGTTTATTTTCTATTTTAAAACTTCCTTGGTATGCTAATATTGTTAACTATCTTGCAGTTAAAAAGCTTCCAGAACATTGGTCTAAGCAACAAAAGAATTACTTCTTTTCACAATTGAAGTATTATATTTGGGAAGACCCTGAGTTATATAAGATGTGTGCGGACCAAGTGATTCGTCGTTGTGTCCCCGACCATGAACATATGGATATTCTAGCTCATTGTCACTCTTATGCTTGTGGGGGACACTTTAGTGCAAAGAAAACTGGGCATAAAGTGCTTCAAAGCAGTTTCTTTTGGCCAACAATATTTAAGGATGCACATTTATTTGTTAAATCATGTACACGTTGCCAACAAGTAGGGGGTATCACTAGGCGTGATCAAATGCCAATGAACCCCATACTTGTGGTTGAAAATTTTGACGTGTGGGGAATAGACTTTATGGGACCATTTCCCACCTCATATGGCAACTTGTACATCTTAGTGGCCGTTGATTATGTGTCCAAGTGGGTCGAAGCCGAAGCCACTAGGACGAATGACCATAGTGTAGTTTTAAAATTTGTCAAAAAGAATATTTTTGTGAGACATGGAATTCCTAAAGCTATCATTAGTGATGGGGGTTCCCATTTTAAAAACTTTAAGTTTGGAAAATTACTTAAACACTATGGTGTTAATCATCGGATTGCCACTCCATATCATCCACAAACAAGTGGACAAGTTGAAGTGTCAAATAGGGAAATTAAACGGATTTTAGAAAAAAACCGTTCGTACTGATCGCAAAGACTGGTCTCTACGACTAGATGATGCGCTTTGGGCGTATCGAACGGCATTTAAAACCCCTATTGGCATGTCACCTTATAGAATTGTTTATGGTAAAGCTTGTCACTTACCTGTTGAACTTGAGCATCGTGCAGAATGGGCTATTAAACAAGTGAACATGGATTTGGATGAAGCTGGAATCGCAAGGAAGCTTCAATTGTCAGAACTTGATGAAATACGGCGAGATGCATATGAAAGTTCAAGAATATACAAGGACAAAACCAAAGCTTTTCATGATCGACATATTTCCAAGAAATCCTTCACGGTAGGTCAAAAGGTTTGGTTGTTTAATTCTCGTCTTAAGCTTTTTCCAGGTAAGCTCAAGAGCAAGTGGACGGGTCCATACGTTGTGACACAAGTTTTTCCACATGGGGCGGTGGAAATAAAAAAACATGGACAGTGGTGAACCTTTCAAGGTTAATGGACATCGACTCAAACCATACATCATGTTGGAAAATGGTAATGTGGAAACTGTCGAGCTGGTTCACTTGGAGCCATCTCAATCTTGCAATTAACTCCAATGAGGTACTGTCTGGCTGAAGACGTTAAACTTAGCGCTATTTGGGAGGCAACCCATGTTTGTTTAAAATTTTTTCTTTATTTTTTTTTGTCAGGTCGTGAATACGGCGTATTCCACTTCCATAGATACGGTGTATTCACCCTCTAGCCTGTATTTTATTTCTTTATTTATTTTACTTTGTTGAACGTTGTGGGTGTGTTCACTATAAACCCTCACGAGACTACAACTCGTCCACTCGGGCTACCGAGGGGTTTAAAGGCTTGTTGCATGCGCTAAATGCAACCGTGATTCCTACGAAAGTGAGTTTTAGGAAATTTATTTTTATTTTCATTTTTCTTTTTCTTTTTCAAATCACTAATTTTTAACTAGATTTCAACTTGGAGTTTGCATTGGGGACAATGCAATGCTTTAAGTTGGGGAGGGGGGTACCATAATATTTTAATTAGAAAATGTGGTTAAAAATGCGAAATTAAAAAAAAAAAAAAAAAAAAAAATTAAAAATTGTCGCATTGTTTAAAAAGCTTTGTGCTAATTTGGACGTGAGAAGCCTCTTCTACACGTATTTGTTAAGTTTTGCAGATTTTGGAGATAAACATTTGGATCATACTATGTCACGAGATAAAGATCCAACCACAAGTGCTTAATCAGGTGAACCCGCTCATTTTTATTTTATTTTTGGTTGAATTATTTGATTTGAATTTTGCATAGTGTGTGCACTTAGTTAGTTCACGTGTAAATTTAGTTTTTGCATATTTTTAGTTTACATAATCAAACCATTAAATCAAGTTTCCCTAATTTACTTTTTACTTGGAAGAGGAAGAAAAAGAAAATGTTTTGATAAAATTGTTTTTTGCATGTGAATTGGACAGTGTACGACACATAAGAGAAATATTTCATTTTGCAATTATGTGCCGTCACTGGCTACGATAGTTTATTTGAGGATTGTATTTACAGTATAAGTTCTTAGAAATTGAAGGATTAAACTGGTGAGAGTTATGAGCCTTTGTTGACTGACACATCCAAAATCAGTCTTATATTTCTTTTCATGAGTGATAGTCTTCCCATGCGATGTCATCTAGAACTTGCACTTAGTCTCTTCAAGATTGCATTAATTATGTATGTACAACGCATGATGATGGCACCTAGGATTTAACCCTGTTTTAGCCTGCTTTTGTTATAATTACATTGACTTCATTGGTCAAGTAATTGCACCTACCCTTTTGTTGCACTCATCTTTAGTGCAAGATACCCCTAGTGAACCCTTCTGAGCCTACCTTTTCGTTTTGTTTACACTCCATTAAATATGTTACACCCAAATCGCCTTAGCTCCCCCATTTGTGCACTCATTTTTAGTGTACGTACCCCTTGTGAAAAATATATAAACCCTTAGTTAATTGTTTATTTAGTTACATGGTTGCTAAGTCGAGTTGTATACAGTTTTGGGATGATTGGGATTCATGGTAGCATGGTTATTTATGGAGAAATGGGGAAGAATGTCAATTTATTGCCCCCGCGTATGTTAATGTCTAAGTGCTCCATGTGTATTGATCCTCCTAATTTGGGTCACTAGTATTATGATTTTATGTTATGTTCAAGTTATCATGTGTTATGTATTATGTTAAAGCAGATTAAAACGATGGCAGAGCAAAAGTAATGAAAAAGATTAAAAAAAAAAAAAAAAAAAAAAAAAAAAAAAAAAAAAACATATGGACTGCCATCCTGCTTATGTTTAAGTCAAGAAAGAGTCGAGAAAATTAAAGAAAAAGTTGTTCTATTGTTTTTTTTGTTTGTTATTTATTGTGTCTTGGCTTAGCAACGCCACGTTTATACATGTAACTATTTAGATGATTAACCTGGCACCAGTGAAAAAAATCCCCCATTATCCTAAACCGTTTTTCCTTACCCTACACCTTACGTTATAACCCATTATAAGACCATCTGAGTTGTGCATGTGTAATCTTAAGTAGTGGCGAATGAGATTATTTGCAAGCCTATGGAGAATCATCTCTTGAGGAATGACAATGAGTGAAACGCATAACCCCATTAAACACTTGAGAGATGAGTGATTATCCTTGTGAGGGCCTTCAATTCTAAGTTGCTTTATCTTTAAGTTGATTATCGTTCACTATTAGTTGCAAATGATGGATATTATCGGTGTGCTTGTTATGTGCTTTGAAGATCCATGTGCTTAAAATGATTTCTATCTAAACTATTTTTAATGTCTTTCTCGGGACGAGTAAGAGTCAAGTTGGGGAGGTTTGATCGGCGCATTTTACATACACCTTAATATTGTTTAATTGCTTAATTATGTATTGGTATTATCCTTTATCTATGTTACTTTAAGGTGTTTTGTGTTTATGCAGGCTATGCGCACAAAGGAGCTAAACTTGGTGATATTACAAGTTTAATATAAAGACATAAGAGATTTGGGCGTTGTTGCACTATTTTGGTCATAATTTCTTCGTCCGAGCTCCGTTTTAGGTGATTCAAAAGGTCACGGAAAGAGTAAAAAGAAATCTTCACATCAAAATAATAAAATGCAAGAAATTCTGAAGATTAATCGTGATTTTACCTGCTGGAAGCAGCAGCTCGTGAGTTGCATATAAAAATTCACTTTTGGACTTATACCACTAATTAATCAAAATAATGAAAAGCCAATGAAATTAATTATATTGGGCCTTGTTGAATTGGAGTTGGTGCAGCAGCAAATGAAGAAAAAAAGGGCTTGGGCCTTGTCTGGTTGGCGAGAACAAGAGCAAAAGAAAAAGGCTTTGGCCTGTTATTATTGGGAGGATTGCACGACAAGAAAAAGGGAGAGCAAACTCTTATTTATTGAGACAGTTGGCAACCACAAAAGGAGCATTCAATATATTCAGCCGCTATTTTTGTTTTTGGTATAATCATTCGAAGAGAAAGAAAAGCACAGCCGCCATTCTTAACTTTCAACAATAAATGATCATTTTATTATACATTCGAATGAACATGTTGTCTACGATCGCGATGTGCGGCTAAGCCTCTTGTAATCTCTCCCGGTAAAAGATATATTTGGTTTGATTATGTTTACGGATTTTATTTTATTTGTCAAACATTAATTCATCTGATTTTAATGCATATCTTTTATTTGATTTTGATGTTTAATATAATTATTTGATTGAATAATTATGAGACATATTATTGCGAGTCAACGATTCGTACCGAGCCTAATTAGTATAGGGGTTAAGACGGTCGTATGTTAAACATAATTTGTACCCATAATTGTTCACTTGAGTAATTATTAAATTAATTGATAAGATTATTGTAAGACATGTTATTGCTAGTCAACGAGTTGTGCCGAGTCCACTAGTTTAGGGATTAAGACGATTTGTGTGATAAACATAACTTGTGCCCAAAATTATCCTTTTCAATTAATAAAAACTATGTCTATGTGGTTTGAAGGCAAACATTAGAATTAATCCGTAACTTGATCATATCATTATATCTGGAGCCGGGAGGGATTGCTTTTTATCCAACTGTTTACAAACCTTACTTTTATTTGTTTTTTTTAGTTTTATTGCTTATTTACTTTCTAGTTAATTAGTATTTTAATTATTAAGTTATTAAACCAAACAATCAATCAATTATTTATTTCGTTAAACTTAGCTATAACCACATACTCCTCGTGGATATGATACCCGCTTGCCCTATCTAGTATAAGGTAATTAGGTTTATTTTTTATCGGTACAACGACATCGGTCAATTATGGACTGAAGTTTCCACAAGATGCTTAAAATTGCATTATCTATCTAATAGGCTGATATGAACTTGGAATTAGCTTATTATGATCAAAATAAGCTGGTATGAAGTTGAGCTATTGGTTAATGTACAGTAAACCTGTGGTTGACCTAGTTGACTGCCTTAAACTAAACACCCCTTTTTGGGTCTGCTTTGGATTTTTACTAGCAAAGACCTTTTTTAACTTATAATTTCTGATTTCTAAGGTTTTACTAACTTAATTAAGTACTACTTAGCAACTTTTAAAGCAAAATTAAGCAGTACAATAAGCTAAGCTATAAAAGACTATTTTTGGACTTTTTAATTGATTTAAAGAGAAATAAAGAAAAAGGCTATGTCTAACTGATTATACTAATGAAATATACTTAGAAACTAGTAGTGAGTTAGAAATAATAGAAATAAGCTACAAATAAGCAGTTGCACAGTCAATTGGAATTTTAAGCTAGAAATTCAAAAAGCTTACAACTGAGGTGGGGCTATTGGGATAGCAGGACTAGAACAGAACCAATCTAGCTTGTTAACACAAGCTAGAAAACCACAAAAAACCTTCCAGAACCGCTTTTAACTTCAGAAGAGCTTAATGAGAGCTTGTGTTGACTTATGTTGACTTTCTTGATTGCTTGAAATTTAGAACTAGATTACACTATATAAGCTTACAGAAAGCTATATAAAGCTTGTATAAGCTTATAGTAAAGGGATTGGAGTGTTTGTTTGGTGACTTATTAATAATTAAGCTTAATTCGAATTACAAATAAGTTGAAACTGAGCACTACTTGAAATTTAGAACAAAAGTTATTAAAACAAGATTGCTTTGATTGATTATAACTTGAATTACAACTGAGAAATGAAAATTACAAGATTACAACTATTGATAATGAAATACGATTATACTAAAATTAGCTACTACTTTTCTAGTCTATTACATGGTTCTATATATACAAAGATAAAGTGGGAATGCCTTCTTATCTCCCTCTGAACACATCTTGACCTTTGAATTATCTTCAATCGATCTGAGCCACTCAAACTGATTTTGGCGCCAAAAGTCCTAGTAGTGGATTCGAGCAGGTTTTTAGCAATTAAGGATTTTTGGGTGATTGTGGAGGTGGAAGGGAGTGGGTAGACAGCTGGTGATGAGGTGGGGGGTTGAGGTGATAGAGCAGAGAAACTATGGGCTTGGGTGGTATGGTTTTAGTGTTTTGGCGGTTTGAAGGTAGAAGAAGCGTTTGACCAGGGTCAAACGTTTTGGTTTAAATAAAAAGGATTGGGTCGGGTAATTGTTTGGGCTAGTGGGCTGGGTTTATTTTAATAAGTGGGTTGGGTTGTTTTTTATTTAAGGGTCCGGTTGGATTTGTATTAAAATACCACAAGGACCAATATTGTAATTTCTGATTTGTGAAGGGGCTGAAATGGTAAGTTTCCAAAATTATCACAAGGACCATAATTGCCATATGTGAATAACCCAAGGACCATAAATGTAATTTTCCACTTTTTAAACCTCCAGGGACCTTTTATGTCATTTTTAAAAGTGCAGGGACCAAACTTGTAAATTATTGAAACTTTTCACCAAAGGACTAAATATGACAACTTATGATTTAAAAAGGACCTTTGGTGACTTTTCTTACAAAACAAATGCTTAGGGACTAAATTTGACAAGTTTTGAAAGTTGAGGGACTGAAACTGCCAATTTTGTAAACTTTGTTCGTTTTTCAACTGTTTTCAAACATTTTGCATTTGAAACATACAAAACACAATCCCTGGGATATTTTCAGTATTTTGATGCATTTCTGAGTGTTTTTGGATGTTTTGGCAGTTCAGATACGACAAAAATGATGAGTATTTGCACACTCATCAATCCCCCACACTAAACTATTGCTAGTCCCTAGCAATCTTTTATGAAGTTTTAATGGATTTTTCTCTTTACCAAAAGCCATTACTTCTGTAGTAGCCAATGTTTTAGTATGTGATACTTTGGTACAATGATAACCAAATGATTTTGAGCAAACCATCAGCTGTCAACGGGTTTGATTTGTCTTTACCAGAAGCCGTTTGCTTCTGGACTAGCCAACTCTTAGATAAATTACAACTATTATCTTTGGTGAGCTGATAACCAATCATGGCTTTTCAATGCCTTTACCACAAGCCATAACCTTGCGGGCTAGCCAACTCTTCACTTATAAAGATATGGTGAGTCGAATACCATACAATTTTCGGCAAATTGTAAGCCATCAACGGATTTGAGACATCTTTACCAAGAGCCGTTTGCTTTCGGATTAGCCAATCCTTATGTGGGTTAGACATGGCGGACTGATAACCATTTATTGTGTTCTAAGTGAGAAAAAAAATTTAAAATTTTGGCTAAAAATGGGGGTACTAGATGGTACATTTGATCAAATTTGCTAGAATTCCCCCCCACACTTAGAACTGAATATTGCCCTCAATATTCAAAGAACCGGCTGTTAAACCAACACTTAGAACGTGAAAGGGAAATACTTAATAGCCATTATTTTATATACACACATTTTTTTTTTTTTACTTACATATATACAACATGTGGGGCATCTCCCCCACACTAGGTGGTAGAACAGAGAAAGAAAACAGAGACACGGGTGAAAACCCATGTTTTGCTAATGTTTTTGTTCACCGAGTCACTAGCTTGACTCGACCCTGCATTCATTGGTTCATGGGGAAAGTTTGGAGATCCGGGACAACCATTAGTGGTATATCCTCTCCAAAGTAGTGTTTTAAACGATGACCATTCACTTTGAAATTAGGCCCGTCAGCTTGAGATAACTCAACGGTACCATATGGATAAACCTTTGCAATAGTGAATGGACCAGACCATCGGGATTTAAGTTTGCCTGAGAAGATCTTTAATCTTGAATTGAAAAGAAGGACTCGATCACCAACGTTAAAAACGCGGTTCTTGATTTTAGAGTCATGAATCTTCTTTGTCTTTTCTTTGTAGATCAAAGAGTTCTCGTATGCTTGATCACGTAGTTCATTTAATTCATTCATTTGAACTTTACGGTGATCACCCGCAGTTTGGAGGTCAAAGTTAGCATGTTTCAAGGCCCAGTAGGCTTTGTGCTCTAATTCGATCGGAAGATGACATGCCTTTCCGTACACAAGTTTGTAAGGCGTACACCCGATGGGTGTTTTGTAAGCTGTACGAAAGGCCCATAATGCATCATCCAATTTATCCGACCAGGATGCACGATTTTCTCCTACAATCCTTTCCATGATTCTTTTAATACCCCGATTTGAAACTTCTACTTGTCCACTTGTTTGTGGGTGATACGCAGTAGAAAGACGGTGAGTTACACCATACTTTTGCATGACTTTATCAAATTTGTCATTGCAAAAATGTGTACCACGATCACTGATTATAGCACGTGGAGTTCCAAAACGGGCAAACAGAGCTTTCAGGAATTTTACAACCACTCGGGCATCATTAGTGGGTAAAGCTTTTGCTTCAACCCATTTTGACAAATAGTCAACAGCCACGAGAATGTATTTATTTCCTCGAGATGATGGAAATGGCCCCATAAAGTCAATGCCCCAGACATCAAAGATTTCACAAACTTGAATAGCATTTTGTGGCATTTCATTTCGTTGTGAAATATTTCCGTGACGCTGACAAGCTTCACAAGTTTTGATGAGATCTTGGGCATCCTTATAGATTGTGGGCCAATAAAACCCGGAATCAAACACCTTTTTGGCGGTGTAGTTTTGACTATGATGGCCCCCAGTGGGTCCAGCATGGCAAGCTTTGAGAATGTCAATAGCTTCCTGTCCGTAAACACACCGTCGGATGACTTGATCCGCACAGATTTTGAATAAGTAGGGGTCGTCCCAGAAGTAATGTTTAACATCCTTGAAGAATTTATTCTTCTGTTGGGTCGACATCCCTTTCACTATGAAGTTACCCACATGGTAATTTGCGAAGTCAGCAAACCACGGGGTAGTATAATCTCCACGAAAAGCGACCGCATTGAGTGTCTCGAGAGGAAATGTTTCATTTATTTCCTTTTTCTCGAAAACATCTTGGTGTGGGTTCTCTAATCGGGATAGATGATCAGCAGCTAGGTTCTCAGCTCCTTTTTTATCACGTATGGTGATATCAAATTCTTGTAGGAGGAGAACCCAACGGAGCAATCTCGGCTTTGCATCTTGTTTTGCAAAGAGATATTTGAGAGCCAAGTGATCCGTATACACTACACATTTTGTCAAGATCAAATATGGCCGAAACTTCTCAAAGGCATACACCACAGCCAACAATTCTTTTTCTGTAGTGGTGTAATGAGTTTGAGCTTCAGTCATGGTTTTACTTGCGTAGTGGATAGGCTGAAAGTGTTTGGCTTTTCGTTGCCCCAGGACTGCACCGATAGCAAAATCACTTGCATCGCACATGAGCTCAAAGGGAAAATCCCAGTCGGGGGCAACTAGAATGGGTGCCTTAGTAAGCTTTTTCTTTAATATTTCAAAAGCTTTGATGCACTCGGGTGAGAAGATAAAAGGAGCATCCTTTTCAAGAAGATGAGTCATAGGCCGGGCGATTTTAGAAAAATCTTGTATGAATCTACGATAGAAACCGGCATGACCCAAAAAACTCCTAATACCTTTTACGGTAGTGGGATGAGGTAATTTAGCAATGACATCTACTTTGGATCTGTCAACCTCAATCCCGTTCTTTGATATCTTATGGCCGAGGACAATGCCCTCTTTGACCATAAAGTGACTCTTTTCCCAATTTAGACAAAGATTGGTGTCTTCACACCGTTTCAACATATTTTCTAAATGGGAGAGACATGTTTCGAATGAATCCCCAATGACCGAGAAGTCATCCATAAAGACCTCCATCGTTTTCTCGATCATGTCGGAAAATATGGACATCATACACCTCTGGAACGTGCCTGGAGCATTACATAAGCTGAAAGGCATACGTGTTACACCCCGTGCCCGCTTATACTAAAAACTTTAACTTTTGACGCGGAAACGTTTGACTAAAACAGACTTATACAAATTCTTCATTTAAATATCAGAGTCTATAACATTTAACCCTTTAAAACATTTGCCAGAACATATACTCAACAACCTCCAAGACTTATTACACAATTGAATAACACAGTTACACAACTCTTCTGGAACCAACGGTGCGCCGTATCCTTTTGAGGGATACGCCGCATCTACTGATGCAAGACTATGCGCCGTATCAACCTGAAATGATACGCCGCATCTACTCAAACTTATGATACGTCGCATCTGACATATTAGATACGCCGCATCACTTTAAACTTCTGATGCGTCGCATCTAACATATTAGATGCGCCGCATCGACCAATTTAGACAGAACATCAGCAGGAAGACCTGCATAAACTCAACACACCACTTTGACACCTTTTCAACACTATAACCTGTACCAAAATACTCATTTTACATTCAAAGCCATATTCAACTATATTACACGGCAAATGACCCGTTTGACCCCAAAATGGGTACGAATGGACCCTAATCCAAACACCCCTTTAACTTAACCCATAAACACATAAATATACATATGCACACCAAATGACTTCCAATTCATTACAAAACACTTGACATACAATCTAACACTTGTTTACCAATAAAAGACCAACGGGGGTACAAACTTATACACTTGAGCTCGGTATCTACCTAAGCTCTACATCCTTACCAAGACTACCCATCTTGCATAACCAAATCCTTGGCCCATATATCCTTACATCCAAGCCATATCATAAGCACCTACAAAACGGTTAGACAACTAAACCGTAAGCGATAACGCTTAGTAAGTAAAACGACTATAACATACCATTATACTTCAAACCACATAATGCATCAAGTACATAACCACTTACTTCACATCTCATCTAGCACCTAACATCAACCTATCTCATAGCATCCATTCTTCACATAAGCCATATCTTGACATCACATAGGCATAACACAAGCTAATCTTTCTTGACATAAACATACATAACACATAATGATGGAATTCCATATAACATATGCTATCATCATTTTACTTACCTCAAACCAAGCTACACAACACATCAAGAACATCATCATCAAGATCCATCATCATCATCATCATCCTTCATAAATAATAAAAACCTAACAACATAACAATAATCACATGAAAAGGGTTATCAAAACCCATCAAATACACTTATCTTCCATATCACATCATCATATGATCATAACTTAATCATATGATGAAAACCTACTAACTATAACTTATAATCATCAAGAACATAGCTACTTACTTGAAGGGGAATCATGGCTAGAGATCATGCCATTTAAAAATCACCATCATAGCACTTTCACCTCCATCTTTTCCCTCTCTTTCTCCTTGGTTCGACACCCACAGAAAACACACTCTCTTATACAGAAGAGTGTGGTATTTTATAGAATAATAGGGAAGTTTCTAGCTATAAGGGCAATTTAGTCAATCTTGCTTATTTAGGGTCGATGCGCCGTATCTATCTTCATAGATACGCCGCATCCACATATACGCCGTATCTCCATATACAATACGGCGCATGGACTATAATAAGTCGGTTCTATTTTCCCTTTCTACCATACGCCGCATGTACTTCCTAGATGCGCCGCATCTAGGCTATAACAGACTAACACTTAACTCTATAACCATTTTCCAACTCTTAGTCCACATACTTAGGCTCGGGTCAACTTCATCTAGGGTGGGGTCCCACTACCCGGGAAACGGGTCTAACAATTCTACCCCCCTTATTTAGATTTCGTCCTCGAAATCTCTCGTCTAAAACTATCCAAAACTAATTTCAAAACATAAACATGTCCCTATTCTCATGCTTTCTAGGCCAAATCCTTGCAACGATCTACATGATCTTGCAAATTCTACTCTTACTAGGCATAAACACAACTCATAATCCGCTAAAAGGACACTTCTCATCATAAACTTTTCTAAGATTTCCCGAAACAACTACTTGTCATCCGGGAAAATCTACTACTTTGACTCTATATGAGTCAAACTTCATCACTATAACACGGCATTCAACAATGCACTACTCATAACATAACATCATAAATCTGGCAAATCTCACATTCCACCTAATACCAAATACGCATCTATACTAAAACCCGGCAACTTATCTCAAAATACACAAGGTACCATACAACGGCACCTTCAAACCTCTATCACACACAACACTTAAGCATACTTTCTTATCAAATTCTGGAAATGCTCATAAATTGACTCATTAACTTAATGCACAATTTATTTCAGACGTCTTATCTTAAGGTTTACACATGACCTTAATGCAACTATAAGTTTTATTTGCATTTATCTTTTCTTATGACGTCTAACCGGTTTTAGTTTTTTTACTACCTCATATCACTATCCATACTCATGTCATATCGGTCACACATAAGCCCACTCCTTTGTAACTCTTCATTTACATAAAAAGGCGTCCCGATCTATGTAAATCAAGAATTACAAATTCATGGTTCGGTGATTTACAATTTCCTCATTCAAATGAAAAGGCGTCCCAATCCATTTAAATCAAGAAATCATAAACCATCCTACTTATACGCTTCCGACCTAACACTCGTACATACTATACTTTCCATATTTACTAGCCTTGGATCCAATCTCGCTAACTTTCATCCATGCCATAAGGCAAGCTAACCACTATGCCGTAAAGGCAAGCTGACAACCATGCCACAAAGGCAAGCTTACATTCATGCCGTAAAGGCAAACTTACTTCCATGCCACAAAGGCAAGCTAACCTCGTGCCATAAAGACACCTTAACATCGTGTCCTAAAGACACCTTACCATCGTGTCATAAAGACACCTTAACATCATGCCAAGGATATAGGCAAACCATGCCGGTGAAGGCAAGCTAACAATCATGCCATAAAAGGCAAACTATACATCATGCCATAAAAGGCAAGCTAGGCCATCCCAAAGGATGCCAAAACTCGAGCATTGGATCCAAGCTATATCTGTCTCATCATCTTTACTCATCATGTATACTCATTTTATCTTTCATGCACTTATATAATTAGGCACACACTATCATATATTAAATTTTCATTGCCTTACGCAATCTCAACATTCACTATCACGCTTTCTACCATCTAGGCAAGTTTCTATATAACACTTGCACATTTATTATCATCGCATTTTCACAATGCCCCTTATCTCTCGCCCGTCAACCCCAAGTTGACTCATACACTAATTATGTGCCATTTTTATTTTAGAAAATTTATATGTAATGCTTATTCATTACAACTTACACATCTCTACGTGTTCTTACAACACACTCTTACTATTACCCGTCAACCCTTGTTGACCATATTCTCACTTCATACTGTTACTTTATTTAGTTTATTCCACTTGTATACACACAAACCTTACATAGGTTTATTCTGTAACACTTTCTTTAATTTCATCTTACATATTCAAATATATTAACATGATCACATTCATGTTTTACATTTCTTTCTAGCGTACATCAAGTCACCCATGACTTCTAGCGCAATCTATACTTTATTCGTCACTTCTATTCATCATACTTTACCATATATCACTAGCACTTTTCAATTTATCATGTTTTACATGTAACATGTCCTCATCACTTCTTAACTTTACACTTTAACTTTCTCTTTTAGTTTAGCATATAATAAATCATGCTTCAAGCATCTATTCATTTTTTTTTTCAAAACAGAAATCACAATTAGACTCAATACGTCTTTTAAGCATTCAAGCTATAAACATACTTCGCTATTCGCTTCTTACTTATCTAAATCTTTTTAAGCATTTAAGCTTTTTCAAATTATTAGCATGCTTCTTAACTCTTTTCACATATCAATGTTTTCTTTTTAGCTTTACCGACCACAACTGGGTCAACACATGCATTCTAAGGCATCTATCTCAACTCATACACTAACTATACAATCGCGCTCTCAAGCACACCACATAAAACTTAGACATTCAATAAACTTACCATAGACTTATCATCATATAAACAACAACACTTAACATCATATATGCAATCATATCATATCGCTTAACACTTATCCGACAAGTGTTAAAACATTCAAAATCAAAATCGACTTACATAGTTTATGGCATAATATATCACATTGCATAACCAAGCAATGTCTAGGCATCGACCTTCTAACTAACCACAAACGATAGCCCATCTTATAGCTAAGGCATCATAAACCTTAGTTCACTTGCTACCCCATCTCTAATACCACATAGCATTTCTACTCGCATGCCATCACCATGGCTCTACTATACATTCGCATATCGTAATACCAAAATCGCCGGCACCAACCAAGATGCACGGCTATCTAATCATATAAACATCTCAAGTCCCCACGGACTTACCTCACATAATCGCAATACCAACACCGGCACCAACCGAGGTGCACGGCCAGCTAATCATCTAAGCATCTCAAGTCCCCATGGACTTGCATCTCATACTCAACAACACTATAACATACATACATCACCTATCATAATAGGCTTAGCTAACATAAAACATAATCCATCTCTCACTTAGAAATTAGTTTCCGCGCAGTGTAACACTTACCTCTAAGGCTTCTACGAGTGGTTTAAGACTAGGCAACCCTAAGTGGAAACCTAATTCACTTAAACTGAAGCTCTGATACCAATTTGTTACACCCCGTGCCCGCTTATACTAAAAACTTTAACTTTTGACGCGAAAACATTTGACTAAAACAGACTTATACAAATTCTTCATTTAAATATCAGAGTCTATAACATTTAACCCTTTAAAACATTTGCCAGAACATATACTCAACAACCTCCAAGACTTATTACACAATTGAATAACACAGTTACACAACTCTTCTGGAACCAACGGTGCGCCGTATCCTTTTGAGGGATACGCCGCATCTACTGATGCGAGACTATGCGCCGTATCAACCTGAAATGATACGCCGCATCTACTCAAACTTATGATACGCCGCATCTGACATATTAGATACGCCGCATCACTTTAAACTTCTGATGCGTCGCATCTAACATATTAGATGCGCCGCATCGACCAATTTAGACAGAACATCAGCAGGAAGACCTGCATAAACTCAACACACCACTTTGACACCTTTTCAACACTATAACCTGTACCAAAATACTCATTTTACATTCAAAGCCATATTCAACTATATTACACGGCAAATGACCCGTTTGACTCCAAAATGGGTACGAATGGACCCTAATCCAAACACCCCTTTAACTTAACCCATAAACACATAAATATACATATGCACACCAAATGACTTCCAATTCATTACAAAACACTTGACATACAATCTAACACTTGTTTACCAATAAAAGACCAACGGGGGTACAAACTTATACACTTGAGCTCGGTATCTACCTAAGCTCTACATCCTTACCAAGACTACCCATCTTGCATAACCAAATCCTTGGCCCATATATCCTTACATCCAAGCCATATCATAAGCACCTACAAAACGGTTAGACAACTAAACCGTAAGCGATAACGCTTAGTAAGTAAAACGACTATAACATACCATTATACTTCAAACCACATAATGCATCAAGTACATAACCACTTACTTCACATCTCATCTAGCACCTAACATCAACCTATCTCATAGCATCCATTCTTCACATAAGCCATATCTTGACATCACATAGGCATAACACAAGCTAATCTTTCTTGACATAAACATACATAACACATAATGATGGAATTCCATATAACATATGCTATCATCATTTTACTTACCTCAAACCAAGCTACACAACACATCAAGAACATCATCATCAAGATCCATCATCATCATCATCATCCTTCATAAATAATAAAAACCTAACAACATAACAATAATCACATGAAAAGGGTTATCAAAACCCATCAAATACACTTATCTTCCATATCACATCATCATATGATCATAACTTAATCATATGATGAAAACCTACTAACTATAACTTATAATCATCAAGAACATAGCTACTTACTTGAAGGGGAATCATGGCTAGAGATCATGCCATTTAAAAATCACCATCATAGCACTTTCACCTCCATCTTTTCCCTCTCTTTCTCCTTGGTTCGACACCCACAGAAAACACACTCTCTTATACAGAAGAGTGTGGTATTTTATAGAATAATAGGGAAGTTTCTAGCTATAAGGGCAATTTAGTCAATCTTGCTTATTTAGGGTCGATGCGCCGTATCTATCTTCATAGATACGCCGCATCCACATATACGCCGTATCTCCATATACAATACGGCGCATGGACTATAATAAGTCGGTTCTACTTTCCCTTTCTACCATACGCCGCATGTACTTCCTAGATGCGCCGCATCTAGGCTATAACAGACTAACACTTAACTCTATAACCATTTGCCAACTCTTAGTCCACATACTTAGGCTCGGGTCAACTTCATCTAGGGTGGGGTCCCACTACCTGGGAAACGGGTCTAACAATACGTTTATAAGCAAAGGTTCCATAAGGGCATGTAAAGGTAGTCTTTTCTTGATCTTGTGGATCAATGAGGATTTGAAAGTAACCTGAGAAACTGTCAAGGAAACAATAGTACTCGTTTCCCGCTAATCTCTCAAGCATCTGATCCATAAAGGGCAGAGGAAAATGGTCTTTTCGGGTGGCATCATTTAACTTACGATAGTCAATGCAAACACGCCACCCCGTAACCAATCGAGTTGGAATCAACTCATTCTCCTCATTTGTGACAACAGTTATGCCACCCTTTTTTGGAACACAGTGAATGGGACTAACCCAAGGACTATCAGAGATGGGATAAATCAATCCTGCATCAAGAAGTTTGAGAACCTCTTGTTTGATAACATCGTGGATTTTGGGATTCACCCTTCGCTGGTGTTGGACTGCTGGTTTAAAGTCATCCTCCATTAAAATCTTGTGAGTACAAAATTCAGGGTCGATACCCTTTATGTCGGAGAGTTTCCAAGCAATGGCTTGCTTGTGTGACTTTAAGACCTTTATTAGAGCAGTCTTTTCCTTATCACTTAAATCTTTAGCAATAATGACGGGCAATTTATCATCACCCTCCAAAATGCGTACTCAAGATGAGGCGGTAAGTCTTTGAGTTCGACCTCAGGAAATTCATCGTTTTTCTCAACTGATTTGATTTCCTCATTATGAAGTTCAACGGGAGGGATTGGAGGAGAATTGTCCTGATTCAACAATTTCTCAAGAAGAAGAATATCTCCCTCCAGATCAATCTTAGCGTCATCAATTCCTTCCAGAAATGAATCACACTTGAGAAAAGCCTCGATCTCTTCCAAATTGAAATTACTTCCCTCAAACGGAGTAAGAGAAGGGGAAGAGTCGGAAATGACAGGTAGAGAAGATGTGGTGGGAACCCCACTCACAAAATTATGAAAATAACCAACAATTTCTTGAGAGTACTCCTTTGAAGCAATATCAATGACATCGATTCGGTTAACCGATTTAGAGTCATAATTTGAGGAGTACCTCAAATTTTGATCATGGTTAAAGGTAACAGCTTCCTTATCCACACGCAAGGTGATCTCATGCTTAAATACATCAATAAGAGCATGGCCCGTTTTTAGGAATCCTCTTCCAAGAATGAAAGGAACCTTTTGATCTGCGTCGAATTCAACAACCACAAAGTCAGTTGGAAAATGGAACTTCCCTACTTTTACAAACACATCCTCGGCAATGCCAAGAGGAAGTGATATAGTTCGATCTGCAAGCTCAAGAGTCATGCAGGTAGGGGTAAGAGCCGGAAGAGAAAGTTTCTTCCATACTGAATGAGGCACCAGGTTGATGCTTGCACCTAGATCGGCCAAGGCATAGCATTCAACCATTCCCGGAAATATACAAGGTATTAGAAACTTTCCAGGATCTCCAAGCTTCTCCGGAAGCTTTTTCAAGATAACCGCTGAGCAGTTCTCATTTAATGGATTTTTAGCCATTTCAATTAGTTTTTCCTTGTTGCTTAACAAGTGTTTGATTGTGGATGAAAATTTGGGCATCAGAATGATAGCATCCGCAAAGCTTATGTCAAAGTGTAATTCTTTAAAGATTTGAAAGAATTTGTCCATTTGTTGACTAGCCTTTTCACGGAGCTTTTGCTCATTTAAGCGCGATGGGTAAGGAATATAAGGTTTGGATTTAGGGGCAATGACTTCAGGAGTCTCAACAGATTCAAAGACAACTCCTGGTTTGGATTTCTTTTTAGGTATACCCGTAGGATGGACATGTGCTGTACTTTGTGGGCTTGGAATTTTCACTTTGTCCGATGTATCCTCCGTCTCTTTTTCCATTTCAAACAACGGAGGAGGAATAGGACCAGATGGTCCCTCATAAGCAGCACCACTCCGAGTGGTGATAGCTTTGACGAAAGTGGTATCTTCATCATCATCACTGTTATCAAGTACACTGACAGGAACAGCATTGAGCATATCGGAATAATATCTGGCTGTTCTTTGCTCACTACGTTTGCTTGACAAACTTTTAACCGTAAATCGTGATAGAGTAGGATCTATTCTTGACGGTTGAGGAGCAATTGTGGGTGTGGATTTTTGGATGACCGAGGGTTGGACGTATTTAGCACTTCCATTGTTATTGGGAAGTACCGGGTCCTTTATCACCTTGAATCCAACATGAGTTTTACCACTACGTGTAGTGACAGCTTTGAGTTCACCCCTTGGGTTGACAACAGTGTTACTTGGGAGACCTCCCGAGGTAGAAGGTAGATCATTTAAAGATTTTTTTTATATCATTTATTTGGGTAACCAATAACTGGTTTGTCTTGTATTGAGTTCTATTTGTCTCCTCTTGAGATTTTATGAATTGCCTAAGCAACTCATCTGAGGATGTCTGATTATGGTTTTGGACATTCCATGGCTTTTGGTTAAAGTTACCCTGATTCTGACCTCGGTTTTGATTGAAATTTTGAGAATTGTTAAAATTTTGTCCCTGATTTTGAACAAAGCGATTTTGATTATTCTGATTTTGCACGGGTGGAAAACCAGGTAGTACCATAGCATTTGGTGCTCGGTACTGAGTCTCAGCATGCGGACGGCATTGATTTTGGTTTACTGCAGCTACGGGAGCTGGGTAAAGAGAAGCATCGGTTGCTTGACAATCATAATACGCATGTGGGCCACCACAAGTTTCACACACTTTTTTTATTGCTTTGATTTGTTCCGGTTTATGAATTTCACTCTTCAATTCTTTCATTTCCTTCATCATACAACGCATTGCGTCTGTTAGAAAGGCTAACTCTGATGAGTTATCGTATGAAGAAGTAGGAGTGACAGGAACATTCACTTTGTTTCGAGAAAAAGGAACTTTTGATTTATTTTCACAAATTTCAATCACCTCTTTAGGTTTGCGATTCAAGATATTGCCACCGGCGGCTGCGTTAAGTGCATCTTGATCGTTTTGGGTCAACCCATTATAAAACGTATTTATCTGTTGTAACTCCGTGAAATCGTGATGTGGGCATTTTCTTAGGAGATCTTTAAATCTGTCCCATGCCTCTCCGAAATTTTCATCAAAACCTTGACAAAATCCAGCAATTTCATTTTTTAGATTAGTCGTCTTTGATGGAGGGAAGAAATAATTGACAAATTTCTTAACGAGATCTTCCCAGGTTTCAATGGATCGAGGGGGTTCTTTATCCAGCCAAATCCGGGCTGCCCCCTCAAGTGAGAATGGAAATAGCATCAATTTGATAACTGTTTGCGGCACATTCTTGTAATTGATTGTAGAGGTCAACTTATTGAACCAACGAATGTGTGCATATGGATCCTCTCGTTCAAACCCGTGGAATTGGTTTGTGGACACGAGCTGAATCAAATGTGTTTTCAGTTCAAAATGATCAGAATCGGTAGCTGGTAAAACGATGGCATCTCCGTAACCCTCGGTGGGTGCCTGGAGCATTTCAACCATTGTGCGTTCGTCTGCCATATTATCAGTGGGAACAGTGCGAATCTCGGGTTCGACTATTTGGGCAGCACATCTACGATTACGTCTTCTCGGAATATCTACGAGTTCACGTAAAGGGCTTGATGACGTGGAAGAACGAGTGCGCATGCACTAAATAAAATATTGTAATTAAATCAAGAACGAATCAAAACACAAGTGAACTTAAACCAATAATCAACAAGCGTACGGTAGCTCTCTAAAAGATAAACGCACAGAGTGGCGGAGAAGCAAAGGTGGGCAATTAATGCTCCTTAAAAACCCGCTTCTTTCAGTCCGACAATTTAATGTCAAACTATCCTTAAACCTCCGTTATAGTTTGTTTATCAATTAAAGGTGAGCCGATATTCGCAAGTGATACAAAGGCAAGTTTTAAATCTGATGTTTGGGAACTTATTATGGTCGTACCCCCAGTTAGGTAGTACTCTGTCTTGGTTCTCGATGGTAAATTTTATTGTTGTTATTATTAAACAAAGAAAACGGAAAATCTTTTTGTATTTTTATCTTTTATATATATATAGAAACAAAAGAAAAATATTTTTTGTGTTTTATATGTTTATGGAAGATTGAAATACGATATTTTTGGTACTCGATCCGTTAAACGAATTAACTTCACGAGTGTTTTGCTTTATATATGGTGAATATACAAGAGATAGAAGATATACACAGATTGGGTTTCAAAAACACGATACTGCAAAACGTTTAAAACACGCAACACACCTCCCCGGCAGCGGCGCCAAAATTTGATTAGCCTCAAACAGTCAACTTAAATCAACCACGGATGTGGTCAAATAAAGTCAAACCACTTGAAGACAACTAACCAAGGAGTATAGTGTTTTCCCGGGTCGTTATATCCCAGCGAAGCGTGAAATTGTGTTTAAAGACGAATTGTGATCAAGTGTTATTGAAATGGAAAAGGGTTTTTGAATTATTGGACTACGAAAATAAAAGAGAATAGCTTTAAACAAGCTACAGGAAACCAAATTACTTAAAAACGTTTAGAAATCTAGAAACGTACGTTTAAATTTAAATAAACGTAAACGTACAAAATAAAAAGTGAAAATGAAGAAATATTAATCCTAAAAATATGAAAATAACTTTTTTATAAACCTAAAGATAAAAAAAAATTATTAGAAAAAGAAAATTATTTATTTAACTATTTAATTAATTATTAACTATTTAATTATTATTTAAAATGCACTAAATTAAAAGAAAATAGGAAATTAACCTAGAAAATTAAAATTTTAACTTAGATAAATCTAAAATAACCTAAAACTTATTTTAAAACTGAAAATATATTTTTTATACTTTTTATTTAATTATTATTAATTATTTATTATTTAATAATTATTTAAAACTAAATTAATTTATAATAAATACTAAATGAACAAAGAAAAATCTAAAACTTTTTCTATAAATATTATTAAGTGAAAAGAAGCTAAGAAAATTATAAAAATGAAAATTGCTTAATTAAAATTTAAAAAGATAAATTCTATTAAATAGAAGCTATCACTATTTTTCTGTTTTTGTTTTTCTTAAGGTCTAAAAATGTGATTATATTTTTCCTAGATTCTATTTAATAAAATAAAATTATGAAAATTAAAATTGTATTTTTCTGATTATTATTCTATTTATTATGATTTAATTACTATTAGAAACTAATTAAAAAGATTAAAAATATCAAATGACTTAGGAAAAATCTGAAAAATTCAGGATAAGTCTAAATTAATATTTAAAAGCTAGGAAAATTAAAATCAAAAGTCTACTGAACCTAAATAAGCAGTTGGACAGATAAGCAGTTGAGTCAATAAGCTAAAAATAAGCTAATAAGCACAAAAGCCTACCAAATGCTCAGGACAGGTTTAATACCCTACTAGAAGCACAAAACAACTTAATTATAAGAGCTTATTCCACAGATTAATCAAATGATCACTTAATCAGTTGCAAATCTCACCCAGAAACTCAGGGAAATGACCAAATTGCAAGGTAGATTAAGCAGTTAAATTAAGCAGATAAGTTGAAGAATATGGGGGCAAAAGTGAGCTAGTAGTATGAGCTATTCAGAAATGCAAAAAGCAAGGCCTAAGCTTATCTATATAAACCACAAATGAGTGAAGATCAGCAGCAACAGCAACTCAGTGTATACTGAGTTGTTGTGTGCAGAGTTGTGCAGAGTAGCACAAGCCAAAGGGCTCTAATCCAACTTTTTGATTACTTCTAATAGGGACTGAGGGAACTCAGAGAAGCCAAATAAATGGTCTAAATAAGCCTGTGGCTTATAAGAGCTTATATGGGTGAATTATGGACTGAAGTTTCCACAAGATGCTTAAAATTGCATTATCTATCTAATAGGCTGATATGAACTTGGAATTAGCTTATTATGATCAAAATAAGCTGGTATAAAGTTGAGCTATTGGTTAATGTACAGTAAACCTGTGGTTGACCTAGTTGACTGCCTTAAACCAAACACCCCTTTTTGGGTCTGCTTTGGATTTTTACTAGCAAAGACCTTTTTTAACTTATAATTTCTGATTTCTAAGGTTTTACTAACTTAATTAAGTACTACTTAGCAACTTTTAAAGAAAAATTAAGCAGTACAATAAGCTAAGCTATAAAAGACTATTTTTGGACTTTTTAAGTGATTTAAAGAGAAATAAAGAAAAAGGCTATGTCTAACTGATTATACTAATGAAATATACTTAGAAACAAGTAGTGAGTTAGAAATAATAGAAATAAGCTACAAATAAGCAGTTGCACAGTCAATTGGAATTTTAAGCTAGAAATTCAAAAAGCTTACAACTGAGGTGGGGCTATTGGGATAGCAGGACTAGAACAGAACCAATCTAGCTTGTTAACACAAGCTAGAAAACCACAAAAAAAACCTTCCAGAACCGCTTTTAACTTCAGAAGAGCTTAATGAGAGCTTGTGTTGACTTTTGTTGACCATCTTCATTTCTTGAGATTTAGAACTAGATTACACTATATAAGCTTACAGAAAGCTATATAAAGCTTGTATAAGCTTATAGTAAATGGATTGGAGTGTTTGTTTGGTGACTTATTAATAATTAAGCTTAATTCGAATTACAAATAAGTTGAAACTGAGCACTACTTGAAATTTAGAACAAAAGTTATTAAAACAAGATTGCTTTGATTGATTATAACTTGAATTACAACTGAGAAATGAAAATTACAAGATTACAACTATTGATAATGAAATACGATTATACTAAAATTAGCTACTACTTTTCTAGTCTATTACATGGTTCTATATATACAAAGATAAAGTGGGAATGCCTTCTTATCTCCCTCTGAACACATCTTGACCTTTGAATTATCTTCAATCGATCTGAGCCACTCAAACTGATTTTGGCGCCAAAAGTCCTAGTAGTGGATTCGAGCAGGTTTTTAGCAATTAAGGATTTTTGGGTGATTGTGGAGGTGGAAGGGAGTGGGTAGACAGCTGGTGATGAGGTGGGGGGTTGAGGTGATAGAGCAGAGAAACTATGGGCTTGGGTGGTATGGTTTTAGTGTTTTGGCGGTTTGAAGGTAGAAGAAGCGTTTGACCAGGGTCAAACGTTTTGGTTTAAATAAAAAGGATTGGGTCAGGTAATTGTTTGGGCTAGTGGGCTGGGTTTATTTTAATAAGTGGGTTGGGTTGTTTTTTATTTAAGGGTCCGGTTGGATTTGTATTAAAATACCACAAGGACCAATATTGTAATTTCTGATTTGTGAAGGGGCTGAAATGGTAAGTTTCCAAAATTATCACAAGGACCATAATTGCCATATGTGAATAACCCAAGGACCATAAATGTAATTTTCCACTTTTTAAACCTCCAGGGACCTTTTATGTCATTTTTAAAAGTGCAGGGACCAAACTTGTAAATTATTGAAACTTTTCACCAAAGGACTAAATATGACAACTTATGATTTAAAAAGGACCTTTGGTGACTTTTCTTACAAAACAAATGCTTAGGGACTAAATTTGACAAGTTTTGAAAGTTGAGGGACTGAAACTGCCAATTTTGTAAACTTTGTTCGTTTTTCAACTGTTTTCAAACATTTTGCATTTGAAACATACAAAACACAATCCCTGGGATATTTTCAGTATTTTGATGCATTTCTGAGTGTTTTTGGATGTTTTGGCAGTTCAGATACGACAAAAATGATGAGTATTTGCACACTCATCACATACACCTTATACTTGTGATTTCCGTACAAACATTTCAGTTACATAAACCTATGATTCTCACCAACATTATTGTTGACTATTTTTAACAATGTATTTTCAGGTAATTAAGGTATGCATATGGACCTATTTTGGAGTCGTGGTGTCGAAGCGTCTCACTTGTCTTTTATGCACTTATTATCGTTTGATTTGTATAAACTTATTTCCGCAAACTTGAAACATCTTTTGGGACCTAACTTTTGTAACTCTGAATGTTTTTAATTAGTTAAACGATGTATTTTCAAAACGACACTTTAGGTCGTTCTATATAACTGTAACTGTGGTGCTATGATCAGTCACGCCCTCAAACGTTCCATTCCGCTGCAAATCCAGATATTTGGGGGTGTGACATTGGGTTAGAGTATCAAGGTCAAAGAGCCATTTTGGACCTTCACCTGCAACATTAGATTTATTTCCTAGAAATTGAACATGCATGTTCTCCTCAACTTTCCTAGTTCTTGTGTTGTATACTCTAAAGGCTTTGCTATTTAGTGAGTACCCAACCAAGAATCCTTCATCTGATTTGCCATCGAATTTGCCTAGATGGTCTAAGGTATTTAGAATAGTTACATGACACCCAAAAGGTCTTAGAAATCCTAATGCAGGAGTTCTTCCTCTAAAAATTCCTATCCACTAAGTTTTCTATCTCAGTAATGAATGTTTTAAGAATGCTAGGTATCTCATCCTTAAAACCTAAAAAGAAAACCCATGTGAACCTACTATAGTCATCAGTAACTACAAGACAATACCTCTTATGCATAATACTACTCACAGATGTTGGGCCAAATAAATCGATATGTAGCATAAACAAAGGTTGATCAATAGAGTTAAACAGCTTGGGCTTACAAGAAGCCTTGTGTTGTTTTCCTTTGAGACAGGCAACACAAGTTTGGTCATTTTCAAATCTTTTCTGAGGCAAGCCTCTTACCAAACCATCCTTAACAATTTTATTAATGTTTTTAAAGTTTATGTGACCAAGTCTTCTATGCCATAACATAGATTCATCCAATGTTGCCTTTGCAACAAGACAAGTAAGGTCCTCTTTAGGAACAATCTTCTTCATATCAACACTGTACATGTTGCCCTTTCTTGGAACTGTAAGTAGAACCCGACTTTCACCAGGAAGCTTAAAGTCTGGAGAAAGCACAAGACATTCAGTGTCAGTAAAAAGAACCTTGTTCTTTTAGTCACACATTTGAGAGACACTAAATAGGTTATACTTAAGCTCTTGCACAAAGTACACATCTTCAAAATCCAATTTACCGGTTTTAAGAGTACCTTTACCAGTAATTCTACCTCCTATTCCTCCCCTAAAGGTAACATATCCCCCATCCATTGGTTGAAAGTCTAAAAGATAGGACATGTTGTTTGTCATGTGCCTGGAACATCCACTGTCAGCATAACCTTGATCTTCATTATCTTCCTGTAAATGTTCCTGCACATGAAATAAGGAAATTAGTTTCCTTGGGGTACCCAAGCCATCACTGACTTGGGTTTGCCTCGTGCATCAATATAGTCAAATCTTTTCAAAAAAATTGATGCACCGTTATGTTTGATTGGTCTCCATACCCAACATGTTGAGGCCTTAACAACATTAGCCCTTTGATCCCTAGCAGTGTTTTGTGAGTCACCAGTACTAACTGCTGGCTTTGTAGCCTTAGCCTTTGGCTTCCAAAATTGTTTTTGTACCACTGCTTTCTTTTGAAAATGCCTTTTTGCAGTTTGTGATGCATATTTGAAAGTTGTTTTTGCACTTTTAACTGCTGGTCTAGGGTAAACAATCTTAAAAGGTCTGGCAGTACTAACTGCTAGTCTAGCAGTATGAATTGGTTTTGAGCCAGTCTTCATTAAACTTGTCCTGGGAGGCATTCTATCAATATTAGGGTGAGATTGAGATCTGTTTAAGTTCACCCTATGGTTTGAGTTCCCAGTTACCCTATTGTTACAAAAAGCCTCAAGATGGTCAAAACTACCATAAGCAAAACAAGCCTTTTTGTACAAGACAAAGTCACTTCCAAGCTGATGTGACTTGAGGTCATTCCAGTTCCTCTAGTTACCTCTTGGCTTGTCTGTGGATCTATACATCTCACAGTACTTAACTGTCTTCCTAATTGGTTTAACATTTGATTTAGGCCTAACAGTTTTATTATCAACCATCTTAGGAACACTTGTTCCTTCTACCTTTTCTACTTCAGGTTTAACCACAACCTGATCTTCCTCATCATCAGATGTCCAATCCTCAATGGTTGGAGCATCTAAATTCCTATCAGTGGAAACCTTGTCCTCATTGAGTGAAGCATCACTTGCACTCTCAAAAGGTTCACTGATTTCTACAGGTTTATTGGCAGTTGTGTTTTCCTTAGGCTTACAACCATACTCTAACTTAGGTTGTTGGAACTCTAGTAAACCTGTATGCTTTAGGTCTATTCCTAGGGGTGCAGGCACTCCTCTGTGAGGAGGTGGACAAGTTTTATACCCCAACCCAGAATTAGCTTTGTTAATCAGCTGACATTCAATTATTTTGTTCACACCCTTAGAGGCATATTCTAAGGTTTCTACACTTAATTGAATATTTTCATTAGCCTTTTTAATTCTATCTAACTCAGCTTTCAACAGACTAATCTCAGCATTCTTAATTGACAAATCCCTTTTAAAAACTGCTATATCATCAACAAAAACAGACTCATTGTTCTTGTAATGCACTATTTAATCTTCTAGGACTGCTAAATCTCTCTTATGATTAGACAAATTGTAATTAGTTTTGTTTAGTTCAATCCTTTGTTCATCATAGTGTTTCCTTAAAGTTTCTAATTCTTTAAGAGTAGTGCATGTTTTAGAACAACATTTAGCAGATTGTACCTCAGAGTCAGAGAAGGCCATAAGTGCCATCTCAAAAGTTTCTTCCTCATCATCTGCCATAAAACACCAATCAAATCCCAGTCCATCAATATCCACCATAGCCTTTGAGGTTGGCTCAGCTTCTTCCACAGCCTTGGGCTTGCGCCCATAACCTTTGCTCCTGCCATCCTATTACCTAGGTCTCCTGCATTCCCTTGAAAAGTGCCCCATTTTGTGGCAGTTGTAGCATTCTACCCTTGATTTGTCAAAACCAGCAGGATCATTGCTGCTGATGGTAATCTTCTTTCCATTTCTTTGGTAGAATTTCTTAGCCCTCATGCTAAGAAGGGAGATCTGCCACTTGAGATCCATCTATTCTAAATCATCATCATTAATCTCCTGGAGATATTCATGAGTCAGCATTGACCCATCATTCTGGCTTGTCAGGAAGGCACAATAAGTTATATCATTTAGAATACCAGTAGTACTGCTTGATGTGCTAGCAGTACTAACACTGGGGTTAGCAGTACTAACACTTGCAGCAACCATTTCTTCAACAGGACTTGAATTACTAGGAGATGACACAAAGGCCATGTTCCTAGTACTTGAATTAGTTCCTTCAGCCTTCTTCACATCCTGCTCAACAATCTTGAAGTTGCTATATAAGTCCATCAGGCTCATAGTATCAATGTCTAGCTTGTTCTTCCAGACCACCACATGCATAGCCCACTCTGCAGGTAAACTTCTAAAGAACTTGGAGTTCAAATCTTCCTGAGGTATGTCAACATCAAGAACAGCCAGTTGGCTGACAATTTTTTGCAATCTGTTGAACATGTGATCTAAGGACTCATTATTGGTTGCAGTAAAGTTCTCAAAGTTCTGCTTCAAAAGTTGTGTCTTTTTGGTGGCTTCATTCCCACCATATCTAGCAATGATTGCCTCAAACAAGGATTTTGCATCCTTGTACTTGCTGAAATTCAAGAGTTGATCATTTGGAATGGTCATCTTTAGCAAACTTCTGGCCTTGAGATCATTTTTCTTTTGTAACCTCTCTTCTGCAGTTACTGGAGAGGTTTGCACAACTGTCTCTACTTTACCATCAACTGTTGTTGTAGAATTTGAAGGCTTGAAAGAGTTTTCTTCTTCAATAATTTCCCAGAGTGCATAGTCTTGCACCTGAAAGTACTGTTCTATCCGTAGCCTCCACATATCAAATTCATTCTACTTAAGCATTGGAAATTTAGCAGCCATGTTTGTTTGGGTAGTCTCCATGTCCATTACTTTCTCTTCTAAATCAATAGTATCAACCTGTCTCTGATACCACTTGAGAGGATTACAAAACACTTAGGATGTTACTCCCTTATATTGTGTTTGAGATACTTTGTGTGTATGTAGTTAAGTATGCGGAATCTACTTAACCACACTTAGAAGAATTTGTTTGTGTTTGATGGAACAGTAATACTAGAATGAACAATGAACACAGTAAGATTAACACCAAAGGATTCAATATTATTTCAAGAATAATACGAGTGATCTTGCTATCACTAGGGTTACAATGACCTTGAATCTTAAAAAAACTCTATGACTGATATGACTGATATATATCAAAACGTATAACCTAGGATCTCCTTTTATAGACTTAAGGAGTCCTTTACAAGATAAGTATTCTATCGTATAATTCTAACTAATTAAGTTATACAAAAGATCCATTCCATACTTATCCTCTACAATATCGTATAAGACAGTTATCCATGCAACAGTACCTTCTGTTATACTAGCAGTACTAACTTCTGAGTTTGTACTGTTAGTTATATCTCAGCAGTCTTCACTTATACACTAACAGTTTGTACTGTTAGTGTAATTCTCCAGCAGTACTAAGTTCTGTGACATTTAATTCCCAACAGATATCATCATCGAATCTAATTGACAAGTTTTCGAGTATGGAAATGAAATTGGAGCCATTATTTGTCTAGCTTCAAGATAACATCAAAATATAACGAAATATATTATCTTGAATCTACATACTCAATCACACTCGGTTGTTATGAAAATAATGACTTCCTCTCAAGACGAAAATAATATGCATCAGATCATAACTCACACTTGTGTTAAAGATGCCATATTGAGTCTTCTTGTCCAATGGTTGTGTTCCAAACATTAAATTAATATGTTTAAAAGATGCATAAAATACACAACTAAGTAGGATTGACAACTTGGATGTTTCATCCGAAATATTCAAGTAATTTACTTTGCAATGCAATTAGTAAATGTGTCATTTCTGGAAAAAAAGCCAAACACGAGCAAACAAACAACATATTTAAACTTTGCTCATGAACGACTCAACACTCAAAATCATATGTCTAGTAAAAGTGTCACACATAATATGTTATTAACTATTATGTACGTCATCAATCTTCGAGAATATCACATGTATTTCTCTTATCAAAAGATTGACAAAGGATATATTATATCTTATGCATCTCATTCCCTTTGTAACATGAATGGTTGTGTTACAAGAGAATACATTGCATCTTGTTAACAAATACAGGATATCAGATTTGAATAATTACCCAATACAACATGTGTCATTGCATAAACAAGTAATATTGGTTATATACTAAAATACTTGTTTTACTAAGCATTCGTAAGAGTGATAAGTTTCCTCTTAGAAAAGCATATTTGTTGAAATATACAATATGTCTCATTTCAAGTATAATACTCACAAGATCTATTGAGGTAAGTAACCTTTACTAGATTCTTTTCTCAAGATATGCAAAGGAGCATTCTTGAAACACTCTCGATGTAGTAGATTCGACATTGTATCACATTAGAGCATCTCTTGGTTCTAGGAAACCAAATCATGTTAAAATAACATGCAACAACTCAACAAACAAAGGTGTTATCCAAGAGATCATAAAATGCACCATCTCCACCAAATAACCTCTAAATCTCAAACACGATAGTAAAACATTTTGCTTGCCTTTGTTAGAAGTTGTGTAAGACATGTCATCTTCTTAACCGACTTTCAAAATATGGTTAGTTGAGTCATATTAGGCCATGTATTAGCGAAATAAGCTAATATCATCTTTGCTATAATTCGATAGGCAAATATAGGAATTTGAATTTTTCTAACATGAGAATGACTACTGGAGAACCTATCGCACTAAAAATTCAATTTGACCTAACGGTTAAATTGCTTCCAGGAGAGAAGTTGGGTTCGTGGTATAACCCATAAAAATGATCGTGTTTAGCCTGAATTGAGCACCACTAGTGATAGTCTCATACTTATTCTCTAACTTGAAAAATTTTCATTCCTACACTTGACTAAAGATAGTTTACATTGGTGAACTTTATCTCCCGTTAGGATTTCATTTTGAACAAGTAGTAATTAGGATCCTCCTTAGCGAACCTAGATTACTTGCATCCCACATATGTGTTTCAAAATGATAACATGTTCTCGTAAGATATGATTAAATGTCTTCCTGATCTTAAATGCTAAATGATTATCATGTTTTGCATGATTGGTATGTGCTTATTCACATACCTTTTATTTGCCAAATTAAGACCAAAACGACCAAAAACTAACCATAAATGCCAAAGATATTGTTTTTTGTGTTTGTTTCTATGCAGGTACGGATATCATGAAATATGGACAAAATCAAGCAAAAAACCAAGAAAACGAGCACGAGATTTGGAAAAGTGTCAAAAGCCCAAGTCGGGGAAGCAAAAGATCAAAGAATGAACTCAAAATGTCACCAAAGATCCTTGAAGAATCAAAGAATTACAAGAATGACCCTTGGATCACATTAATAAAGTTTGGCAGAAATGGTCCCTTAAATTTAATACAATTCACCACAAATCCTAACCATTAACTAAAAATATACAACCAAACCCAACCCATACAACACAACCCAAACAATCTCAGCCTACCACCCTTAACCCATGACCCGAATCCACCAACAAACCTAACCCGAACCCACAAATAACCCGGTCAAAGAAATAAATAATTACCCTTTTTCCCGCCCCCCAAATTTACCTAGAAAATAAGAACCCTAATTAACCCGTCCCAAAATTAACCACAATTAAGGGCATTCTTGTACTTTTTACGCACTTCTAGAAGAAGCCTGACATGTCAGGACTAACATGTCAGCAATCCCAGGGCAATTCGAAGCATTTGATTGGTTGATGATGCGTGGAATAGTGATCCAAGGGCTGAGATTGATGAAGTGATGACCAAGGGTAATCTAAAGGCTGATATCAACCCAAAGAAGCACAAATTGTGGTGAGGATCGATGACATGGACACCCTAGAAGCTTCATCATTCGGCTATAAATAGAGGCTTCCTCTTCTTCATTCCAGATGTAGTTTTTAGTTAATGTTATGCTGTTAAATTTGTTTCTGAATTGTAATCTCAAATAGTGTAATCAAGTTTTTGATGAAATATTAGTTTTACTTATTTGCTTATTCACTAAAAATTTCCTTTAAGTTATTTGTTAAGCTTTTCTACTGTTACATCAGCTATTATATAAGTTAGTATTAGCTCTTCAATCATCTATTCTCATTATTTCTATTTTAAATCTAAGAAAATCAAAAAAAATCAGAAAATAACTCAAAAATACAAAAATATGTCTTCAATTCTTAAACTCAGCTTCAATAAGCTAGTTTTCTATTAGATTAAGCTCATTCTAGCTTCCTATAGCTTTTGTGAAGCTTATTAGGTATTGAATCAGGTCTATTCTAAAAAGTTCCAAAAAGTCAACTGAAGTCAAAGTCACTGTTCAACCAAGCTGCTGGAAGAATAAGCTGTTTGGAAGAGCTTATTGGGGTGTTATGGCTTGTGCTTATCAAGCCTGGGTTTAGTTGATACTTGGTTCAGTTCTGTTTCAGCAGTAGTCACTTGTAAGCTTCATTCTAAATCAAGTTTTAATAGTTTATCACTGTTCAATTGCTTATTCCTAGTCTATAAGTGCTTATTTTGAGTAGTTGTAGTTAATAGATCTTAATTGTGCTTATGAATCAGTAGTTGATAGGTTTATTCTCATTTTGCTCTTAAAGATCTCATATAGTAACAAAACAGTCATAGTAGCTTATAGCTTATTAGGTGCTTATTTCATTATTGAAAGTTGATTATTAGATGATAAGTAAGTTAGATAATAAGTAGACAATAAGTTTCAGAGCTTAAATTTGAGGGTTGCAGTTCAAAATTGCAAAAACAGTTTCTAAAGTAGTGTTTGGCAATAAGCTTGTTCTTGGTCAAAATTGGAGTGTACTGTTCAGTTACCATTTGATAAGATTAGATTAAGCTTAATTAAGGCTAGATAAGCTGTTGTGATTAGATTTTAAGTTGTTTTGATGCACTTTGAGGTTTTGTATTGATTAGTGCAAATTAAGAACCCATACTGCTCATACAAGCTTCCCATAAGCTGAGGCTTGTTTGATCATATTTTCTGGTGACTTTAGGTGTATTTCAATAGTTTAAGTGAGATTCTAAGTTTTGGCATTGTTTCACTAAGTTTTGAAGGCATTAAGGTCATTAAACCCCAACTACTGCATCAGTCCCTCATTGCAGCCCTGCACCACCAGTTTTTATCCAACTCAACTTATTGCTTGTCTTATATCTGCTTATCTACTTGATCTTTTTGGTTGAATTTTGATTTCTGAATAGCTTATAGTTCTAGCTTTTCATATCTGAGCTTAGTTTCCATTTTAGAGCTTATTCAGTAGCCTTAAATTGATCTGCAAGTTGCCCATTAGGACTGTTTCAGCCTGCTTAAATTGTTGACTGCATGATTGCTTATTGGCTTATTCTGAATGCTACTTTGGTCAATTTAAGTTGTTTTAAGCTTTTATAAGTGTGTTCATCTGTCTTTGAGCTTTTGGTGAATTTTGGTGCTGTATAGCTTATTTCAAGTGCTTATTTGAAACTGCTTATTCTCCAAACTGCTTATTAGGGTTGAGCAGAGTTCAAATTTCATTTTTCATAGCTTCTTCATATCATTTTAGATTTTCCAGCAAAATTTCATAATTTTCCAAAATCATTTACTATTTTTAATCATTTAATTACTTTCTTTTAGTTTTTAATTCATAAAAAAAAATTAAAAAAATATAATTCTTTTTTCTAAAACTTTATTTTAGTATTTAGAACTTAGGAAAATTATTTTTATATTTTTAGGGCTTAAAATTTAGGATTCCACTATTTAGGTGCGTTTTTAGATTTCGTAACGTACATATTTTTTAGTTTAATTTGCGTTTTAGGAATCGTGTGCTTTGATTGCTTGTATTCTTTGCTTGATTACTTGTTCTTGTTTGTTATTTCATTATCTTTAGTGTAGAACTCCAAAATATCAATTTTATTTCACAATTCACTTCATTTTTCGACACCGCAACCGACAACTCGACTTCAACCTTCGTTGGGACTACGACCCGGGGAAATACATCTGTTGTATTCCTTTGGACTTATAAATATACTAATTGGTTGAAATACATCAATGATGTTTGCATTTATTCCTTATGTGCATTTTACATGATTTGCTTACAAATTTTGCACCCACACTATGTCCTTTTAACACATAATGAATTAGGTATGCCTATCACTATGAACTCTTAGACGTCATATAGTCATACACTAGTGTCAAAGCCTATAAGTTAGAGTAGTCGCGAAATTGTCCTAATTCCTTGGTCATAATTTCGCATTCTTCCAAGTAATACACCCTTTGTCATGGGGAGGTTAGATACGAACCCAGTAGAACTCGGAGTAGGTTTGACAACTTAAATATTTCATCCAAAATATTCAAGTATGTTTAACTTGCGATCGTAGTTGTTAAAAGTCATATCCGAAACATCATATTCAAGCCTTTTAACAACATATGTTAAAATGCTCATCCAAAAGCTAAAAGCTAACATCAACCTTCGGGTGAAAAAGGACTCACGAGTTACTATATAAGTGATTAGTAGTTCCTTTCATCCTCGTGTGAATATACACTTCTTAAGATCCCAAACCCTGCTGCGAATCATCACCATAGGCCTTGCTTTACGCCTTTCAAAACCCGGTGAAACACTCGCGTGCGAAGCACATCGAAATCCGTAAATCAATCAAACCTCTCAAACGAGAATCCTCTAACCATCTTCGTTTAGGTCTAGGAATGATGGAACACATTTCGTGAATTTCACAATTCCCATGTGTTCAAATGCGTCCTTTAAATCACTCTCATGACTACTTAAATATTTCACTGGAAATATTGAAGTCATCCCTTACGTCTCGTCTCGTGACTTTTTAAATATTTCACTGGAAATATTAAGTCATCCCTCACAACCCTCTTATGACTATTTGAATATTTCACTGGAAATATTGAAGTCATCTCTTATGTCTCGTCTCATGAGTTTTTAAATATTTCACAGGAAATATTAAGTCATCCTTCACATTCCTCTTATGACTACTTGAATATTTCACTGAAAATATTGAAGTCATCTCTCATGTCTCATCTCATGACATTTTAAATATTTCACTGGAAATATTAAGTCATCCTTCACATCCCTCTTATGACTACTTGAATATTTCACTGGAAATATTGAAGTCATATCTTGTGTCTCGTCTCATGACTTTTTAAATATTTCACTGGAAATATTAAGTCATCCTTCACATCGCTCTAATGACTACCTATGTATTTCCTCGGAAATATAAAAGTCATCTCTTCTCGTCTAGTACCGTTCATCTCATAAAAAGATTTTATTAGATATAAATTCTCTCCTCGTGTCGAAAAGTGTAACCACTGTGAAAATCCCACTATTATAATAAACTATCTTACAGAATATTTATCCTTTTTCCACGTAGAATTTTTTTTTCTCTTGATTGTAACTATTATCTTATGTGACGAAGATCACATCCCTGACAACCCTGCTTGCAACCCAACCTTAACTGACTTAGTATTTACCTATGTAAACATCTTTGACCTAAAACGTTATGAGGTCCCACTTACCACTTTACGTTATTTCGCTAACGTACGTTTAAAACTGAATGTTTTCTTAACTAATAAGAGTTTTATGAAACTCTAAACTACCATAGCAATATGTAAAGATAACGAAACCCTAGAAATATTAAAATACAACTTACTTGAGTAATGTACAAGTCACTAAAGCATAGAACCCTAATTCCACTATAACTTCCGATAAAACCCTAATTTCTCAGAAACTATTATTTTATTTGTAAACTTTAGTTAATATTTTTACAAAAATATTATGTACAAGTATTTTAAGTCAAGCTACAAGTCCTTTAAGCATAAAATCTAAATAAACATAAAAACCTTATAAAAACATTAAAAATAATTATTTAAATGACATTTTATGTAATATTTCACCCACATCATCTCCTACACTCACAAGAGCAGCCATGAACCTTCATGAAACCCTAGTTTCCCTCTCTATAAATAGAACTCACCCTAAAACCCTAATTTGCCATAAAACCCTCGAACCAAACCAAATAACCTCAAACCCTTTCATTTCTGATTCCATTAGTCCCATATAAGTTCAAATATCCCTAAGGAGGCAGTATAATAAGGCTAGAGTCATAGGATATCTCGATTCGATCCATACACCAAAAATATGCCCTAATCGGCCAAGCTAAGAAAGGTATACATATGACCCTTTTCCTTTACTTTTCTATGCTTATTTTAAGTCTAAATATACTCTATAACATGTCCTAATAAGTCTATAATCTCAGAATTAATGAAAACATAATTATACTTATTTTTGTTCACATCGAGTAGAAAAACAAAAATAATTTCGAATTTTATTCCTAGCAAACCTAGGATCATGAAAATGGTTTAAAAACACTCTACATATGTTAGAATAATTAAACATAACATAAAAACTATAGGTCTAATAATCGAATCACAAGAAAATAAAATTTTCTTTCCTTTTTCATTTCTGTCGAACAGCAGACCAGCTGTTGCTTTCGTCCCTAAAATCCCCTAGTAAACGAGTCTTATAAATTCTAGTTTTCGACATAGTTAAAGTACACTAATAGAGCTACACATAGGAAAAAGAATCAACATTTTTCGTTGAGAAACGAGGGAGAACGGGGCGTGTAAAGTTGGGTTAAATTTCTGTGTCGAGTAACATGTGATCACGACTTTCTGTTTTCATTTCTGAAGTCGTGGGTTCGATTCAGCTCTTAATACTTTACAAAAATACTTTTAAGATACTTATAAACATTTTAGAAAAGGATTCGTGAAAGGTCTCGTCTTGAATCATTGGAAATAAATTGTTTTTGGTATATAGGATGTCGAGTGGAAATGTTTAATAAACACAAGGACCATTTCTGTCAAAACTCTATAAATTTTCTGTTTTGGATTTTTTTTGCGATCGGGGAATCCCTAAGGGGGTAAAACTGTCTATTTTGAAACTTAAGGGTACAAAGCGACAACTAACTAAAGTCCGAGGGTAAAAGTTGTCATATTCATAAAGTCTAAGGGTAAAGGTTGTCAACTATAGAAACATGAAGGTTTAAAATGAAAATATAACCTAAACCCTAATTTTTATTTAATATTATTATAATTTTATTATTATAATAATAATTATTATTATTAGTATTATTATTATTATTAAGTTTTATTTAAACTTAATATATGTTTTGTACCGTAACTAACAAACGAAAAATCCTTTTAACGAACGGACAGAATCGAAACCTACAGATAAGAAGATAAGATAAAATCTTACTTTTGAAACTACATATTGGCTCAATTAAGCATTTAATCACCAACTAAAGTATTACGAAACGATCAATAGAAACTTATATAATCAGAAACGATTACTGAAAACTTGACATACCAACCCAGGTTGCAAGCCGGAGACGTTTATCAACTTCACTTAACTTTGTTTTCCATCCAGATTGCCCAGGTGAGTTCATAGTCCTACTTTTCTTATATGTTTTCCAAACTTGTAGCGAGATACATGCTATTAAACCGAACACAAGTATTTTCCTGATTGTTATTGCAATAAGTTAACTGTTGCCTATTTATGTTAAAAGTCCCTTTTATCATGCACCATTAATCACCTGCGGGTGAGCGCGAATATAGTGAATAGATCTATTGGCAGTTGACGTCCCATTTGTGTTGCTGGCTAAGGAACCAAATGTATTATATTTGAGTTTAATAAAGAGTTTCAGGCAGACTCCTACCCGGGGCAAGGTTATCTACATTTAATTATGGGGTAATTTTTAACATGTTAACGCTTTGTGTGTCATGAGGCTTAGTGCAATATTCCGAACTGTGATATAACTAATTTCTCTTATTTGGCTTGTGTTCAAACTGATTATAAATTCAAACGCTATGGATTCACTCAACCTTTGTGTTGACTTTTTAAGCATGTTTATCTCAGGTAACTGGAAGTACGATTTGGCACGGAGTGGCGGTGGACTTTCTTTTAAAAGTGTGTCCGTTTTGTTATCATTCAAATGAATAATGTATCATTTATAACGTATTTCGAAACATCCCTCTGGGACCTATATTATGTACTCTGATATTTATAAATGAATGATAACAATTTTATTTAAAACGTCTCTTTTCGAGTCGTTTTCTATCTCCATGACTGTGAACCATGAAGTAGCACCCCAAACTTATATTCCGCTGCGTATCTCGAAAATGGGGGTGTTACAGATTGGTATCAGAGCCTGTGGTTATAGAGAACCAAATGTTTTCAAACATTGGACTATAACCGATTTTCACAAACTTAACTAAAAAGTCCTCCGTGCCACAACGCCACTGAAACGTTACTTGTATATGTTTATTTCTAATTATTAGTTACATAGTAAAATGTTTATCATTCCCGGGTGGTTACAGAATCCTGACTTTCCCTACCCATTCTATTCCTCTTATGTCGGACTCGGATATTGGAAAAATATCACGATAGTACCGGACATCATGATAATACCTACATCCTCGTCACCACTACCATATCCACTTTCCTACATATATACCGTCAGATCCTACATCTTTACCATCTCCACTATTATCTAAAATTTTTCTATCCATCTGTCCCATTTAAACTTAGTGAAGAAGCTAGGACCATTATCGCCCGATATCATACTTTACCCCGATTACCTATTCCCGACTTCCCTATTCCACTGCGAGTCTTGGAGGTGAGCAAATGTTCGCAATCAGCACAAGAATGACAGCCGACTATCTTCACCCTGCTGACGCAATTAGAACGGCAAGAAGAACAGAACGAGACTGCGTAGGTCATCCCGATGAGCTGTCTCTAGAATGCATCAAGGGTTTAAAATATGGAGCTGAAGATTCAGAGACCATGAAGCAGAAGATGGACGAGAATCGTGAGAAGGCAGAAAACCATCATGAGCAGCTGAGACGAGAAATACCTATGACGAATTGAAGATGCTAGAAGAGAAGAGAAGAAGTGAAGAAGAAAAATGAAGAACTGACGACAGCCCAGACGAAGATCATTATTTTGGAGAAAATAGTGGGAGATATGCAAGATAGATATTAAGAGTAAATATATATCCTCGTCAGCATGACCATCAAACTGAAAAGTTGACTCGAAAAAGTTTCTGGTAGCCACTAAAATCAGATTTATATCTACCAGCTTTTGTACAATATCTTGGCCATAAGATATATAGCATAAATATGACACTTGTACTAATTTGTTATATATATAACAAGTTAGCAAGTTATTTATGACTATATGTGGTTTTGATTTTTGCTGTGTACGGTATCGGTTAATATGGGCCAGTGATGATCATCTTACATACGCGTATGATAGTATTTGGACATGTTGTGATTTTATGGTTAACATGGATTTTACCTTGTTAATTTAACATGGTCAAATTTTAAACGTGTGTTTTCTCATCGTATTACTAGAAATATGCCTCGCACTTCCCCCGAACCACCCATGTCCCAAGCTGCTATCCGAAAGCTTGTTGCAGACAGTGTCGCTGCAGCCCTAGAGAGTCAAGCAGCAGAATTTGCTCGTACTGGAAGCACTAGCCGACCCAATGGAGAAATCGAGCCAACAAATGTTCACAAGTGTACTTACAAAGATTTCATGAATTGCAAGCCAACTTTCTTCAAAGCAACAGAAGGAGCTACAGAATTAGCTCGTTGGTTTGAACGTATGGAATTGGTCTTTGTAAGGAGCGGGTGTTCTGATGACTGCAAAGTTGCCTTCGCGACAGGGACTTTGTTAGATGATGCTTTGTCTTAGTGGTCTGCTACTTCCCGGACAATGGGAATAGAAGCAGCTCATCAACTCACGTGGGACGATCTCAAGAAGAAGATGCTAAATAAGTATTGTCCTCGTACCGAAATCAAGAAATTAGAGGATGAATTCCATCCGTTAGCAGTAAAAGGAACAGATATCAAGGCTTACAATAGAAGGTTTCAGGAGCTTGCTCTCCTATGTCCAACTATTGTGTCTGATCAGGAAAAGTTGTTGGAGAAATACACTGAAGGTTTACCTAGAAGCATCGAGGGAAATGTTATTGTTTCAAATCCTCAATCGCTGGAGGAAGCAATGACCACAGCCCAGAAGCTGATGGATCGTGAAATCAAGAGAAATTTCATTCAAGCAAATGATGATCACAAGCGGAAGCTGGATGATAGAAGGATCTCCCATCACCACAACAACTACCAGCACGACCGTAACAATCACCACCACCAACAGAATCGTCGACAAGAGACAGCCAAAGCCTATACTGCCACACCTGGTGAGAGGAATGGTTATGTCGGAACAAAACCATTTTGCAATCAATGCTCGTTGCACCACTACGGACCATGCACCATTAGGTGCTCAACTTGTCGAAAAGTTGGACATCAGACCAAAGACTGTAGAGCAACAGGAGCAAATACACAGCCAGTAGCTATAACTTGCTACGAATGTGGTGAGAAGGGGCATTACAAGAGCCGGTGCCCGAAACCGAAAGCTGACCAGAATAATGGTTCCCGTGGAAGAGCGTATGTGCTAGGAGATGGGAACGCACAGCCAAACCAAGACTAGTGCAAGAGAATGAGAACTCGCTAAGATTCCGACCATGTCAAGGAATGGCATCCCTATTTAGACAAAAGAGAAATTCCTGTTATAGCTAAATAAATCGTATTGTAAAATTCCTAAGCATGTTTCCTATTGTACTCTACTTTAGTTACGATGGACGTAACTTAAGTGTATTAACTATCTTTTCTACCGTATGAAATCTCTATCTTGTAATATTTCCGTAATAATCAAAACTACGTTTCTACTTCATTTGCTTTGTTCATAGTCATACACTGTCATCTCACTAGAAACTTGGTTAACATTAGTTTTTACCATTCCGTAAGAATTCCACTCGAACTCGAAGATTCATTTTAAGGATATCCCATTAGTACCTAAAATCCCTAACCTATCACTGGGCTGAACAAAACATTACATCATTTGGTCCTCAATTATACATAACCTGATCAACTATGTATAATTCCGGAAGAATCATGTAATGAATTGGACAGGCATTTTAAGCATATCAAGCTCCCATCTTAACCAAATCGTTGTACGATTTTCCTTTATCACGTTCTCTATCTGGATAAGATAGAAATCTGAACCTAACTATCCCTATACATCAATTTTCTCAACTTTTCAACCAACGTAGACTGAATCTCGGGACGAGATTCCCTTAACGGGGGGTGACTGTAACCACTGTGAAAATCCCACTATTATAATAAACTATCTTACAGAATATTTATCCTTTTTCCACGTAGAATTTTTTTTTCTCTTGATTGTAACTATTATCTTATGTGACGAAGATCACATCCCTGACAACCCTGCTTGCAACCCAACCTTAACTAATTTAGTATTTACCTATGTAAACATCTTTGACCTAAAACGTTATGAGGTCCCACTTACCACTTTACGTTATTTCGCTAACGTACGTTTAAAACTGAATGTTTTCTTAACTAATAAGAGTTTTATGAAACTCTAAACTACCATAGCAATATGTGAAGATAACGAAACCCTAGAAATATTAAAATACAACTTACTTGAGTAATGTACAAGTCACTAAAGCATAGAACCCTAATTCCACCATAACTTCTGATAAAACCCTAATTTCTCAGAAACTATTATTTTATTTGTAAACTTTAGTTAATATTTTTACAAAAATATTATGTACAAGTATTTTAAGTCAAGGTACAAGTCCTTTAATCATAAAATCTAAATAAACATAAAAACCTTATAAAAACATTAAAAATAATTATTTAAATGACATTTTATGTAATATTTTCACACAATAAATTCTAAAAATAATTTATTTATTTATTTAACATATGTACAACTTCATAAACTTAATGTACAACCCTCTAATGCACAAGATCATAAAAACTCATTTATTTGTATTTAAAGTGTAATAAAAATTACATAAAAATTATAGAAAATTAAGAAATAATTAAAAATACATTTTTCTTATTTTTCTTACATTAGTACAAGTCTTGTAAACCTAGAGTACAACAACCTAAAGCATAAAAACTATTTTTCTCCTATTATGTACAATTCGATATAGGTAAATTTAGGTCAAGTAAATTCAAAATTCATTTCTAACTAAGTCTTAAACCTAGGAACCTTAAGTCTACCTTAAACCTTAGTTTACAAGTCAACAAAGCCATAGGTACCACCCTCTTATGCCTAGTTCGATCCATAACTAGCCAATTACACCTTCTAGTTTAATCCTAACCATAATCTAACTAGTTCTTGACATTCTTAAACCCTAAGTAAGTAAAATGAATGAACCATAAGTAAAACACATCATCTTCTTCTAGAAAATGAGATATGTGTATGGTAAGTATACTTACACATCACATACACCTCTCCTCCACCTTGTGGCGCCTCAACCACCACCCACATCATCTCCTACACTCACAAGAGCAGCCATGAACCTTCATGAAACCCTAGTTTCCCTCTCTATAAATAGAACTCACCCTAAAACCCTAATTTGCCATAAAACCCTCGAACCAAACCAAATAACCTCAAACCCTTTCATTTCTGATTCCATTAGTCCCATATGAGTTCAAATATCCCTAAGGAGGCAGTATAATAAGGATAGAGTCATAGGATAGCTCGATTCGATCCATACACCAAAAATATGCCCTAATCGGCCAAGCTAAGAAAGGTATACCTATGACCCTTTTCCTTTACTTTTCTATGCTTATTTTAAGTCTAAATATACTCTATAACATGTCCTAATAAGTCTATAATCTCAGAATTAATGAAAACATAATTATACTTATTTTTGTTCACATCGAGTAGAAAAACAAAAATAATTTCGAATTTGATTCCTAGCAAACCTAGGATCATGAAAATGGTTTAAAAACACTCTACATATGTTATAATAATTAAACATAACATAAAAACTATAGGTCTAATAATCGAATCACAAGAAAATAAAATTTTCTTTCCTTTTTCATTTCTGTCGAACAGCAGACCTGCTGTTGCTTTCGTCCCTAAACTCCCCTAGTAAACGAGTCTTATAAATTCTAGTTTTCGACATAGTTAAAGTACACTAATAGAGCTACACATAGGAAAAAGAATCAACATTTTTCGTTGAGAAACGAGGGAGAACGGGGCGTGTAAAGTTGGGTTAAATTTCTGTGTCGAGTAACATGTGATCACGACTTTCTGTTTTCATTTCTGAAGTCGTGGGTTCGATTCAGCCCTTAATACTTTACAAAAATACTTTTAAGATACTTATAAACATTTTAGAAAAGGATTCGTGAAAGGTCTCGGCTTGAATCATTGGAAATAAATTGTTTTTGGTATATAGGATGTCGAGTGGAAATGTTTAATAAACACAAGGACCATTTCTGTCAAAACTCTATAAATTTTCTGTTTTGGATTTGTTTTGCGATCGGGGAATCCCTAAGGGGGTAAAACTGTCTATTTTGAAACTTAAGGGAACAAAGCGACAACTAACTAAAGTCCGAGGGTAAAAGTTGTCATATTCATAAAGTCTAAGGGTAAAGGTTGTCAACTATAGAAACATGAAGGTTTAAAATGAAAATATAACCTAAACCCTAATTTTTATTTAATATTATTATAATTTTATTATTATAATAATAATTATTATTATTAGTATTATTATTATTATTAAGTTTTATTTAAACTTAATATATGTTTTGTACCGTAACTAACAAACGAAAAATCCTTTTAACGAACGGACAGAATCGAAACCTACAGATAAGAAGATAAGATAAAATCTTACTTTTGAAACTACATATTGGCTCAATTAAGCATTTAATCACCAACTAAAGTATTACGAAACGATCAATAGAAACTTATATAATCAGAAACGATTACTGAAAACTTGACATACCAACCCAGGTTGCAAGCCGGAGACGTTTATCAACTTCACTTAACTTTGTTTTCCATCCAGATTGCCCAGGTGAGTTCATAGTCCCACTTTTCTTATATGTTTTCCAAACTTGTGGGGAGATACATGCTATTAAACCGAACACAAGTATTTTCCTGATTTTTGTTGCAATAAGTTAACTGTTGCCTATTTATGTTAAAAGTCCCTTTTATCATGCACCATTAATCACCTGCGGGTGAGCGCGAATATAGTGAATAGATCTATTGGCAGTTGACGTCCCATTTGTGTTGCTGGCTAAGGAACCAAATGCATTATATTTGAGTTTAATAAAGAGTTTCAGGCAGACTCCTACCCGGGGCAAGGTTACCTACATTTAATTATGGGGTAATTTTTAACATGTTAACGCTTTGTGTGTCATGAGGCTTAGTGCAATATTCCGAACTGTGATATAACTGATTTCTCTTATTTGGCTTGTGTTCAAACTGATTATAAATTCAAACGCTATGGATTCACTCAACCTTTGTGTTGACTTTTTAAGCATGTTTATCTCAGGTAACTGGAAGTACGATTTGGCACGGAGTGGCGGTGGACTTTCTTTTAAAAGAGTGTTCGTTTTGTTATCATTCAAATGAATAATGTATCATTTATAACGTATTTCGAAACATCCCACTGGGACCTATATTATGTACTCTAATATTTATAAATAAATGATAACAATTTTATTAAAAACGTCTCTTTTCGAGTCGTTTTCTATCTCCATGACTGTGAACCATGAAGTGGCACCCCAAACTTATATTCCGCTGTGTATCTCGAAAATGGGGGTGTTACAAAAAGTCTCACTAAATCAGCGAGATTTATTCGTAAAATCCTCTTAAATTCCAATGACAATTTAAATATTTCATCCGAAATATTTAAAGTATATTTAATTTGCGAAATGCAATTAAATGTCATCTCTCGTTCTCGATCAGCGTTCATCGAATCCCGCTGGATTCATTCATAAAGTAATTTATTTGGTATAAATTCCTTTAATCTAAGGTCCAGAAAAATCACAACATATGTGAAATTTCTTTGTCAAAAATGTAATTCTGGGTAAAAACTGACCTCAGCAGGTCACGGTACCCTTAAATAGGGGACGATACCGCTAAATTTAACGGTACCATCGGACCATTGTCTGCTGAGACAGTTTATTTTGTCTTGAATTCTCACTGTTTCAAAAACACTATCAAAACCCACTCGTTGTAGTCTTGAACCAGAACCGTCTCCTATCAGAATAGATTCTATCTATCTTCTGATTCCTTAGCTTTTTCCCTTTTTACTTCCGCATGGTACTAAACACACCATATGTTTGGTTACTTCCGTATCCATTATCTTCTCAACTTATCTACACTTTTCAACCTTCGTTCTACACTACCAATGCTTCCGCATCCCACTCATCTTCCACACACTTCAAGCGAAGAACCGCTAGGATAAGTTGAGATAACCCTTCTTCATCAACATAGATAACCCCACTAGAGCCTTATCACTAACCTTACAACCTTGAAGATTTTATCTTCTTAACGCTTAGCATATTTCCACGTAATCACATGCCTCATCATATGAACGTTCTATGAATATTCACAATGATTGAGAAGAGCTACTTGACTTCAAAGGTGAAGTTTATTGTATGCTATCCACCACTTTTTATGACGTTACTGAGCTCATCGCTTCCGTCAACGTTTATTTTCCTCTCTATTTTTTTAACACATCTTTCCGGATGGTCATCGATTAAGGGGGAGCGAAAACACACTCATATAGTCTTTCAACAAACACTCTCAAGAACACACAAATGTGGTTCTTATTCCTTATAAAACTTCCCTTTAGCTATCTAGAACTAGGCTGCACAGGAAAATTTGTGACATCCAGGTCACGGTACCGTTAAATAGGCCACGATATGGTTAAATTTAATGGTACCGTGTGGAATTTAGTGGTACCGTGCTGATTGCGTGGTTTTGTAACCTTACAACAGGTTTTACCTCTCGAGGGATCTCAAGAGGCTTACAACCCCACCAGGCAGTGTACCTGACCGATGTAGTATAGTGTAGTGGTAAGTACGGGGGATTGATCGTTCTCCACAGGGAATAGTGTTCGTTAGGTGTGAAAGGCTACTCTAATTAGGTCTAAGGGTTGAGGAAGATTCTTTTTTATGTTTTTATAGTTTTTATGAAAGCAAGTAAAATCTCGGGTTTTTAAGGAGTGGGCGGAATTAGTTGCTAGTCAACTAACCCAAATTACTACGAATGCAAATAAAATAAAATAACAAAAATGAAATGTGGTGAGAAACTTATGTGTAGAGAAATGTGTTTACTTAGATTTCCTTACTCCCTAGCTATCTTTTACCGGTTAATTAGTGTGTATTAGTCGCGTGGATGACGGGTGTATTCCTTAATACCACTCGTGGGGTGGCGTACTTACTTCCCCAACTCTACAAGCTCCTACTTCACTCCTATGTCGAGCCGGCTAGGAAGCTCCTAACATGGGATCACTAGAATTCGCTTGTGCATTAAATACAACCATAAAAACCTTTAGTACGCGTTTGGTTCATGTTTCTTAAGACGTTCAAGCAAGTTACCGAATAGGAAGTTAGCCAGTTTTCTTAAGCCTAACATAGATAAACAATCATCCAATACAACTAACAACACACTAACAACCAATAATCAATAGCTAAGTTTCATTAGATCTAAGCAAACACAAGATAAATTTAGCCTAACATGTTAAACAAAAGACAAGAATAAGATAGAATCAAACAACACATAGACATATTGAATTATTAATTGATAACTTATCTTTCAATGAAACATGGAAGATCTCAAGGCAAAAAGCCCTGAAAAAGTAGCTAAAATCGTCTTAGGGTTTTATCCCAAAATTCCACACACTAAGCTCTCCTTAATGACAAAAGATTAGAAAACTATATATAGATTTTTGGATCTGACGGCGTCACCTTATGGAGTGTGACGCCGTCACCTCGCCGCTTTTAGGGTTCCCGGATGACCTTCTTGACGCCGTCCCTCTTTAGCTCTTCCAAAATCCATTCTGGCTTATCAAGGCTTGACGCCGTCAGCTCGTGAACGTGACGCCGTCCCCTTATGATTTAAGCCGTGACGCCCTTGATCAAGTTAAAGCGTGACGCCGTCAGAATTCACATGCTATTTTCACTGGCTTATCATGAGTAAATTTCACGTCCAACTTTTCTTGCCAAAGCATGACGCCGTCTAGAGTAAATCTTGACGCCGTCAAGAGTAACTTTTAGCCGATTTTTGAGACTTTGCCGTTTTCTTCACTTCAATGCTCCAAAAACGTCCAAAATGCCTCCTTTTCCAGATTTCTCCTCAAAAGTACCTAAAATGACAAAAGGAACGATTTAGGGCAATATTTGATCAAATAAATACGATTTAAGGCTTAAATGACCCCTTAAAAGCGGTACACTTTTCGCCTCATCAAATACCCTTACACTTGAGATTTGCTTGTCCTCAAGCAAATGCGCTTTTATTCTAATCAAAATACAAGTTAGGGGTCATTTAATGCAAACATAAAAGTAATTACAACAAATAATCGTTCCACTTCAATCATAATAAGCACGGAGATTATAAACTAGCACCTCACAAGTAGTGTTTAGATACTCACATCTCTCAAGTGTCATCAAAATAAATCTCATAAATGAAAACGGATAATATCTCTCACTACCTGTCATAGCAAATAGATTACCATAGGCTTGGGAAAGGATCGAAAACCTCCTCCACTAGGCGTAAGCACCTAAGATAAACTATCAAAGAGGGCTTTTAAATGGGTTATAACGTTAGGTGTAGGGAAAAGGAAAACACGGTTTTGTTGGATAAAGGATATTTTACTGGTGGCTAGTTAAAGATCTTGATCAATTACATGTACTATACAATGTTGCTAAGCCAAGACTAGACTCGATCTTAAGCTAGAAACGAAATAACAAAAACAAAAACATAAAATAAACATAAAATGAAACGGGATAGTAGTCCGTATGTTTTTTCTATTTTTCTTTTTCTCATTTTTTTGTATTTTTCTTGATTTTTTCGATTTTTTTTTTTTTTTTTTTTTTTTTTTTTTTTTTGCATACACTTTTGCCCTACCATCCAAAATAATACATCATAGGGGCATTGCATCCCCCTTACACTTGAATTTTTACATAACTTTACAAATACTAATCTAATGACTCGAATTAAGATAATCGAAAAACTTGGAGTACTTTTAAAATATTTAGCACATATGGGGGTAATAAATGATGTTCTTCCCCATTACTCTATTACACTAGTACTTTACCCATGAGTCCCAATCGTCCCAAAACAATATGTACAAGGATATGACTCGACTTAGCAACCATGTAATCAACTAGATAATTAACTTGGGTTTAAACAAATGTTGTAACAATAATGCACTAAAGATGAGTGCATACAAGGTAGGCTAAGGCGATTTGGGTGTACATTTTAGTGGGGTGTAACAAATTCTTCCTTTAAGTAAAATGCTTAAAGGTCGAAACGAAAAGATAGGCTCTGAGGGGTGTACTAGGGGTATCGTGTACTAAAAATGAGTACAACGCAAAGGGTGTGGGAGAATTACTTGACCAATGTAGCCAAAGTAATTATAACAAAAACACAGGTGTAAAACAATGGGTTGATCCTAATGCCTCTTATCATGTAGTAAATCTAACTACACGAATGTAGTCTCACTTGTGGCCTTGGAATGGTCCTAACGCAAGTTCTAGAATCTAAGTGCTACCGGTACACACATCATAGCATAAATGTTTTTCCTACCAATTCTAGGGGCGAACCTCACATATTTGGGGTGGAAAATTTTTTTAGTGGTACGGTTTTTGTGCTAGTCATATAACTCCTATCCGTGAGACGCTCATTAAGATCAAAGTTTCACTCCTATATGTTGTAAAAAATTTTAAATTTGGCACTAAAATTACCTTAACAAGTATTTCTCTCAGTTTTATTACACATCTACTATTAAACAAACAAAAATCAAGCGCAATTGTATTCTCTAAAATCGTACTTTTACCCCCCTTACACTTAAGATGAACATTGTCCCCAATGTTCAAATAATAAGATGTAAAAGCAAAAAGTAAAAGAATGAAATCAAATACTCCCCTGATTCGCTCGGTGGATAATGAAATTACACGGTTAAATCTTCCTCCAAAGAGAATGTTGAAGCTCCATGACTAATGCATCGCCATAAGCTTGATTCCAAAAACATTTCCTTGTCCAAAATAACCTGTTAAACCTGAGAAAACAAACACGAAAACCTGCATAACATCGGCGGGATAAAATCTATATATAAGGATATAATGCTTGTGGAATGAAAATTTTGCAGATTCCTGGAGATTATAAGTTGGAGATTTAATAAAAACTTTTTATGAAAACAAAACTTTCAAAAATTTCTGGAAATTAAATCTGACGCCGTCAGGTTATAACCCCTGACGCCGTCAGAAATGACCTGACAAAAATTTTCATTTTTAGTTTCCGGAAAATTTCTGGAAAAACCTTTACCTTACTTCCTGGAAATCCTGCAAAACATCATTATGACTCGATACAAGCATTTGACTCAAACAAATACGAATATGTATGCTAATTTATTATTATTACGATTCATGTTAATTTGTGTTCTAATAAACCGATTTAGATTTCCCTTACACTTATCTTTTGCAAAATACCTTTATATGTAGTTAAGACGAAGTTAAAAACAACATAAAGCATTTTCACAAATTAGTTTTGAACATGAATCAATAATGATAAAAATTAAACACACATACGGAAACAAATAAAAACAAACAAACAAATAAATAAACACACAAAGCAAATAAAACAAATAAAGCTTGGGTTGCCTCCCAAGAAGCGCTTTTCTTTATTAACGAGTCTTGTAGCTAGACTCAAAGTCACGTACATTACGTGACTCCATCATCGGTCACGGTTCCTAGGCCATTCTCCTTCCCGGTTCTATATTCCGGTCCTAATTTCAAACAATCCTTGTAGAAACCGAATATCCTTTCCATAACATAGTCTACTCCTTTACTTCTATCCTTATCATTCCTATAGTAGACCGCTTGTTTAAGCTCCTTCTCAACATTTGACAAGTGTTGGAATTGTTCTATCTTATATGGCATTTGGTAGCTTACTTCATCGGTCTCATCCTTAAATCTAACTATCCCTAAGGAAGGTTCATAAGTCATTCTAGAGACCTCAACAAATGGTTTTCCAAAAACCACTTGAGTCAAGGATGCATCGACTATTGGGCGGATATCTTCTACAATTACAAAGTCGGTGACATAGGTGAAGTTTCCTACATAAACCGGTAATCCTTTAACTCTTCCCGTGAAGTTACTCATCCAACCCTTGTCAGGGAGCATCCTATACCCAAGTTGATTTTTCATTATCAAGTTGTAGTGGGCTCTAGTCATGATGTTTATGGGCGATCTAAGGTCGATGTAAGCTTTCCACACATGTAGATGTCCGATGTTGCATGGTATGTTGAGATTAGAAGGGTCGCCTATTTCTATGATTGGTCTACCTAGGAAGTATGGTGTCTCGGGGTCATCGAATAAGTTTGTATGATATGCACGCTCTTCCTTAGTGGGTAGCCTATTGAAGTAGTCCTCATCATCATCTACTTCTTCAATCTCACTTGTCCTAACTTCCTTATCAACCTCGACTTTCCTATCCTCATCCTTAGGTTCACTATTATCCTCATTCCTATCAATTGGTTTAATAGTGACAATGTTGACAAAGTGGACGTGTTTGGATGAAGAGGGGTCTTTTACTTGGGGTCCGCTATTTGTGTTCCTAGCGTCCTTATGTGGAGGTGATAACACTTGGTTATTGAGGGCTTTCAACAAGTTGTCAATTTTATTGGTCATCTCAGTTTGTTGTTGATTGAATTCGGTCTCGAATCTAGCTATCCGAGCTTCTTGAGATGCCATAAATTGGGAAATCAATCCTTCAAAGTTATTGGTACTACCATTGCCGGAAGGATTGTTGTTGAAAGTACGGTTCGAGTTGGAACCGCTTGATTGGAAACGATTAGGTGGATTGGAAGAATTGGTTTGTTGCGAGTCTTGGTTTGGTTTCCACCTAAGGTTCGGGTGATTTTTCCATGAGGGGTTGTATGAATCACCATAATGGTTTGGCTCGGGTTTGAAAGTGTACCACTTGTCTCCCGCTCCATCGGTACGCGAGGATGCGTAGTCCACAAAAGCTTGTTCGGGGAGTTCCATGCAATCACGAGTGTCGTGGGGACCACTACATAATTCACATGAAGAAGTGATTTTGTTCACTTGGCTTGAAGGTTTAGGAGCCTCGTAGGATTTCATGAGAAACTTGACTTGGTCTTCAAGTTCTATAATCCTACGGTCGGAAGTGCTTGAATTGTTCGAGGGCAAAGATATTGCCTTGACCGTTTTATTCAAATCACGGGGGTCACTCCAACTTTCGTTGTCATAAAGAGCAAGATCCTCTAGGAGAGCCCATGATTGTTCCGCACTTAGATCACGTAGCTTGCCACCGGCCGATTGGTCAATGGTTTGCCTCGTGGAGAGATTGATATGATCATAGAAGATTTGGACTTGGAGCCAAAGTTCTATGCCATGGTGAGGGACTTTTTGGAGTAAGTCCTTGAATCGAGTCCATGCCTCGTAGAGAGTTTCGCCTTGACGTTGTTGGAACATCAAGATATCATTCCTTAGCTTGGTAGTTCTTCCCGGTGGGAAAAACTGAGCAAGGAAACGAGTGGTGAGATCATCCCAAGAGGTAATGGATCCTGCGGGTTGACGTTCTAGCCACTGACTAGCTTGGTCCCGCAAAGAGAATTGAAAGAGACGCAATCGGGTCGTCTCTCGAGTGGCAACATCAAGGTCTATAGAATCAACGATTTTAAGAAAGTCCTTGAGATGTTGATTAGGATCTTCAGAACGAAGTCCATGGAATGCGCATCCGCTTTGCACCAACCGGATGGTGTCGGATCGCAAGGGTGTGATATTGGCTCCTTGAGTGAGCTCAATGGTGTTTCGATAGCCATGGTGGCTAGGACGGGAATACTCTCCTAAAGTACGGGCTCTAGGAGGTGGTTGTGGTTGTTGTGGTGGTGGGTTGTGGGGGTTAAGGATATTACCATCTTCCATGATGTCGGACGGTAATGGTTACGAACAAAGACACGAAGAAAATAGATAGACTAAAGAAAACCTAGAAAAATAAAATAAAAATCTCACTAGAAAGAAATCTAGTGAGTAGACCTAATAGAAATAAAAATTCAACCTAAACAATAACTATTCCCCGGCCAGCGGCGCCAAAAACTTGATTGCGTGGTTTGTAACCTTACAACAGGTTTTACCTCTCGAGGGATCTCAAGAGGCTTACAACCCCACCAGGCAGTGTACCTGACCGATGTAGTATAGTGTAGTGGTAAGTACGGGGATTGATCGTTCTCCACAGGGAATAGTGTTCGTTAGGTGTGAAAGGCTACTCTAATTAGGTCTAAGGGTTGAGGAAGATTCTTTTTTATGTTTTTATAGTTTTTTATGAAAGCAAGTAAAATCTCGGGTTTTTAAGGAGTGGGCGGAATTAGTTGCTAGTCAACTAACCCAAATTACTACGAATGCAAATAAAAAAAATAACAAAAATGAAATGTGGTGAGAAACTTATGTGTAGAGAAATGTGTTTACTTAGATTTCCTTACTCCCTAGCTATCTTTTACCGGTTAATTAGTGTGTATTAGTCGCGTGGATAACGGGTGTATTCCTTAATACCACTCGTGGGGTGGCGTACTTACTTCCCCAACTCTACAAGCTCCTACTTCACTCCTATGTCGAGCCGGCTAGGAAGCTCCTAACATGGGATCACTAGAATTCGCTTGTGCATTAAATACAACCATAAAAACCTTTAGTACGCGTTTGGTTCATGTTTCTTAAGACGTTCAAGCAAGTTACCGAATAGGAAGTTAGCCAGTTTTCTTAAGCCTAACATAGATAAACAATCATCCAATACAACTAACAACACACTAACAACCAATAATCAATAGCTAAGTTTCATTAGATCTAAGCAAACACAAGATAAATTTAGCCTAACATGTTAAACAAAAGACAAGAATAAGATAGAATCAAACAACACATAGACATATTGAATGATTAATTGATAACTTATCTTTCAATGAAACATGGAAGATCTCAAGGCAAAAAGCCCTGAAAAAGTAGCTAAAATCGTCTTAGGGTTTTATCCCAAAATTCCACACACTAAGCTCTCCTTAATGACAAAAGATTAGAAAACTATATATAGATTTTTGGATCTGACGGCGTCACCTTATGGAGTGTGACGCCGTCACCTCGCCGCTTTTAGGGTTCCCGGATGACCTTCTTGACGCCGTCCCTCTTTAGCTCTTCCAAAATCCATTCTGGCTTATCAAGGCTTGACGCCGTCAGCTCGTGAATGTGACGCCGTCCCCTTATGATTTAAGCCGTGACGCCCTTGATCAAGTTAAAGCGTGACGCCGTCAGAATTCACATGCTATTTTCACTGGCTTATCATGAGTAAATTTCACGTCCAACTTTTCTTGCCAAAGCATGACGCCGTCTAGAGTAAATCTTGACGCCGTCAAGAGTAACTTTTAGCCGATTTTTGAGACTTTGCCGTTTTCTTCACTTCAATGCTCCAAAAACGTCCAAAATGCCTCCTTTTCCAGATTTCTCCTCAAAAGTACCTAAAATGACAAAAGGAACGATTTAGGGCAATATTTGATCAAATAAATACGATTTAAGGCTTAAATGACCCCTTAAAAGCGGTACACTTTTCGCCTCATCACGTGCCCTTGTTTAACAAATTTTCACTGTTTCCTCTAGATCCCTGCATCCCTAACCTCAAACCTGCAAAATTTTGCAAACTCACATACACCCTAAGATTCCCTCACTACACCATAGGACACTACCACCAACTTTAATTCGAATCCCACAACTCTTGCCTATATAAGGTCTCACCATTGCAAGCTTATCTTGCATCTCATCCTCAAACCTCAAATTAATATCATTCATCATCACACTCAACCCTTATAACTAAACTTCACTCTTGACAGTGATATTTAGCTTCAAAACCTTCAACCCTTATATCAATCCCACTCAAACCTTTTAGCTACACTTCACTCTTGACAGTGATAGTTAGTCTAAGAAGCTTCAACCCATCGATCATTACACTCAAACCTTACAACTATTCCTCACTTTGGATAGTGATAGTTAGTTCAATAACCTTCAATCCTTACAATCACACAAAACCCTTCATGCACCAAATTATCTCTAACACACAACTAGGATCATCCAAACTAGAAATCTAGAACTTCGTTACCTCAACCCCGTTAGAGATATCCACCCACAATCCTGCTAGGATCACATGCGCATTTTCTTTTTCTCTTTTGAAATATATCATGCATCTCATTGTCAGTGCAAACGATATATTAATCTAAACCATCTTTTCCCACCTTTCCTCAAAGGTCAAAACCAACATTTTCCCATCTTATGGAATCATTTCCATTCGCATATAGGTGTGTATCGTTCTCATTTTCACTTTTCTTTGAAGTATATCTTCTGTCGAGTCTATATTGTGACATGATTAGTCATAATAATGTTGACATATATCTACCTCACTTAGAGTATGTCTTATCAACAAACTATCCTTAACACCAATCATCTTAGGTAGATGATTATGTCGTTCAAAAGGTTTGTTAGAACTCGCCTTCCCAATGACAACTTGGAAAGTCATTTTGTGTGTCAGTCAATGAACGATTCTCGTTCTTGTTAGTGTGATTGATTGAACAATTACACCTTAGGTTGTCGGTCAAATTGTGACTCTCAAGTATCTTTGAATTGCAATATGCATTCATCTTTTTGTGTTGCTCAACTTTCTTGGGCTTTCTTTTTGGTCTTTATCCTTTTGGCACACTTTGATATGCTCATCAAATTTTCTTTTAGCTACGTTTTAACATAGTTTAACCCTTGCATGTCTTGCTATGTGTATTCTATCCCTATAATGTTGTTCCTATTCTTTTATATATTATGTTGCACGAAGCTAACCCTTGATGTAAGAAAAGCCTTTGTATGAATTTGATCCATGGATCCGCTAGATACTAAGGTAAATAAACAAGGGGATTCAATCACCATAGGGGAGCATTGAGCTTGGGGGAGCTCGGGGGTATTTGAATACATAGCATGGAGTTGTCTTCATAAGTGGTGATAGAAGACTTCACTGGGATGATGTAAGCTCGCCTTTCTGGGGAGAAAGGAAGGTAGTGTAATAAGGGGAGTAGGGAATGAATTCAAGAGAGAGCTCGAGGCAACTACCTTTTTGATTCGACAAAATTGGGAGAAGGGAGTGTAAACAGGTAACTTAAGTGTGTTGGCATAAATATTACGATATTTAATCTAAACATCCTCTTCATGTTTTGATGATGACAAAGATGTAAATTATAACACATAACGTAAAGTGCTTAAGTTACTCGTGATCACAAATCATCTATGCATTCATACGATAACATCTCTCGACGTCTCAAGCATGCTTCAACAACAAATAAGTTTGCATCCAACAATTAATCACTAAAGGTATGAACAAACAAACTTTATTTTATTGAATGATCAAAGGAATTTTTATTTTTACAAACCTTACATTTTTTATAAAATGGGACAAACATTTTTAAACTTATACAAAATGTTTTTGTATTTATAAGAAATGTTTTATTCAAAATAAATATTTTGAATTCAAATTTTTACCAAAAAAAAAGGGCTAGAATTCTCAGAAAAAACCTTCCCCACAAAAGGACAAAAAACAAAAAAAAATTCTGAATTTTTTTTTCTAGACGGCCCCCTTAAAGTTACTAGGCGGTCCCCTTAATTATTAAGGGGGCCGGCTAGTAATTAAGAGGACCGCCCACACTCCTCCAGCCCTAAACTTTGCCTATAAATACTGGACCATTCCAACCCTTTTTCGCAACCTTTTGTACTAAAAACTTTCTGTCCAAATCTATCTTAAACCTCATTCTAAACCCTTTGATCATGTAATTATAAAGTTTTGTTTCCAAGTTATTCAAGCTTAATTCCACAAGTGCAAGAGAAGAATACTTCCTATCATCAAGTCAAAGAAGTATTAGAGTCTAGTTAGTATTGATATGAAGTTGTGAGTTATGTAAGTATATGTAATAAGTGGATCAAGATGATCTTACTTAGTAGTGAGTAACTGAGTGAGTAAGAAGAGGTGTGAAGAAGTAGTAGTGTGAAGAAGTTATTTAGTTGTGAAGAAGTAGTAGTGTGAAGAAGTAGTGTAGTTGTGAAGAAGTAGTGTAGTCGTGAAGAAGTAGTGGCGTGAAGAAGTCGTGAAGAAGTTGTGAAGAAGTCGTGAAGAAGTCGTGAGATTGGTTCTAGCTACGATTAGAACTCGACATTTAGCTTTGTGTCGTTAAATTGGTGTAAGCGAAAGTGTATACGGTTTTCTCCGCCTAAAGGGAGCTTGTTGAATAGTGTTGTGAACTCTCGAGTAGGTGACTCGGGGAATGGAGTAGGGCAAGGAAGGTGTCCTTGTAGCCGAACCACTATAAATCATCGTGTCCGGTTTGCATTTCTTTTCTCTTATCTCTTTTCATTTATTCTTGCATTTATCGCTTTATATCTATGCTTGCAAATATGTGTTGATTGTTACTTTTTTTGTTTTGATGTTGATTGTGTTATAGTTAGAAGTTTATATTGTGATTGTGTGTATAATTATATGATATGGTCTAATAAATTATTATTCACACTTCTCATATTGAGTTTAACTTAATAGATAATTTGATACAAAACGTTTTAAGATTTTAAAAAGGAAAACGTATTCACCCCCCTCTACGATTTCCACAGAGTGTAAACAGGTAACTTTTATATTTTACTATGTGTTACGGTTTACATATTTGTCATCATAAAAAAAGAGGAGATTGTTAGTGCAAATATTACGATATTTAAACTAAACGATTTCTTCGGTTTTAATAATGACAAACATATAACTTGTAATGCATAATGTAAAATGTGCAAGTTACTTGTAAACACAAATCATCAATGCATACTTACATCAACATCTCTCGACGTCTCAAGTATGCTTCAACAGAGTCGTAGATTTTCATCCCGACGTAAATCACTCAAGGTATGAACAAACAAATTTAAACTTGACGGATGATCAAAGAAATAAATTTTTTTGTTCTAAACTTCACATTTTTAATGTGACAAAACATTTTTTTTTCAAAAATACATTTTACAAATTATTTTTGAATTAAAAAGAAATGTTTTATTTTGAAAAATAAGTTTAAAAGTCCCAACAGCTATTCTCCCCCCAAATCAGCTCCAAACTTCCCCAAATAAACTTTCACTACTAAAAACAAAATTTAGAGCATCCCTGTCTGAGACGGTACCACGGTACCACTAAATTTAGTGGTATCGTCCGTACGTAACGGCTAGTTTTTTCTTTCCTATAAATAGTGGACCATTTTACACTTCCATCTTGATTTTTCCATTTAGTTTTTTCTAGTCTAATCCCTTCTTACTTAGATCACTTTCTTTGATCATTTAGAGAGTCTTAGTTTGTTGAAGAGTGATAATTTCATCCAACCAAGAGATCACCTTCATTCCTCTACTAGTGCAAGAGAAGAACACATAGTATCGCAAAGATACAAAGTGTTATAGTGTTAGTCTAGTGCACTCGTAACACTTGTTACGCGCTTGTTGTATCCTAGCATACACCAAGTTAATTTTCTTTTTATTAGTTTGTGAGAGTAGATCATTGTGATCTTGTCGAGATCTTGAAGATCTCTTGTAGCTTGTGAGCTTGTATGTTGATCAAGTATATCAAAGGTAGATCGGGTAGATCGAGTCAAAGAGAGAGTAGATCATTGTGATCTTGTTGAGATCTTGGAAATCTCTTGTAGCTTGTGGGTTTGTGTGCTGATCAAGTGGATCAAGGGTAGATCGGGTAGATCGAGTCAAGTGAGAGTAGATCATTGTGATCTTGTCGAGATCTTGGAGATTTCTTGTAGCTTGTGGGCTTGTGTGTTGATCAAGTGGATCAAGGGTAGATCGAGTCAAGTGGGTTGATTGTGTGAAGAAGGAAGGATCGTGTGGATCGTGGTAGACTGGTACTAGCTAAGATTAGTACTCGACATTTAGCTTAGTGTCGAAAATAAGGATAAGCGACGTTGTACGGTTTTCTCCTCTTGAAAGGAGCTTGTTGATTTGTGAAGTAACTCTCGAGTTGGGTACTCGGGGAGTGGAGTAGGGCGAAGCGGAGCTTCGTGACCGAACCACTATAAATCATCGTGTCCGGTTTGCGCCTTCTTTACTTATCTCTTTACTTTTATTTTAGTCTTTATCGCTTTATATTTATATTTGTATTGCGTTTATGTTTGTGTGGTTTGTTGCTTATGTTATGTTGATTATGTTTGTGTCATGGTTTGATTGTGCTTGTGTTGTAGTTTACTTTATACCATCTCTAGATGTTGTATGATCATTGTCGACACTTTTCATATTACGTCACACTTGATCGAGTGTTTGATACAAAAAGTTTTTAAGTTTTTAAGTGGAAACGTATTCACCCCCTCTACGGTTTCCACACGTTTTTATATATTTTCGTCCGTTTTCTTACGCTTTCATCCGTTTTTATACGTTTTCACCTCTTTTCTTATGTTTTTGTCCGTTTTTCTCCGTTTTCATACGTTTTTGTCCGTTTTCATACGTTTTTGTCCGTTTTTATACGTTTTCGCTCGTTTTCTTTCATTTTATACGTTTTCAAAAACCGATAAAAAGGAAAAAAACTTAAGAAAACGGACGATAACGTATGAAACAGATGAAAACGTAAGAAAACGGGCAAAAAGAGAAAAAAAACGTATGAAAACGGAAAAAACGTAAGAAAAACTTAATAAACAGATCAAATACGACAAAAACGTAAGAAAACAGGCGAAAACGTATAAAAACGGATGAAAGCTTAAGAAAATTGGCGAGAACGTATAAAAGTGGATAAAACGTATGAAAATGAAAAAAAGGTAAAAGAAAGGGGAAAAACGTAAGAAAAATGAACAAAAACTGACAAAACCCAATAAAAACGGACAAAAACTTAAGAAAAACGGACAAAAACGTATAAAAACGGATGAAACGTAAGAAAACGAGCAAAAACATATAAAAACGGAAAGAACGTAAGAAAAACAGACGAAAACATAAAAAACGGATGTAAATGTATGAAAACGGGCGAAAACGTATAAAAACGGACGAAAACATATAAAAACGGACAAAAACGTATGTAAACGGGAAAAGGGGGAAAAAACGTAAGAAAAAACAGGCAAAAACTTATGAAAACGGAAAAAACGTAAAAAAAAGGGACAAAAACATAAAAAAAAACGGCCGAAAACGTATAAAAAAAATAATATTAATATTAATAGTTAAATAAATAATTAAAAAACAATCAGGACTAAATCTGTAAAACCTGACTAAACACAAGGACCATTTGTGTAAGAAACTGAAAAAAAAATATAGAAAAAGAAGAAGACAAGAGTATTTTAGTCATTTGATGTTGGTCAGGGACAATATTTGCCCCAAAGGTTTTCACAGGGACGATCCTTGCACTTTCTAAACGTTTGGGACGAAACATGCAATTTGGCCAAACTTTATGAACGATTTTTGCAATTTACTCTTTTAAAATTTTGGGTTAGCATCTTGGTGATATCGGAACAAATTTTAAAAATATGTTGATATTTTATGACTTTCACCTTAAAATACGTTGGTACTTTATGGGATTTTATTTACAATATTATAATATTATAATATTACAATCTGTCAGATTAGTGATATTGTCACAAAACTAACAAGTTGGTTGGTATTCTATGTTACTAGTAATAAATAAACATATGTGTTTCAGGTAGGTAAAATTTCGAAAGCACTTGACTATATTATAGCTTTTACCCTTAAGGCTAGTGTGTATATCACTTAGGATATAGTATGTCATGACATAACTTAATTACTAGTTATCCGTTATTAATAATCATCATATATTCTTAAAGATAGACAGTATACACTATTAAAAGTTTGTAAAACAACATTATGTAAAATAGGAATGAATAAAGTTATATACACACAAAACAACATAATTACTAGTTGGATTTATTTATGAATGATTATCCTTTAATTTAGGGGGCGTTTGTTTTATAACGAGAATCACTATTGGTGGCAATTGGAATGGGTTTTGAAATCCATCACTTTTGGTAGGTATAGAAGATGCTTAGTTTCAAAGGTCTAATTCTCATTTTCAGTTATAAAATCGATTAACCAAACAACTACAATATGAATGAAAGTCATTTTTTTTATAACCAAACACCCCCTTACTAGTGATATCATGTTGATAAGAAGCACAATTTTACACAACTTGTTTGTCAATCACCGTGCCTTCGAGATCTTATTAAGTGACTATGTTTTTCGTTTTGTAACAGATGTTCATACTTAACCATAGACTAGTAGTGGTGGTGATCTTATGGGTGACCAAACTAGCATGTCACCTTAGATTTTCTCTCTAATATCAAACACATGACCAAATACCCGTTGTAAGGCTACCCCGGTTAAAATAAAAAACATACCTCACAAAAATTAAATTAAAAAACACTCACACACACAAACCATATGCAAAACTTCGGTTGCTTTGCCGATCAAATCAAGCAAAAAAGGAAGAGGGGTTGGGGACGCGTTCGTTGAGTTCGCAATAGGGGGACGTGTTGTTGGGGTAGACAGACCCAATGTTAGGTCTTTATTACGACTAGCCTTACTATTATTGTTTATCTTAAAGGGGGATATTATTCATACCAATTTTTTTATTAGATATACCAAAGTAATCATGATGTTTTTATTAGATATACTAAATAATGTAGTAATCATGATGTTTTTGTCCTTTTTTTTTTTTTTTTTTTTTTTTTTTTTTTTTTAAGTCCTTTTCTTGTATATATATATATATATATATATATATATATATATATATATATATATATATATATATATATATATATATATATATAGTGAGACTTTCTTGCGAGAACCATTTTATCTGCGAGAACTGAGAGAACCACCAAAAACATACATGCACGCCTTCAATAATTGTATTTTTGCACATATGTTCTAAAAACAACATATATGTTTTTAAAAAAACATAATTGTTCTAAAGAATTTGATAAGAAATTGAAAATACAACATTTTTCTTTGAAGGTGTGCATGTATGTTCTTATAAGGCGTGCAACGACAATATTGCGGCCTTGTGTAAGGTTTTTGTGAAAAAAGAGGATGAGTTCATGATGATATTGAAGAACATAGGTGGATACTTACGATTATTGATGATTTGCATGTATTTTTATTTTATTTTAAAAGGCGTGCATGTATGTTTTTTGTGGTTCTCTCAGTTCTCGCAGATAAAATGGTTCTCGTAAGAAAGTCCCCCTTATATATAATATATATATATATATATATATATATATATATATATATATATATATATATATATATATATATATATATATATATATATATATATAATATTTTTGAAGGTTTTTTTTTTTTTTTTTTTTTAATATATTTCCGACATTTCCTCCATGAGTTGGACTTATAACAACTCTTTTATATGTTGAGGCAATAACCAACCCCGTGTTTGGCATTTTCATCCATTTTCAGCTTTTTTACGATATCATAAATTTTTTTATAACCTCTCGTTCCAAATATATATACTTGTATTTTTGTTGGTTAAAATCTAACTCCTGCACCAAATCAGACCGAATACGAGGCCATTGATCTTGAGGGAGACCGAGAGCGACAGCGACAGCGACAGCGACAGCGACAGATCAAGTCCAAGAACATGTCACTAAGCTAGTTGTTGTACGATGTAGGAGCTGGATCAATGTACTATACTAATCTAGAAATATCTTCCATAATCACAAACTAAGGCGTAACAAATTCAGTAGACATAGCTAGGTAATAACAAGGAAGTATTGCACCTTGGTCGCTTTTCTCATACATATATATAAGTTTTCGCAATAATTCTTTTCTGTTGCATTTTTTTTAATTGTCTTTAAGTTAATATTAGTTTAAAATCAAATCTTTCAAGACTTCAATATATTACTTGCTTTTTATATTAAAATGCCCAAAATTACAAAAACTTATTTTATATATTATATCACGGTGAGTAAAACAATTAGCAGTATATATGAAATAATACATAAAGTTAAGTATATATTTGTGATTTGTAATTTTTTTTAAAACCTTAAAGTTACCTATTATGTTCATGTATACTGAGAGATGGCTGTGAAACTAGTAATTTTAGAAACATGTTTTGTGGTCGATTGAATTAATTACATTTAGTAGTGGCTTTATGTAAATTGACTGTAGGGGTCCACTTAATTAATCAGTTGCAAATATTAAGCACAATTATCAAAGTTTACGTCGTATAGTAGTACTAAAAGCGGCTGACAAAAGAGATTACTACGATTCTGAATTCCAACACATTGACCAAAATATGAATTTGGTAGCTTTAATAGCATCCTATCTTAAAACAATGACTTACTTTTAAATTTTAAATAACCAAGAAAAACATTTAGAAAAATAAAAGTGAAAGCACACTAAATCGTAAAATTGTGTGTCAAACAGCTGTATACATTTATTATAAGACGAAAATGGTACTGTAACTTCTTAATTTGCTTATACCTCAAAATTTTCATAGCATTTTAAATTACGTATCTATGTAAAGGGTGGTTGGCTCGAGAGGTTTTATGCAGGGACCACCAAAAATCCAACGTTAAACTGTATCAAAATCTAAGGTCCTAAAGTAAATGTATATTATTGCATAGACACATAGTGTAAAGTCTGTAAAATATTTTATATTTCCACTTGTGGAAATATAAAAATAAAAAACTATAAAATATTTGTAAAGTTATGTGCAAAGGGGTATGTATGGCGGAATAACATTTTAAAAATTATGTCAAATCTGTGATAAATCCCATGAACCAGAATCTGGTTTCCCATTTCTAGATGCTCAATCAACATGCATTTCTTTAATCATACTTTTGTCTTTTGTCAAATTACATCTAACGTCATAAGTAATCACAGCATCTATAATGCTAAAAAGTAGAGTAAATTGCAAAAATTGTCCTTGTCGTTTGGCCAAATTGCATGTTTCGTCTGGTGGTTCAATAAGTGCAAAGATCTTTCTTATTTTGCACTGTTACGTGCATTTTTGGTCCTTCAACAGTGAAATTTGGCAAACCACAAGGACGATTTTTGCAATGATGGAGTACCAAAAATACACGTAATAGTGCAAAATAAGAACGATTTTTGCACTTAATGAACCACAAAGACGAAATGTGCAATTTGGCCAAACCACAAGGACGATTTTTGCAATTTACTCTAAAAAGTAAAAAGACTTTTAATTTTTACCAACACAACTTTTTCAAACTAAAACATTACTGTATTAAATATTTACATTAACACAAACAAGTATTTCAAAAGGCTTTTGGTGTATTATTAACAGCGATATTTAAATTAACACAAACAAGTATTTCAAAAGGCTTTTGGTGTATTATTAACAGCGACGCAACCAGGGGTTCTCGCATAAACTTTTTCGATGTATTGTTAATTTTTGAAAAAAAATAAATGTATATTAAATGCACCCGGTCCACCAAAATATGTTTCTAATATTACAGTTTAAAACTTTTACGCACCCGGTCATATTTCGTCCCGGTTCCGTCCCTAATTATTAAAAAGTTTAAAATAATAATGGAAGAGAACCAAAAGAGAGGTTATTGCAATTGCAAAAAGCTTTGAACCCAAATAAGCAACTCAGCTTTTTCATATAACTTTGTGCAATAGTGATAAGTTGTAAATGACTTGTGCTTATAGGATATATCTTAAGGCCGATATGTAAAGGCTATTTTAGACATAGAGAAAGGTTTTAGAACTGGTCAAGTTATTCTTTAAAGCTACAAATGCATTTGATAAAAACAAAAATGATTTGCTATGTTGCTATATATCAGTACACTACAACAAAACTGACCTAATGCAACGGTAGTAATCCGTTGCAAGTGATCATTTTCAGCAGAATTCTGCCGCTGCATAAAGGATCTATGCAAATTGTTTCCGCCGCATAAATTGCTTTAGAGATTTTTATTTTTATTTATTATTATTTATTATTATTTTTAATATAACGTCTGTGAGACACATAGTGTACTCATTTCCTGGTAGTGTACGTACGCCAAAAGTATTAGCTTGGTAAATCACCTTGATTACATTAATCAATCAAAAAGAATATATAGATACAATAGATGTTTATAGAAGTGGGCCAAGCCTTCTCCATACTAAACAAGCCCATATGACTTAATAAATAGAGTAAACTGCAAAAATCATCCATGTGGTTTGTGTATTTTCGAAGATATCATCCCTATCTCAAACCTTTGGCATTAAACATCCCCAAGTCCTCAAATCTTTGGCACTAATCATCCCTGAGCACTAACATCGTTAGTTTTACCCGTCAAGTGTTAAAATAATATTTGCACGTTAGTCCTTTCGTTAATATTTTTGCATCGTCAGCCCTCATTTTTTAAAATGAATTAAAAAAGGCAGCACAGGCTCGAACTCGGGTTTAAACTCATTTTTATCCGTTTTATATTTAACCTTTTTTTGGCTTAAACTCGTTTTTATCCGTTTTCGTCTGTTTTTATACGTTTTCGTTCGTTTTTTTACGTTTTCGTTCGTTTTTTTACGTTTTCGTCCGTTTTTATATGTTTTCGTCCGTTTTTTATGTTCTTGTCCGTTTTTTATGTTCTCGTCCGTTTTTTTACGTTTTTTTTTCTGTTTTTATACGCTTTCGTCCATTTTTATACATTTTCGTCCGTTTTTATACGTTTTCGTCCGTTTTTATATGCTTTCGTCCGATTTTATACGCTTTCGTCCGTTTTTATACATTTACGTCCGTTTTTATACGGTTTTTTTCCGTTTTTTAACGTTTCGTCCGTTTTTATACGTTTTTGTCCATTTTTTACGTTCTCGATCTTTTTTTTACGTTTTCGCCCGTTTTTGTCTGTTTTTATCCGTTTTCGTCTGTTTTATACGTTTTTGTCTATTTTTTACGTTTTTGCCCTTTTTATCCATTTTCGTTCGTTTTTAAACGTTTTTGTTTGCTTTTTTTACGTTATTGTTCGTTTAAAAATGTAAAAAAATGGACGAAAATGTATAAAAACGGACGAGAACGTAAAAAATGGACGGAAACGTAAAAAAAACGGACGAGAACGTAAAAAACGGACAAAACGTAAAAAAAGACAAAACGTAAAAAACAGACGAGAACGTGAAAAAAGACGAAAACTTAAAAAACGACGAAAACGTAAAAAACGAAAAATGTATGAAAAACGGACGAAAACGTAAAAAAACAAAAATGATGAAAAATGAAAACAATCGAAAACGATAAAAACAGACAAAAACGTAAAAAATAACAAAAACGTAAAAAAAGGGACTAAAACGTAAAAAAAGGGGCGAGAACGTAAAAACGGACAAAAACGTAAAAAAATGACCGAAAACGTATAAAAGCAGACGAAAACGTAAAAAATGGAAGAAAACGTATAAAAACAGACGAAAATGGATAAAAAAAAGTTTAAGCCAAAAAAAGGTTAAATAGAAAACGGATAAAAACGAGTTTAAACACGAGTTCGAGCCTGTGCTGACATTTTTAATTCATTTTAAAAAATGAGGACTAACGGTGCAAAAAATATTAACGGAAGGACTAATGATCAAATAGTATTTTAACACTTGACGGGTAAAACTAACGACGTTAGTGCTCTGTAATGATTAGTACCAAAGGTTTGAGGACTTGGGGATTTTTAATGCCAAATGTTTGAGATAGGGATGATATCTGCGAAAATACACAAACCACAGGGATGATTTTTGCAGTTTACTCTAATAAATAATATACAACTAATACTCCCCCGCAGTTTGAGCGGGAGGTTGTCGAACACTCAAACTGTTACGAAACTCCTCGAAAAGAGCCGAGGGAAGACCCTTAGTGAATATATCCGCATACTGATAACGAGAAGGCACATGAAGCACAAGAACCTGACCTGTAGCGACCAAAATGAATTTCAATCTCTATATGCTTTGTTCGCTGATGTTGAACTGGATTTGTAGATAAGTAAACAGCATTGACGTTGTCACAGTAAACAAAAGTAGGAGATAATAGAGAGGTGTGTAATTCCTGAAGTAAGTTCTGGAGCTAGGCATCCTCTGCAACTGCATTAGCGATACCCCAATACTCAGCCTCAACATTCGACCGTGAGAGAGTATGCTGACGCTTAGAAGACCATGATAATAAATTTTCACCCAAAAAGACACAGTAGCCAGGGGTAGATCATCTAGTAGATGGACAACCAGCCCAATCAACATCAGAAGATGCCACAAGAGAAGTACTAGCAGAAGAATATAACTGGTGACCCAAATCCAATGTACATTGAACATACCGTAAAATGTGCTTAAGAGCAGCCAAGTAAGGTTCCCTGGGATCATGCATGAAAAGGCAAATCTGTTGCACAACATAAGACAAGTCAGGACAAGTAAATGTAAGATATTGTAGTCCACCTGCAAGACTGCGATATACCAAGTTTTGGTTCGGTATCAGCTTGAGTCCGAGTGGGATTGCAGTTGGTCATATGTGCACGCTCAAGTAATTCCCATGCATATTTATTTTGAGATAAAAACATCCCTGAAGAGTTACGTGTAACAAAAATTCCCAGAAAATAATTAAGGGCCCCCAAGTCTGTCATGTCAAACTCCCTGTGTAATGAGGAGATAATCCGCTAAAGTAAAGTTGCAGAGGAAGTTGTGAGAACAATGTCATCCACATAAATCAATAAATATGGAATGTTAGTGCCAGATCGATAAATAAATAAAGAATAGTCACATCGACTATGAGCAAACCCAACACGAGCAACATATCCCGTAAATCATTGACAACAAGCACGAGGTGCCTGCTTCAAACAATAGAACGACCTCTGAAGACGAAAAACATAATTATGAAACCTGGAATCCACAAACCTGGGTGGTTGATGCATAAATACTGTCTCAGATAAATCACCATTAAGAAAGGCATTCTTAACATCAAGCTGATGAAGAGGCTACTTGCGAGATAGAGCAAAACTAAGAACAGTGCGAATAGTGGTTAGTTTAACAACTGGGATAAATGTGTCATAACAATCAATACCAAGCTGCTGAGTACTACCATTAGCTAAAAGACGAGCCTTATACCGGCTCAAAGATCCATCGGCTTGATATTTGTGCCGAAATAACCATAGAGATCGAACAATGTTGACACCAGGAGGTCTTGGAACAAGAACCCAAATATTATTTTTAATAAGTGCATTATACTCATCATACATAACATCTCACCAGTTAGGGTCTGATAAAGCAAGAGATGGAGATTTAGGAAGAGGAGAAACGTGAGAGATGTGAAGAGTGAAACAGTTAGTTGGCTTGATGGACCAACTTGCTCTCGTGTGACCATGGGATGAGTTCGATTTGGGTTTTGAGGTGGTATAATTAGCGTAGGTGTTGGGTCGTGAGATTGGGCTGAGGAGTTATGGGTATTTAGTTGTGAAGATGGGTCAGGTGGTGATGACTGTTGGTTAGGCGTGGGTGGGCTGGAGACGAGACCCCGAGGTTGGGTCCTAAACGAGGGGTAGGGGTGGCATGGTGGGTTAATCATTAGTGATATTTGGATTAATTGGGGGGGGGGGGGGGTTAAGAGTGGGTTATATAGAATGAATTAAGTGTCGGGTAATTGGGGATGGTGAAACGTCAAGGAAGTCATAAGACGGAGGTGAGGTTGTTGATATGGAGCCATATGGGAATTGAAGTTCATCAAACGTTACATGTCGAGAGAGAATAATTTTATTTGTGGAGAGGTCAAGACAACGATAGCCTCGATGGTATGCAGGGTATCCCAAAAAGATGCAAGGTGTAGATCGTGGGCAAGTTTGTGAGGGGAATGTAAATGTGGGTAACAAAGACACCCGAAGATACGAAGACGAGAGTAATCAGGTGCTTGATTAAATAATTTTTGTAAGGGGGATATCATTTTGTATTGCTGAGGACAGAAAAAGGTTAAGTATGTAGGCAGCCATATTAAGAGCCTCTACCTAAAATGTAGGTGGAAGGTTTGCTTGGAAAAGCAATGCATGTATCATAAGATTAATGGTACGTATCATGCGTTCGGATTTTGCCATTTTGTTGGGAGGTTTTCGAGCATGAGAAACGAATTTGAATGCCATTTTTGTCAAATAAGTTGAGAAGTTGGGTGTTATCAAATTCACCACCATGGTCAAATTGAAACGCAATGATATATGTTTTAAATTGATTGTTAACATATGAACGAAAATGCACAAACTTTTGGAACGCCTCATATTTGTGTTACGAAGAGGATAAATCCACAAGTAATGAGGAGAAAATATAAATGATCTAAAAAGAGATCATAATACTTAAAACCATTGGTGCTAACAATTGGAGATGTCCATATATCAGAATGTATAATTTCAAAAGGGATAATTACAAAAATAGCCCAAGCAACCAAGTGATTTTCCTTATCTACCCCGAGATCGAAAAATATTTTTTTTTGTCAAGGGCAACCTACACTTTTTTGGGCAACTGAAATCTGGAAGTGTATTTTTTGGGCAACTTGTGTATTTTTTTGGGCAACAATCGATATTTTTTGGGCAACTGGGGACACGTTTCATCATATGGGGCGAGTTGCCCAGTTGCCCGGGGTACGGGGTAGAAAAAGAAAATCAATTCGATCCATGGTCTATTTTTGTAATTATCCCATTTCAAAACAACTAGAAACATGAGACTTTGAAATGAAAAACGGAAGTCGTACATGTTTTCCAAGTTGACATGCATGGAAAACATGAGACGACTACTCTTTATTGCAAAAAATAAAATTGCGAGAAACAAGAGATCGCAGCACATCCTCGTCCGGGTGACCGAGCCGTTCGTGCCACGTATTGGGACTAATGGAAAGTAAAGCACTAGGAGGAGATGATGGATTGGTGACTGGATATAGATCGTCTGAACTGTCACATCTAAGGAGGATGTGGCGAGTCAAGAAATCATTCACAGAAAAAGCAAAAGCATCAAATTCAATAGTACAAATTATTATCCCTAGTAAACTGGTGAACATAAATTAGATTTTTAATGATGTTAGGAGTAACAAGAACATTATGAAGATTTAACGGGCGATGCAAAGTAGGTAAGATGTTATGACCCGTGTTAGTAACGGGTATTGATTTCCCATCAACAATACGAACACATGGATATAGACAATTATTATAAATAATACTTAAATTATTTGAATTAGAGTTAAGGTGAGATGAGTCATCTGTATCCATGTTCCAAGTGGGGTCTTGAATGTTTGATTGACTGCTCGGCTAGGATGCAAACTGTGGAGACAAATGGTATGTTTGGCGCAATGGGATGTGTTTGAGGCTGGGGCTGGGGCTGGAGCTGGAGCTGGGGCTGGGGCTGGGGCTAGGGCTTATATTATAAGCCAAAAGTTGAAGCTTATATTTTTATAAAGTTGTTTAGCAAATTAGTTGGAGCTGAAGCTTATTAATGTAACATCACATAAAAATACATCAAATAAAATTCACATATATTTTCAGCTGTTACGTGATAATTCATTATATCTTTAAGGGTATTTAAGTAATTTAACTATTCATAAGCCCCTATAAGCCCCATTTTATGGGCTTATGGAGGCTTGTGACTTATTTTATAAGCCATTAGCCTCCATAAGCCTGTGTGACAAACAAACGAGACTTATTTTATAAACCGGCTTATTTTAAAAGCCTAAGGCCCGATAAGCCCCTATAAGCCTCTTGCCAACCATAGCCAAAGACAAAAAAATGGTGGAGCCGAATATACCTGTTGTTGGGCTGGTGTCTGGTGTGTAGAATTGGGTTGGGGCCAAAAAAACATGTGGTGGCTGGTGGGCTGTGGTTGCATTCGGACTAGACAAAGGCTGGTAGGCCAGGCGCTGTTGGTAACTACCAGGAACCAAGGTCACGAATTTTGAGTGGTTAAGATTCCAATTACCATTATATGAATTAATAGCATATGTCCCATTACTTTTTGCATGAACGCTTTGAGAGGTCATTATGGGGCTGATTTAGGGCAGGAAAAAAAAAAAAAAAAAAAAACCGCTTTGCAAGAACGCTTTGAGAGGCAATTACATTTTGCATGAACATTAATAGCATATACAACTAATAAAAAGAAATAAAATTATAGCAACTAAAGGAAAAAATTTCTCGCAAAACTATACATCTCCCTCGCTTGTATAAAATCTGAGTAGGTTGAGCAAATGACCAAGTAAAGTTTCTTAATGAACTGCCTAGTGTTATTCAAAACCATCCTTTTGTCTGAAATACTTTTCGACTAATAATGCCTTAAATCGAAATACTTCAATAATCTCTATAAGCTGTAGAAGTCCACCGATTTCGAAGATGAGTGAGTTCATCAGTAACTTGGTTGATATGAAATCGATGCAGCCGGTGAGGAAAACCTTCAAAGTCACATTAGTCGTTATTGTAGGGAAAGGTGTATACTTTTTATAGATAAAATCATATTACAATGAATATAATTAACAGTAACTAAATAACAGAAAAATAAAATAGACAGAAAGGAGTAGAAGCAGAAGACAGACTCTAGGAACGATTAAATAAAAGAAAGCAGTAAAGGTCAGTCGAGGCTCGTGTTTAACACGATTCCCTTAAAATAGATTCGTCGTCTGTTTCCCAGGGTACAACGGCTAAAGCTGATGTACAGCCGGACGTGACAAACTTGCCTGAAAATTCACGGAAGCAACTTGTATGTTTCTGATCGAAGGACTGCTGGAATACGTTTGCTATTAGCTACGTTTTTCTGGATGTTCCAACTGAACGAGAATAAGGTTTAATTTATAGCCTAAATTTGTCTTGGACACCAAGACAGTGTATCAGCTAAAATTATAACCCGATTTGCAAATCTGTTATATCATAAACATGATATACATATCTTTTGTTCACACACAATATATTCTGTATAACTTAGTCAATAAGCTAAATCTATTCCTAAAATAGATTTACAGAAACTTCTGAAAAAATTAACCCGAATCTGCAGTAAAAAGATACGCGCACAGGCGAATTTTCGGAGTTGCATTCGTGTCCGCAGGTCACGCTGGCTCGCATGAGTTCGGAAGCTTCGAACTCATTTTGGCCCAGAAATCCCAAAATATGCACCTCCCCTTGCGCGCGTGCACGTAGGTGTGGAAGTAAAACCCAACTAAAAGAATTTGATAGCCTATACCAAGATTCCCTTATAAACAAGATTTCACTTCATGTTTTGGGCGATGTGGGATGCAACATTTTTCCCATATATTGTGTTTCACGTGCCTCACTTTGAGACACGATATCTCATTCATATCAACTCCATATTTGACACATTTTAGCTCGTTGCGAAGCTCTCGTCAAGGAGAACGCAAAGCTACCAAAAAATATAAATATATATAACATATACATATATTAAATAGTGTAAAAAAATTGCAAAAACCATTTTGCAAAACCATTTTTCCAACAATCCCCCACATGAATGGAGATCGGTCGAAAACACACAAATGTTTCAGTGAAATTTCTGCGGTTATGTCCTGCATAGGATAGGTAGGTGTGACCCTTTGAACCTTCCCTTGTGAGATGCACTTAGTCTCCTAGATCTGAGTAGACGCGATGTCCTTGAACTCAACATCTGTTTATGTAGATGACATTACACTTCACACAAGACTCTCCCTGACCTTGTCAAGTCCTCATAGTCATATTCGTTATGGTCATGAACACTAGCCTGGTTCTGCAAGAGCTCTTAGGAATTGCGCCCCCCACAATTCCCTTCGAAGCGACCCTACTTCTCTCTCACATAGGTGATTTCATCTTGAATCATTAAAACAGATGTTTTGTGATTTCATCTTGAATCATTATGCTTTGTGATTTCATCCTAAATCATTAAAGCCATATGTTTAACCTCTCAACAAGTCACAATAGTTATAGGAATGGACTAGGAAGTTACAACATTTAGTAACTTCCCCACATTGACGTGACTTCCCCCACATTTCTATGATTAGGTTGTCCTATTGAACCTAGATCTTGGGATCTCCAGTCAACTAGGTTAGGTTGTCCTTCATAGAAACTCATTCCTGTAAGGGCTTTAGTCTCATTCCTTTAGACGACTTACTAACTAACTCTCTGCTTAAGCCTTTCGTAAGCGGATCCGCGATGTTATCCTTTGACTTCACATAGTCAATTGAGATAACTCCTGTTGAGAGTAGTTGTCATATCGAATTATGTCGACGACGGATATGTCTGGACTTTCCATTATACATTATGCTATGAGCTCTGCCAATTGCCGATTGACTATCACAATGTATACTAATGGCCGTTACCGGTTTAGGCCACCTTGGTATGTCCTCTACGAATTGACGTAGCCATTCCGCCTCTTGTCCGCATTTATCTAACGCGATAAATTCTGATTCCATCGTGGACTTAGCTAACAGTTTGCTTGGAATACTTCCAAGATATAGTCGCCCCTCCTAGTGTAAACACATATCCACTAGTCGATCTAGAATCCTTTATGTCAGATATCCAATTTGCATCACTGTATCCTTCTATAACAGCTGGATATCTTTCATAATGCAGTCCATAATCGCGACTGTATCTCAAATAATGAAGTACCCTAGTCATAGCTCCCCAATGTGCATAACTTGGATTACTAGTATACCTACTTAGCCTGCTAACAGCATATGCTAAGTCAGGTCGGGTACTTGTCATTAAGTACATTAACATGCCAATAATTCTTGAATACTCTAATTGGGCAACACCTATGCCTCTATTTTTAGATAGATGCTTACTGGTGTCAATTGGTGTTCTAGCTATGCCGGAATCCCCCGCATTGTGACTCAACACAAGTCCATTTTGAGTTCGTATGATCTTTATTCCAAGGATCACATCAGCCAAACCCATATCCTTCATGTCAAACTTTGATTTCAACATGTCTTTAGTAGATTTGATCATCTTGTCGTTACTGCCAATGATAAGCATATCATCAACATATAAACACAAGATTACATATCCACTATTTGTGTCTTTTACATATACACACTTGTCGCATTCATTAATTTTGAATCCACTCTCTAGCATGGCGTGGTCAAATTTTTGATGCCATTGTTTGGGAGCTTGCTTTAAGCCATATAATGACTTAACAAGCTTACAAACTTTGTTCTCTTGTCCAGGAGCCATGAAACCCTCAGGTTGGTTCATGTAGATTTCTTCTTCTAAAACTCCGTTTAGAAATGCCGTTTTCACATCCATTTGGTGAACTTCCAAATTTCTTAAAGCGGCAATAGCAAGTATCATCCTAATCGAGGTTATTCGCGTAACAGGCGAATATGTATCAAAGTAATCTAGACTTTCTCGTTGTCTAAATCCTTTAATTACCAATCTTGCTTTGTACTTGCCAATGGTGCCATCGGCTTTCATCTTCTTCTTGAAGATCCATTTATAGCCTAGTGGTTTACAACCAGGAGGTAAATCCACGAGCTCCCAAGTATGATTTTGTAAAATAAAATCTATTTCACTTTTAATGGCTTTTTTCCATTGAGGCCCTTTCGAGGAAGTTACCGCTTCTCGATAAGAAGTGGGTTCATTTTCTACCATAAAAGAAACAAAATCGGGTCCAAACGATTTCTCGGTTCTTGCCCTTTTGCTTCTTCTAGGTTCAACCTATTCTTCCTCGATTTGATCTTGTCCCTCATCTTGGAGATCATTATCATCTCGTTGTCTCTTATCTTGGACAACTTCGTCATCTATTCTAGATGAACTTCCATTTTCCTTCGTTAAACAAGGAAATATATTTTCAAAGAAGGAAGCATTCCTTGATTCCATTAATGTACCATTTTATATATCCGGATTTTTCGAATAATGTACGATGAAACGATAAGCACTGCTATTCCTAGCATATCCAATGAATATACAATCTATAGATTTAGGTCCAATCTTTTGGGCCTTGGGTGTCGGTATAGCTACCTTTGCTAGACACCCCCACACTCGTAAGTACTGATATGATGGTTTTCTTCCCATCCATAGTTCATAAGGGGTCTCTTCTTTTTCCTTACGAGGTATCTTATTCAAAAGATAAGTAGCCGTTAGAATGGCTTCCCCCCACATGCCCTGGCTTAAACCAGAACTTATCAACATGGCATTAACCATTTCCTTCAAGGTACGGTTCTTCCTTTCGGCAATACCGTTCTGTTGAGGTGAATAAGGAGCAGTGAATTCGTGTCTAATTCCATGTTTGACACATAAATAAGCAAATGGAGTCACATATTCACCTCCTCTGTCACTTCGCACAACCTTGATTTTCTTATAAAGTTTATTCTCAACTTCATTTTTGTATAGAATAAACTTGTCTATAGCTTCATCTTTACTTTTTAACAAGTAAACGTAGCAATACTTTGTACAATCATCAATAAACGTGATAAAGTACTTATTACCACCTTTTGTGGGTAGTGATTTCAAATCACATATGTCAGTGTGTATCATATCAAGTGGTTCGGTTTTTTGTTCAACCGATTTGAAAGATGATCTTGTAAGTTTGCCTTCAACACAAGTTTCACATTTATATTTTGAGTCAATATGGAAATTAGGTATGCAATTAAATTTAATCAAACGACGCATTGAATTAAAATTTACATGTCCAAGACGGCCATGCCACATATTAGAAGACTCAATCAAGTAAGCAGAAGAATTCATTTTATTGATATCATTCTTAACAACCATTACATTGAGCTTAAACATACCATTCAGGGCATATCCCCTACCAACATACATTTGATTCTTAGAAAGAACAAACTTATCAGACTAAAAAAACAAGACGAAACCTAAACTTGTTCAACAGCCAACCAGACACAAGATTCTTGCGAATCTCTGGAACTTACAAGACATTAGTCAACTTGAGCTCTTTCTCGGATGTCATCTTCAATATTACATCTCCTTCCCCCTTGATATCAGCAGTTGCAGAGTTGCCCATGTACAGCTTCTCTCCATTGTCAACCTCTCTGAAAGAGTGAAACATACTCTTATCAGCACACACATGACGGGTAGCCCCAGTATCAACCCACCATTCCCTGTTGTTGGAACCTACCAGGTTAACTTCAGAGATCATGACAATAACGTTAGACACCATAGCAATCATGTCCACATCGTCATTCACCATATTTTCCTGGCGTGGAGTCACCCGCTTCGGCATCTTGCAATTAGCAGCACGGTGACCCGGCTGGTCACAATTGAAGCACACACCTTGGAACTTCTGTTTCACAATTGCACCTTTAGGAGCAAGGTACTCAGACTTCCCTTTGCTCTTCTTTTCATTCTTTCCTTTGCCCTTGCCTTTACCATTGACATTGGACTTTGAAGATGACGAAGCATGCTCAACCATATTTTCCTTGGCAGAATCAGGCGTATAAGTATTTTTCTGAGCCAGCTTGTTGTCCTTTTCGATACGAAGACGAACAACCAAGTCTTTAACACTCATCTCCTTTCGCTTATGCTTCAAGTAGTTCTTAAATTCTACTCAGCTTGGAGGTAACTTTTCAATGATAGCTACAACTTGAAAAGTTTCACTAAAAGTCATTCCCTCAGCATCAATGTCGTGTAGCAAAACTTGCAGATCTTGAACTTGACTCATCACATTCTTTGAATTATCCATCTTGTAATCCAAAAAACGAGCTACCACGAACTTCTTTGTACCAGCATCCTCAGTTTTGTACTTGTGTTCCAATGACTCCCATAATTCTTTGGCAGTTTTGGTCTTGCAGTACACGTTGTACAAAGAGTCCACCAAACCATTCAGAACATAGTTGTGACACAAAAAGTCTGAATGTTTCCATGCTTCTAAGGCTTGAACAACATGTTGATTAGAGGATTGACCTTCTGCAGGAGGTTCCGCGTGAGGTGGATTCTCTTTTAAGAACCGCGCAAGGTTCAAAGTAGTGAGATAGAAGAACATCTTTTGTTTCTGATAACGCTCAAATCTAACATGTTTTATTAGCGTTATTCGTATGATTATGCATGTTATTTGGTTGTATTTGTGAACATTTTACGCTTAAAAGGTACAAAAGATGTATTCAGGTTCAGGTACAACCATGTTGAAGGAAATAACGAAAAAGACGAAGAAAAGAAGACAAATCAAGTGAATATGCACGAAGAGAAGTTTTCCGTTCAAGATAAAGATTCATGCTATGATTATTTCCAAGTTCAAGTTAAAGATTATGAAGTTTTATGAAAGAAGGAGTCAAGATTAAGTGCCAAAGATGATTGTTAATGATGGAGTTTATTGCCAACCCAAGGTTGAAATGCATGTGCAAAATAATTCCAAACCCAAGGTTGAAGCTGAAATTCAAACTCAAGGTTCATATCTCAACCCAAGGTTGAGCAGTCATTTCCTAACCGCAGGTTCAAAGCTCAACCTGAGGTTCAACAGACATCCCAAACCGCAGGTTCAAGGTTCAAACCGTGGGTTGAAGTGGTCAGAATGTCCCAACCGCCAAGGTTCAAGATCCCAGCCGTGGGTTCAGCCACTAAAAGCTCTCCAAAGTTGCATTTAAGTGAAGAATTAAGTACCATTACTCCCATGGCCGATCATATACTCCTAATAACTCATTTTTCATGCACCTTAAGGACCCTTTGTGCCCAAGAAACATGCTTGGTGGCCAAGGATTATTCAACTACAAATAAGAGTGCTTGGTTAAGCATCAAATGACTTTTAAAAACCTTAACATCTATAATCTATTATCTATCATCAAATTATCATACCTTCTACAACCACTTGGAGGATTCTCTCCTACCACTCCCCACCCATTTCTAGAGGTGTTGGGGAGTTGGTTTGGTCTACCTTTGCAAGACATATGGCTTGATCATACCTACACCATAAGGTTTGATTATAGTTCACACCAATTAAACACCACATACATCACCAACAATCCTTATTACCAAACACCCCTATGTCATGTACTCACAACATGAGGTCGATTTCCAGGAAGGTTTAGGAATGGATGCTTTGTATTTTGGTAGTTTCTTTTGGTTGGAATCACATAGTTGGAATTGTAGCACTTGATGCTTGGACTCTAATGTTTGGTATTGTTTCTATTAAATTCCATCATATTAATGTCTTTGCTTATGTTGATTATGAGAATTCCTTTGTGTGTTGTGTTACTTGTTTGATTACAATTATCTCTTTATACTAGTTTGGGGATTATGTAGACTTTCGTGTGAATGATTGAATGATTAGTTGGTTAGAAAAAGTGATTGTTCTCATAAGTTTATTTAAATATAATTCGTGTTCTAAAACTTGTTGATTAAACATTGTTGGATTTAAAGGTTGAAAGGATTTCTAATATTGTTTAATTCCAAGAAGTTGGTGGCCAAAATGGATTGGTATTTGATAATTGACAACTATTAAGTATTCAAGTTTTTAAATGAATTCGGGAATATTTAATCACGAGATTGGGTTGAAAGGACTCGTAAGAACTAATGTAACTAATCATCTTTTTCATACATTTGATAACACAAAGAGCTAGCGTAATGGGATGAGGTATTGGCCGAAAGGACTCACCCGTGAAACTATTAGAAACATGAATTTTCTTGATATTACCCATTGACTAGAAGTCCTTGTGAAAATTGATATGTGCCTTCTATGTTTCACCCAAACATGTTCAACATTCCATCACAATTAGTCATTATTCCTAAACAAGTGTTTGTGTGGCTACATCTTGCTTTTATAATTGCTTTTCTTGTTGGTTTGATCCGTGACAATCATAACCATCAACTTGTTACTTGCTTAAACAATCAAACAACATTTGAGTACAACCAAGTCTCGTGGGACGACCTTGACTTACCAACCCTTTTACTACACACGGACGAGTATACTTGCTCGTATGTGTTCCTAGTTAACCGGTAATTCTTGTTTATAAATTTAAAACCTAGTGCGAACGCATCAGTTTCCACCTCTTAAAATTCTGCCCATTGAATTTCTCTGGTTTCTCAGCATGATTACCAACCGTGTTGGTAACCGGCGCACCAGTTACGTTCACTGGAGTAGCATCAATTGCCATCCTGAAAATTCAACAAACACAAACAGTTAAATCAACTGTTATAAAATCGGTATCTAAGAAATTCAATCGTGATTTCTCTTAACTTGTACCGAATCTGCTTCAAAGAAACTCAATCTTGGTTTCAATGAATCTAGATTTAATTAAACCGAATAAATGACCAAATAAAGTAGATCAGTTTAATAGAAACTCAATCTTGGTTTCAATATAAACTGATAAAATTAACTGCATATAAAATTGTTTAAGATCTGCACACCAATCTGTTAATTAAAATCCTGTTTAAAAGCTGGTTTTAAAAAAGAAACTCAATCCTGGTTTCGACAGAAAAACTGTTTGTATATAAATCTGTTAATTAAAAAATTAATCCGATTTAAGAAAAGTGTTTTAATTCTGTTACAGAGAATCTGTTTTAAGATTGTAGGAAACGGTGTACACTTTTTATAGATAAAATCATATTACAATTAATATAATTAACAGTAACTAAATAACAGAAAATTAAAATATACAGAAAGGAGTAGAAGCAGAAGACAGACGTTTTCTATTAGCTACGTTTTTCTGGATGTTCCAACTGAAGGAGAATAAGGTTTAATTTATAGACTAAACTTGTCTTGGACACCAAGACAGTTTATCAGCTAAAATTATAACCCGATTTGCAAATCTGTTATATCATAAACATGATATGCATATCTAAATCTATTCCTAAAATAGATTTAAAGAAACTTTTTGAAAAATTAACCCGAATCTGCAGCAAAAAGATAAGTGCACAGGCGAATTTTTAGAGCTGCATTCGTGTCCGAAGGCTCGCATGAGTTCAGAAGCTTCGAACTCATTTTGGCCCAGAAATCCCAAAATCTGCACACACCCCCCCCCCCTTGCGCGCGCGCACGTAAGTGTGGGAGTAAAACCCTACTAAAAGAATTTGATAGCCAATACCAAGATTCTCTTATAAACAAGATTTCAATTCATGTTTTGGGCAATGTGAGATGCAACATTTTTCCAATATATTGTGTTTCACGTGCCTCACTTTGAGACACGATATCTCATTCATATCAACTCCATATTTGACACATTTTAGCTCGTTGCGAATCTCTCGTTAAGGAGAACGCAAAACTACCAAGAAATATAAATATATATAACATATACATATATTAAATAGTGTCAAAAGAATTGCAAAAACCATTTTGCAAAACCATTTTTCCAAACAGTTAAGTTTCATTATAATTTTAGATGATATTTTTAGTGCGACCAATTTTCCAATTTAGCGATAAGCTGCAACATGCAAAAAAGTTACAAACAAAAAACCTTTTATGGGCACGGGCTTAGAGAGTAGTGGGGCGCGATGCCCCAACCATGTTCTTATTTTGGCCCAGAAATCCCAAAATCTGTCTCTCACACATAAACACACCAAACAAGAATTTGTTACAAGTTCATATACATTTTATGACTACTCTAAAGAATTTGATAGCCAATACTAAGATTCCCTTATAAACAAGATTTCACTTCATGTTTTGGGCGATGTGAGATGCAACATTTTTCCAAAATCTGCACACCCCCCCCCCTGTGCGCGCGCACGTAAGTGTGGGAGTAAAACCCTACTAAAAGAATTTGATAGCCAATACCAAGATTCCCTTATAAACAAGATTTCACTTCATGTTTTGGCCTAGAAATCCCAAAATCTGCACCCCCCCCTTGCGCGCGCGCACGTAAGTGTGGGAGTAAAACCCTACTAAAAGAATTTGATAGCCAATGCCAAGATTCCCTTATAAACAAGATTTCACTTCATGTTTTGGGCGATGTGAGATGCAACATTTTTCCAATATATTGTGTTTCACGTGCCTCACTTTGAGACACGATATCTCATTCATATCAACTCCATATTTGACACATTTTAGCTCGTTGCGAATCTCTCGTTAAGGAGAACGCAAAACTACCAAGAAATATAAATATATATAACATATACATATATTAAATAGTGTCAAAAGAATTGCAAAAACCATTTTGCAAAACCATTTTTCCAAACAGTTAAGTTTCATTATAATTTTAGATGATATTTTTAGTGCGACCAATTTTCCAATTTAGCGATAAGCTGCAACATGCAAAAAAGTTACAAACAAAAAACCTTTTATGGGCACGGGCTTAGAGAGTAGTGGGGCGCGATGCCCCAACCATGTTCTTATTTTGGCCCAGAAATCCCAAAATCTGTCTCTCACACATAAACACACCAAACAAGAATTTGTTACAAGTTCATATACATTTTATGACTACTCTAAAGAATTTGATAGCCAATACTAAGATTCCCTTATAAACAAGATTTCACTTCATGTTTTGGGCGATGTGAGATGCAACATTTTTCCAAAATCTGCACACCCCCCCCCCCCCTTGCGCGCGCGCACGTAAGTGTGGGAGTAAAACCCTACTAAAAGAATTTGATAGCCAATACCAAGATTCCCTTATAAACAAGATTTCACTTCATGTTTTGGCCTAGAAATCCCAAAATCTGCACCCCCCCCCTTGCGCGCGCGCACGTAAGTGTGGGAGTAAAACCCTACTAAAAGAATTTGATAGCCAATGCCAAGATTCCCTTATAAACAAGATTTCACTTCATGTTTTGGGCGATGTGAGATGCAACATTTTTCCAATATATTGTGTTTCACGTGCCTCACTTTGAGACACGATATCTCATTCATATCAACTCCATATTTGACACATTTTAGCTCGTTGCGAATCTCTCGTTAAGGAGAACGCAAAACTACCAAGAAATATAAATATATATAACATATACATATATTAAATAGTGTCAAAAAAATTGCAAAAACCATTTTTCCAAACAGTTAAGTTTCATTATAATTTTTAAATGATATTTTTAGTGCGACCAATTTTCCAATTTAGCGATAAGCTACAACACGCAAAAATTTTACAAACAAAAAACCTTTTATGAGCACGGGCTTAGAGAGTAGTGGGGCGCGATCCCCAACCATGTTCTTATTTTTATTTTATTTTTCGTTTTTTTAACCAACTAATTTTACATTTATTAAAAATAAAAATATCAAATTACATAAAAATAAAAATAAAATACGAAAAAATATTATGAGAATTGAAACTACGTACATTGGATTTCCTCTTCCTGAAAATTGATTATTTACGCATCTTTTTCCGACACCTTCGCAGTGCTCGTAACGAGAAACTTCAATTCTTCGAACCTTGATCATGATAGTCGCCTCCTTTGTTTTAGTCATTTCGTACATTTCTTGAGCAGCCACTCGTTTGAGTCTCAGTTCTTCTCTGACACCCTCCCTCCCCAAAATCTGTGTGTTACTCCCCGCGTTCCCAGACGTTGTCTCCAATTTGATTATTTTCGCTTTTCGTAGTTTGCCGGCGGGACGTTGCATTATTTCATATTGCTTGGTGAATAATTTTCTTTTCTCTCGTCATGATATTGTATCTTACAACGTTGCAATCGATATAGCTCGTTTTTGTCATTTCTACTCACACGTTTTAGACGTATTTAAATGACCTTTAACTTTTGGCAATTAACCTTTAACGTTACCCACTTTTTGGTTATCATATCCTTGGTACGTCCATTTGAAGAAGTTTTGTTGAACTCCAATGGAACCTTTGTCAAAAGAGTTCATTTGTCAAATTAAAGAGTTTAGAGTTCATTTGTCAGTTCTCATTGACGTATATTTTTAGTTGTATGGTTAGAAATGTTACCATGCTCTACTTTGATTTCGATCAAGACCAAAGACATATATATTGCACATATCATAAGGTATCGTATTTTACAGCTAGCAGATCATGGTTGCACTAGGTGATTAAACCAAGTCACAATAACTCACAAGCTACAAAAAAAAATCTTGAAATTGCCTTGATTTAAACCAAGTCATGATTGCGTTCAAGCAACCTGATCGAGGAGACTTTCTAGTTGTGCCAGCAAAATATACCGTCCGTTCATGTAAGACTTGCGAGACTAATCTATATACATATACATTGCCTGTAAAGCCTGTGAGCTTAATTTTCTTTTAGTTTTATCTTTTGTATATAAGCATAGATACTTGCAAGGTAGCCACTTTCTACTCGGCTTGACTTAGTTACATCCGTAGTTGCGCATCAGTCTTTTTTAAATATAATGCTTAGGACACTCATGATAGTAAAATTAGTTCAATCTTAGATGAGCCTCAATAGGTGGAGCGATATTTGTAATCAAAAGATCACGAAAAGGGATTTCATTACCAAAATTCAAGAACTACACTAACCGTAACAAAATTATGCACATAACATAACATAACCATATGGTTGCTTTTATCAAGCATGATGTTTCTTGAAACATACTTCTGAAAAAAGATGATCATGAACCAAAACAAAACTACTAACAAAAACTGTCAAAATGTTTCAGAACCCATTTGAACCACAAACCCTTAGGTGTTCTTAGCTTTACTATGCATAAGCTAAGAAGAATGGTCTACCAAAAAGTTACAGGATGAGTGAAGTTATTAATGGATGCTAATCATATCCACATCTTATGCCAGCCATGAATCTTGAGGCGCCCTCACCAGTTCCTTTATGCCCAAACTGAATAACCCTCATAAGTGTATATATGGTTAGTCAAGTAGCGGTGACAAAAGGGCAGATGAGTAAGGGTCAAACAAGAAACCTTCAGTATGTGACCAAAACACTCTTTTGTCATTTCTTTTCTTGATATATAAGTATAGCATCTTGTAAAATCAATGGGGTTGATTTTTCAATGCACTGATAAACTTTTGAAAAACATGCTCTTTGATTACACTACATGCCACTTTTGACCCGTTTTCATTTTAGCTAATTTTCTTAAGTTTAACCTCTTGAGCACGTTGAAACGCATCGTATATGGGTCAAAATTATGACATTTAACTCGTATAAGAAAAGAAGTCTAGTATATAAAACAACAACAATTGATTGACTTGCATACCTCAGAAGTGTGCTTACATCAGTTAAATTATAAGTCTTCATCATTAGTTTCGGGAACATGCATTGCCTCATCAGACTCAATCTACACATACCTCTTTAGACTTTAACGACGACGATTCCCATTTCCTATCTTCCAAAGATTCCGCTCATCATATTCTGCTGATCATGAATTAGATAAGCAGATATAACTTTGTACGTAAGCACATGAATGTCAATACAAATATACGCCAAGAGAACCAATAACAGAAAACATAGCATCTTCTGTCTCATCGAATTCTAAGTCCAACGGCATCGACTCAGTCTTATTAGCCACCAACGTACATAAGCGAACAGCCCTTTTACCGCCCACACTACATTTAACCGAAGTCTTCAGTATTTCATAACTTCCAATATCCAAAGTTGCCTACAACACATAATCGATATCATCATTAAAACGCATACAGAAAATCGTGAATACTTTAAATTATAATCACAAAACAAGTGTAATATCTGCAATCCGACATCTTTAAATTTAGGCCAAATTGCATATATATCCCTCCCAAAGTGAATAATTGCATATATATCCATTGTACAAGTTTTTTTATGCATATAGTACAATGGTTTTTATGCATGCTTTTGATATATATGCAATTTTGCATTTTCGGAACGATTTATAACGAAAACAAGCAAAAAACAGTTTTTTTGGGCCTATATAATATGTGCTTATTATATAGCCCATAGCAGTCTTTGATTTGCGCGGGAAAATGTAATCCATTCATTTTGGGCCTATAATTGATTTTACTAATTTTATTCAACCTTCCATAATTTTAAGCTTATTTTGTTACAATATATATTGCAAATTCAAAATTCATTGATTTCACTATTTTAGGACATGATTATTGAATTATTTTTCAGAATTTTTTCATGATTATCTTACTTGATGACTTTTTTTTTTTTTTTTTTTTTTAGTTTTTTCTTTTCATGATGTGCTTATCTCCATGTCTCATACCTTAATTCTTTTTGCGAGAAGAGATCCGGTTAGAAGAATAATTAAAATGATAACGGTGAGAAGTAATTCTAACCACACATTTCAAATAAAAAGAGAAAATTTGAAGGAAGATACATCCATTTTTGTAAGGGCATTTGAAATTTGTGATTGCGCTTACATCCATTTGATCCTAATTCTACATTTTGCATCCTCTGATCTTTTAAACCAAAATGGAGTTGTAGTTTTGTGGTCAAGCCATTCCTTTACAAAAACATAGAGTAAATTGCAAAAATCGTCCTTGTGGTTTGCCAAATTACAAGTTTCGTCCTTAACCTTTCAAAAGTGCAGGCACCATCCTATGGGAATGTTGGGTTGCAAATCGTCCTGGGGTGCAGTTTTTGACAAGGGTATTTTAGTCATTTTACTTTGGACAGGGACGAAAAATGCAACCTAAAGTTCCTCACAGGGACGTTACCTGCACTTTCGAAAGGTTATGTAACTAACTTGTTAGTTACAATGACATACCCACAAAAGAATTAATGGCATATGATAAGCACATATTTTCTTAATTGTTCTCACTTCTCACCTAGGCTACATTATTAATATAACAGTACATTTGCTCATTCATATAACAATGTGATCCCGACATTCGACATTTGTGTTGATTACAATGCGCTTAATAATAGCGCCAAGAAACATCTATCCATACAGATTTTCCAAGTAAGCATCATGTTCTAATTCTCAGTGATTCCCGCTTTTGCACAGTTTGCAAACAAAAGGTTAATGCATGAAGAACCTGCAAACAAAAGGTTAATCAGCAGTTCATTATCAAGATATCAGATCTACTTCAATTCCTCATTTGTGAAAGCGAACCTATATTCATTTCAACTTTTTGTGAATTCTTTGTTTTGAAGAATGTGGTGCCACAAATTATCACGAAAATAGTAAGTCGCTAAACACTAAAATATACCAGTAGTCTAAAACACATCAACTCTAGCTGCACACAATCAATTCCGACATTTAACTTGGGACTACACACAATGAATAAAATTATGTGTTTTAGATGAAATATGAAAAAAGAAAGCGTACCTGAACAAGTAGTATATGATGATGAAAGCCAGGACAAAATACATCACAAGTTTACATGTTCTCCGACTTGATTTTTTTTCAAAGACCTATATGGTAGAAACTCACTTTCAGAGGGTTATACTAATGAAGTAATTAAAAATGATAAAAAGTTATAAATACTGCGTAAAATAGACATACAAAAACTCCATCAAATGGACAGGAACAGAAAGTCGTTAGGGGTATATGGGCCGTAAGTCAATATACAGGAGCCGTCCCAAAATAAACAAAAAAATAGCTGGCTTTTTATCAAAGCTATATCTGTATACACATATTTCAGCCAATGTTTAAAAGTATCTTCTTCCCACCCTCTGTCTCTCACACATAAACACACCAAACAAGAATTTGTTACAAGTTCATACACATTTTATGACTACTCTAAAGAAAATACAACTGAACTACAAAAGAAAGAATACAACTAACAGTGCCAACAAGCATTAACAGGGCCTAGGCTGTATGAACGCAAGATTCGTATTTTTTTTATAACGAAATCAAGTAATATCCTTTAGCTACGGATGTGTGACTCCTGGGCTTCATATTTTTTTTGTACAGACTATGTACGCGTCTGCCGTGATTTACCACTTTGATTTATCACGAAATATTTTTTATACCTTTGCTAGACTAACTACTAATCCAAAACTGGATGGAAGGTGAAACAACTAACAGCCAAATGAATGGTTATTTGAAAGAATGGGAAATTTTACCATCTTGAACCGATCCATAGTTCCTGACATAACTCCCCTTGCTGAATCCATCCCATTTCCCTGTTAAATTAATGACCATCAGAATAAAAGCAAAAGCAAAGACTGGGTTCTAATGTAAACAACAGTAATGTATGTATATGAAGTATGTATGTGTGACTTGTGTACCATTCGGTCCAGCATACGGTTATGACTTTGCACCTCCTCATGTATGTCACCAGTTAACTGTAAATGCCAGTCATCAATTAAAATCCTTAAAATTATCACAGAGTGCAGAAAATTTGAAAAATAAGCTAAAATTAGCAAAAAGCAACTAGAGGACAATCCAAAATGATCGTCAAGCCTCAAAAAGTACACCATTTAGATTTAAATGACCTAGCCATCCATGAAAGATAACCATTATTGGGAATAATTTACATATTCCAGTGCATCAAAATCTATGAGAATCATTATAGTCATGCTTAAATTCAATCGCCCGCACCTTAACATCTAATTTTTTTTATAGGCATCAGCAGTGAGGATCAACACTAACCACAAGGACATGTTGCAGATTCATAAGAAAATACAGTATTTGCTATTCATCTAAATTTAAACATTTCAACTTGATAATACAGTACTTGCATTAATACTCATTCCTTTCCAGCACCTCAAAGTTAAAGAAGCTCGCCATACATAAGGCAGAAAACAGTGAAATGAAGTGAGACAAGAAACAGCTTCAGTTGTAAAGTCTAAATCTTCTAAGTTGGTTCTTTTAAAATACATGATATTTTAAGTAGCAATCGTGTTTGTCTAGTGTCTACTAGCCCATATAAAATACATTCGTGTTAGTTCGCCATTAAATGAAGCTTTTACATTATCTTTATTTTTTTCTGCAGGTTATGAAAGACAAGGCCTTTGATACTAAATATACTCCAGATGCCGCCACTTCCATATTTGTCACCCTAAACAGATGATGCACCATTGCCTATAGATGTATAATCTTATGTGTAGATCTGAACAACATACTCATTAATGACATCTTTAAATTGCAGGTGTGGTTAGGTTGTGAGTTTTAGATGATTGACCAACTCTTCTCAGGCTTCCTTTCCTTTGGCTTAGGCTTGGGGGATTAATGTTCTCTTGCTCTTTAGCTAGATTTTTTTATACCGCTACCTCATATTTCCTGTTTAATGGTCAATGGCCAAGGTAAGGGTGTTTATGATAGGTTACCGAACTGAAATAAAGTTCAGGTAGGTACACCAAAGAAATCATTTTTTTTTCTAGGAAAGTTAAGGAGGGCGGTATGTCTGGGAAATTTTTGTAAAATTAAGGTATCAATTCAACAACCACCACCAAATGGCCCAGTGTTAAGGTCCTTGTTTTCTCACAAGAGGTCAAGGGTTCAAACCTCACTAGGTGTGTACATTTGGGGGTGGCCTGCGAAGGGTCAGAAACGGTCTCGGGTTTAACACGGTGAGGCCGCGTACATCTGAGTCAGAAGGTATCAATTCAACATCTTATTGAACTGAACTATAAACAGAAACAGAAACTTGATCTGTAAGTCGTTTTTTGTATGGTTACCACTTACCAGGTTAACCCATTAGCCGCTTTTGGTGATTAATTAGTCCAACTATGTACCTACTCACCAACTTACCAAGCAAACTTTAGAAGCCCAAAACTAAGAACACGGAGAACTAATAAATTGCTTAGGAAGGGAGAATTACCACAAATCAGGTTTGGAAATGTGAAAAAAGACATGTTTATGACTGCATAAAAAGGTACACCATGTTTGATTGCCCACAAGCCTTTTCTTAGCACCCAAACTAGTATCATAATATACAAATCTTACACGTCAATAAACAGATAGGATCATTATAATCTTTGTTTAAGTAAATATATGATACCCAAAAGTACACTTCAGAGACATTAAATATCTAGAAAGATAATTACACATGAGAAGCAATACTGTAACAATCCAATCCCAGACATAGATCAATCATGATTACAAAGCAGTCCTGAAAACATGTATAAAAAAACTTCATATATTGACTAAATTTTTGCCAAATGATGCAGTCCTGGCTAATACACATTCCAATACCAGATCTTGGGCTGGTCACTTCCTACTACTGTCAACTTAACCTAACCAGAAAACCATAATTTCCTGATTTATTACCCAAACAAGTTTTAATAAAAACTTAGCATTGATTTGGTTAGCCTAAAAAGCTAGTGTCCTTTGTTGTTTGTTCTGTTTAAGTTTTTGTGAGCACCCTAATCCCTTATTATGCAATAACTTGTCAATAGGGTAATCTAGGACTCTAACGGGAATAGACCTTTATAATGCTAATCAAAATAGGTAAGTTGTTTCATGCAGTATTATCAAGTTACGCAAGCTCTTTCAGTTTACAACAATTCACCACATTTATTTAATTGTGTAGTATACTCTTAAGAGAGATCTCCTGATAAACATGACGGCATTTCACATGCGGAGGGTGAACCTTCAGCCACCCCTCACACCCCTCATCAGATAGTGAATCATGTTGTAGACTTCATACGATTCAAAGAACAGTCTTTATATAATGAAAAATTTCTCCACGATCCAAGAACGTATGAGATGTAAATTAGAGAGAAAAATTCATGAACACTAGACTTATAAGGACTTTGTATGTGAATATGATGAGTTAGCTCGGGTGTACAAGCGCTTCTGGTTACACACGACAGACACATTAGAATTTTAAAGTACTAAGATGTGAGTCATGCCCTGTTAAAAATGAGGTGTGTGACTTTACAGACAGAAAGAAAGGCATTGTTTCTCGTTCTAGTAAAAGCTGCGGATATAATTGTCATGCTTTTGCTTTTGACCAAGAGGCATTCGGTTCTAGTTTCGAGTATCTGCAGAAATTAGATAAAAAGAGTAAACTATACCCCTGTCGTTCTAGACTCAATACTCTCTAGAGACTGTATGTCAATTCGTGGATTGTTTACAAAGAAAAAGAGCCTATAATACTTGTAACTTAAGTACTTCAGTTTACCTTTCACCATTTGTGAGATACATAAATAGAGATTCTCTATTCTGTTTTATAGACACACTAGAATAAGTAGGCTACTATACACATCTATGAGCAGACCTTGCAGCATGATGTTCTACCTTTCAAAGATATCAATCAAGCTTAAATTTTGTGACTCCTGACTAGTTCCCCTTGCTTACTTTACAACCCTCATTACCTGGGACCATCAAGTCTTACGAGCCAAATACGAGAGCAATTTTACGAGCCACATTGCCAAAGAATAGTTACAAATCATTTCCTATGCTAATAAAACTCTGAAACCTTAATAGAGTAGTAACCAATTTGCTTACTTGTACCATAATACAAGTTTATATTAGGAAACCTTATCATAAAAGCACTTTGTTACACCATCAATAGAAAACATTCTTAGGTCAAACAAGTCGAACACACTACAGATATTTGACCTAGTTTACTATGACAACTACGGGATACAAGAATATTCTCTTCTGGTTTTAAATTCCATCTCTGTCCACGATAGAACGTAACCAAGGATCAAATAACAGTACAAAAACATATCATGTCAGCATAGTGATCAACCCACTGTGACAATATTTTGTGTCGCCCCTTCTAAGCACAAGACACCACATCTCCACATAAGATCATGCAGCAATAGTGTGGCATGTGTCATGGATACAAGTAAAAAAAAAAAAAAAAAAAAAAAAAGTAGCACGGGTTTTGAGTGAAGCAAATGATGCACATTCAGGTTTTAGTCATTTCTAAAGCACTCTTGATTTCATATTATCCACCTAAACTGATATCATATATGTCTATATAAATTCACGGTACTAACACAGACTCCTTTCCTTAAATAACTAACTGTCGTTAATTTTAGTGTTATCAACTATTTTAGGTGATTGTGTTTGACTTGAGACCAACGACCTTATACAAGTTTAGCTCAAGATGAGTTAGGAGGTGCGGAGTGCACACTCGTTATAGTTAGCTTGATACCACACTTCTACTCTAACGCTTTTCTAATTGATTTCGCGTGCCTTAGAATTCAACGATTTCATGAACCCGAGGCATATAGGGTCGAAATACTTTAATCTACATTCTGCAATAATGAATTAAAAAATATACCCTCTTTAAAAAGACAACTCTGTCTTGCAAAGTATTCAAAGACTTCTCATTTTCGTGCTCATCGATATCACGAGAGTACGAGGAAGAAGCCCGAAGACCGCCTTCCTCAATGCCATCAAGGTTATCAAATAAAGCAGCAGCTCTTGATCCACGATTATTATCCCTATAAAAACAAACCAATCATGAGAAAAATCTAAACCTAATAAACATATATATAGGTTGTGGATCTGATTGCAAAATTAAAGTTATAATGAATCAACAAATAAATAACATTAGACCTTCGGTAGCTCATGTGTGTTTGGTTCTAGATCACAACTACACACAGGGGGTGTTTCTTTCGGCTTATTATTTCTTAGAGTAAATTACATAAATGGTCCCTGTGATTTGTCAAAAGTTTCACCTATCGTCCCTTAAACTTAAAAGTTGCATATATCGTCCCTATCACCTCCAAAGAATAACACTCGTGGTCCTTTTAGGGACGATAGGTGAAATTTTTTTAAAAACATAAAAAACGGATAAAAACATACAAAAAACGGATAAAACGTACAAAAAACGGATAAAACGTACAAAAACGAAAAAAACGGATAAAAACATAAAAAAACAGATAAAAATGGTAAAACATACAAAAAACGAATAGAAACTGATAAAACGTACAAAAAAAGAATAAAAACGTAAAAAAACAGAGAAAACGTACAAAAAACAGAGATAACGTAAAAAAAGGACTAACAGTGCAAATACCGTTAGTCCTGAAGGCTAACGGTGTAATATTATCTATCTCGTTAAAAGATAACAGAGAAATAATTTGCACCGTTAGTCCTCATTGTAAACGAGGGATGTAGGGTGGCGAACGTTTGGCTAATGAATGATGTAACATGCCAATAGTTTCTGACAAGGATGTAAGGTCTCAAAAACTGTAAACCACAGAGATGTATTTTGCAGTTTACTCTATTTCTTATTTTCAAACTTTTTGGTTTATATAAGCTTATTGTAACTAGGGCCGAACAAAATCACTCGAAAACGATCCGAACCGAGAAACTGACTGAAACCGGGTCGAACTATTCGGTTTTGTATAATTATTTCGGTTTTACTCGGTTCGGGTCAAAACACACTTATTTGGTTCGAAATAGCTAAACCGAACCGAACCATTCGATTCGGTTTCGGTTTCGATAGATTTTACTCGTTTCAGTTCTCTGTTCACGTTTTACCCTTGTTGGGTTTTCCGGTCGAGTTTGGTCGGTTCGAGTCGGGTTTGACCTGTTGCTCAACCCTAATTGTAACATATGAAACTTATACACAACCATCTCATATGTCCTAAGCAGGACTTGAACCCACAACCATTTGGTTAGATAGCTTCTCACACAACAAGTGATAACATTAGGACACAAGACCGTTGGTGACGGTCTTCCTTATTCGTCTCAAACCCCGCAAAAAAAAGAAGTTTATTTAAGAAATATAAAACAAAATGCATTACCGGCGTCGTGGCTATAACACTAGAAAGATTGTCGTGGCGCGCGTCATAAGCGCAAAAAATTGCCTATTACACTATGTCATCGTCAAGGCATCACCTGGTGCTCTTATGTTTCAACGGAAGTTCCGCTTCGTCCATTCCCATTCCAAAAAGTCCTTCTTCGATCTGAAGAAATTTAATTTAAAATTTTTGTTCAACATTAGAAACTATAAAATTTTTGGATTTATTTAAACTTTTAATCAATGCACACACGTTATTGAACACATGTTGTAAAACATATAATTTTGGATATATTATGCGTCGTTGCACTATAACCCGTGTTAAATGTTGTTGTTATAGATCATTCATAAGCATATTTTAAAGAATTTATATATTAAACTGCTATGTAATAATTTACATGAGTTATTGATGTATGTACAATCCCGTGTGTATTTATTCGTGCTTTTATTTTCATACTTATACCCCGTGCATATACGAAGTTTGGGTATTACGATTAATTAATATAATAATAATGAGAATAATATTAATATTGTTTTGTTTTAAAAATTAAAATGTAAGGTCATTTGTTAAAATTATAAACTAAATATAAATTATGGAAATCGAGAGTTTTACATTTAAATTGGCAAAACTTCATATTACATTTTTTATGAATATTTGGAATTGAATGTAAATTTTATTGGATAATCACCTATTTTTTTAAAGTGTTTTTTTGCAATTTAGACAATTGTTTTATGGTTTCTTTACGGGAAAATTTTAGTTTTTTCAGAGGCAATTTTTTATGAATGGAAGAGATTTAGGGTGTGTTTGATAGCCTTTGAATTAGACCATTAAGAGGAGAATAATTGAATCGGTCAGTGCAGATTGTGTTTGATAAAATTATAAATGGCGCTGAACCAATTAGAGATCCTCTGGATCGTGCAGGGCCAAATGAATGCAAAATCATTCAGTTTCTCACTTGTCCCTATTTTATCCCCTCCTTTTTTATCTTTTAATAACAAGACAGTAACAACCAACAATCGGACTACGATCCCATCCATCAACAACCAACAATCATCAATGATTTCAAGCTACAACAACTTAACCAGCAACAACCACTAAACAACAAATTACAACAGCGATACCATCGTCAAGATCTTAAACAATAACGAAATCCAAGAGGTTGAGGGACAAAACCAAACAATGCGCAAGACTACCTCCTCGAAGTCCGATATAAACCCATCATCTATCTTTAAGAACACAAGAACTTCAACCAAGATCGGAGTAACTGTTACAAGCGGCGGTTTCAAGGTTTGGGTAAAAAAAAAAAAAACACAAATAAAGATTGATTTGTTTATGCTTGTGGCTGAGATAGATATAAAAGATAGATTGATATTGGTTTTATTTTCTAGTGAGATAGAAAATTTGGCAAGATTGGGGAAGAATCAAATATGGTTTGGTGGTGTGTATAATTTCTCACATGTCTCTGACATCAACTTCTTTATAAATATTTAATTCATATTCCCTTTTCATATATATATACTCCCTCCGTCCCAAAATTATTGTCCCATAACAAAAAGCATATTCTTTTAGAAAAACATCACTATCACTACTTTATCTCTCTTACTTTTTTGCCAAATGACAAGTTTACCCTTAACCAATTAATTAATACTTCATTAAAGTTTGTAATATTAATTTCAACCAAGGGTAATATAGTAAACTTACCAAACTCCACTACCTATTCACTTTCTATTTTTGGTATGAGACAATAATTTTGAGACGCCCGAAATGGAAAAATGAGACAATAAAATTAGGACGGAGGGAGTATTTTTTTTTTTCGAAAATAAATATTTGTCGTACAAATGTGTTAAATGAAACTAGTGACGGTAGTGAACAAGTGACGAAATGTTCACGTAAGTCAATAATTTTGTGTTGAAATTAATATTTACTGTATACAATAGTAATTGAAAAATATTAAAAACACCACCGACATTGAGTTAATAACTTTTTTATTAAACGGTTTATTTTGTTCAATACAAAATCAGATAGAAGGTTAAATTGATAATTTCAGGCAACTCAGATTGCTCATTCAGAACAAACATCAAACAATCATTTTCACTCAGAATCAGGTTCACTCAGCATCTTGGAATCATTCAGTAGCTTTGATTCATTCAGCACTAAATCATATTTTTTAACTCACAATTTTATATTTTTCCTTTATTATATAAGAAATTTATTTATTTGGGAAATTTGTATTTTTATAACAAAAGATTTCATTTAAAAGTGTCATATTGATTAATCTAATATTCTCTTGTTCTACGTTTTGTTAATTACTAATATGTGTCCAGTAATGAGTCACTTTATTTTGCATACTCTTAGTTTTGTGTTTACCAATGGACAAATCCCCACCATCCATCTAGTTTGATCTAATGGTGGGGATTAACATAAGACTAAATATGGAAACTTAAGTCCATGTTTTTTTTTTTTTTTTTTCCTTTTTTTTTGTCTTTTTATCTTTCTTATTATTCACTTTTTTCTTTTTCTTTTTTAATTCACTTTTTTATAAAATTCATGTTTTTTTTTTCGCTTTCATACGTTTCCGTCTGTTTTCATACGTTTTCGTCCGTTTTCATACGTTTTTGTCCGTTTTCGCACGTTTTCATACGTTTTCGCCCGTTCTCTTACGTTTTCGCCCGTTTTTAAACGTTTTTGTCCGTTTTAATACGTTTTCATTCATTTTCGCCCGTTTACGTCCGTTTTCATACGTATTCGTCTGTTTTCTTACGTTTTCATCCATTTTCGTTCGTTTTAATACGTTTTCATCCGTTTTCTTTCGTTTTCGTCCATTTTTCATATGTTTTTGTCTGTTTTTAGACGTGTTTTTATGCTTTCGTCCGTTTTCTTACCTTTTCATCCATTTTCTTACGCTTTCGTCCGTTTTCATACGTTTTCGCCCATTTTCATCCGTTTTCATAGGTTTTTGTCCGTTTTCATACGTTTTCATCCGTTTTCTTACGTTTTCGCCCGTTTACGTCCGTTTTCATACGTTTTCATCTGTTTTCTTACGTTTTCGTTCGTTTTCATACGTTTTCGTACTTTTTCATTCGTTTTCGTCCGTTTTCGTTCGTTTTAATACGTTTTCATCCGTTTTCTTTCGTTTTCGTCCATTTTTCATACGTTTTCGTCCATTTTCAGACGTGTTTTTACGCTTTCATACGTTTTCGTCCGTTTTCATACATATTCGTCCGTTTTCTTACGTTTTCATCCATTTTCTTCCGCTTTCGTCCATTTTCGTCTGTTTTCTTACGTTTTCGTTCATTTTCATACGTTTTTGTCCGTTTTCATTCGTTTTTTTTTTGTTTTCTTCCATTTTTCATACGTTTTCGTCCTTTTTCATACGTGTTTTTACGCTTTCATACGTTTTCGTTCGTTTTCATATATATTCGTCCGTTTTCTTACGTTTTTGTCCGTCTTTAAATGTTTTTGGCCATTCATATTCTGTGATATTCAAAATATCACAAGTGATATTCTCAATATCACAAATGATATTCTGAATATCACAAGTGATATTCTGTGATATTCAGAATATCACAAGTGATGTTCTGTGATATTCAGAATATCACAAGTGATATTCTAAGTACACAAATGATATTCTGAATAGCAAGAATATCACAAGTGATATTCTGAATATCACAAGTGATTTTCAACTAATGTTTTGTAACATGAAAATCACAAGTGATATTCAGAAAATCACAAGTGATAGATATTTAGAAAATAACAAGTGATATTCAGAAAATCACAAGTGATATTCTGAATATTAATTGTGATATTGAAAAACGTATAAAAACCGACGAACACGTAAGAAAATGGACGAAAACGTAAGAAAACGGACGAATACGTATGAAAACGGACGAAAACATAAGAAAATCACAAGTGATATTCTGAATATCACTTGTAATATTCAAAAACGTAAGAAATAGACGAAAACGTAAGAAAACGGACGAAAACGTAAGAAAATGGACGAATACGTATGAAAACGGACAAAAACGTATGAAAGCATAAAAAAAACACGTATGAAAATGGACAAAAACGTATGAAAAATGGACGAAAACGAAAGAAAACGGATGAAAACGGACGAAAACGTATGAAAATGAACAAAAACGTAAGAAATCAGACGAAAATGGGCAAAAACGTAAGAAATCAGACAAAAACGTAAGAAAACAGACGAAAATGTATGAAAGCCTAAAAACACGTCTGAAAACGGACGAAAACGTATGAAAAATGGACGAAAACGAAAGAAAACGTATTAAAACGAACGAAAACGGATGAAAACGTATGAAAACGAACGAAAACATAAGAAAACAGATGCAAACGTATGAAAACGGGCGAAAACGTAAAAAAACGGACGAAAACGTACAAAATCGGACGAAAACGTCTAAAAATGGACGAAAAAGTAAAAAACGGTCGAAAACGTATGAAAACAGACGAAAACGTATGAAAACGGACAAAAAACGGACGAAAACGTTTGAAAACGGATGAAAACGTATAAAAAATAACGAAAACAAACGAAAACGTTTGAAAAGAGACAAAAACATAGAAAAGCAGACGAAAATGTATGAAAGCAGACGAAAACATATGAAAACAGACGAAAACGTATGAAAGAGAAAAAAACAAAAAAAAAAAACGTGAATTATTAGAAAAAAAACCTTGAATTAAAAAAAAAAAAAAAAAAAAAAAAAAAAAAAAAAAAAAAAAAAAACCAACAAACTTGAATTAAAAAAAACGTGAATTAAAAAAATGAATTAGAAAAAAAGACAATAATAATAATAATAATAATAATAATAATAATAATACTAATAATAATAATAATAATAATAATAAGAAAGACAAAAAGACAGAGAAAAATGAAAAAAAAAAAAAAAAAAAAAAAAAAACATGGACTTAGGTTTCATATTTAATCTTAGGTTAATCTCTACCATTAAATTAAACTAGATGAATGGTGGGGATTTGTCCCTTGGTAAGCACCAAAATAAGAGTAAGCATTTGAACTTTTCTCTCATAATCATATTCTTTTTTTGTTTCAGAGAATGTTATAGCGATTTTCAGATGATATTAGTGATCTCTTTCACTTTAGCTAATCTTTAATATTTTATATATCTTATTTGTTAAATATAATACTTAGAGTAACGCTATACTCTCCTACTCACTCCGTCTCAAAATTATTGTCAGGAGACAAGAATCACAAATTTTAATAAAAGTGAGGCCACTTTTATTTTTAACCACCCAAAGAGAATATTCCCCTACTATATTCTCTAGTTTTTAATCAACCACCCAAAAAGAATATTCCCCTACTATATTCTCTAGTTTGTACTTAAAAAGGAAAGTGGACAATTATTTTAAGACATCCCAAAATGAAAATGTGGACAATAATTTTGAGACGGAAGAAATAATATTTTTGACTAATTCATCCTATAACAACAAGATTGAGACATTTGGACTCCACTAAATCTCTTTCATTATCTTCTTCATTCATTTTGTCACATGACACTAATACTTATGATAAATATTACTATATATACTAAAAGGCAGAATTTGGGCTGCTTCAAATAGTTGTACGAAACAGTGTTTCAAACAGTAATACAGTAAAGGTGCTAGAGTGAATTGTACATTAACCTTTTATTTAATAATCCCTTCCCCCTCATTTGGTAGAAAATTCTAGCAGCTCCTATTTCTCAACCGCCTTCCCCTTTCTACCAGTTCCTCCATCGCCTTCCCCATTCTAGCAGCTCCTCCATCCGATCGTTGAGAACCTAAATCAAATTCAGTCGATCCTAATTGGGCGGAATCGATTGTCTTTCGAAAGTCTTTAGATCGAATGAATGTAAACCCTAATTCGATTTCTTTATGAGGTTGATAATTTTTAAATCGGTTTGTGGTTTTGTAATTAATTGAAAAGTCATCGATCTTTGAGACTAAATGTTCATTCGAATTAAAGGTTTGTGTTTATAGGTTTGTTAATAAATTTATGTAATCTGATATGAGTTATTTCATGAGTTAAAATGTTTGAATCTTACATTCAATCTTCATAGCACCCTGTCCGCAATCGATTGTCTTTCGAAAGTCTTTAGATCTAATGAATGTAAACCCTAATTCGATTTGTTTATGAGGTTAATAATTTTTAAATCGGTGTGTGGTATAGGTTTGTTAATAAATTTATGTAATCTGATATGAGTTAGGATCTGCTTGGATGTTGTAATAATATTCATGATATAATGAATATGATAAAAAATTAGGAAGTTTCTGTCAACTGATTTTGACCCATTTTAAGTGTAAGTGAAATTAAAAAGCTAAGTGGGTGTTTGTTTAACCTTATTTATGAATTTATGAGCTTACATGTTTTCGGATTATATAAATCACATTATCACATTGAAGTCGGATAAGAAAAAGAATGAGTTGGTAGCAACCGCTGAGCTAACGTAATAAGTTGTGTTAAAGTTGGTATTGTTTTATTATTCTTATGATTTAAGAGATGAAGAGAAGCAACCACTGAGTCTTAAATTAGATTGCCTATGTAATTCGTCAGCCGTTGACCTAACATAATAAGACATGTTCTTAATTTTTGTTATGTTTCAATTAGTTGATGTTACGTAATAAAAAATATTTTTGCAATTAATTTTTGCAGGAATGAGTTACAGAGATAAAAAAGAAAGAAGTAGACTCTGACAAAGGGAAAGGAAGGAAAGAGAGACTAACAAGAATAGTAGTCGAAGCAGACATTGTCACAGGAATAGGGGTTGGAAAGAGAGTGACTCCAAGATTATGATAATAACAGAGACAGAATATGGGTGTTGAAGGTCTGATCATCACAGGTATAGTCACTAAAAAATAATAAACGTTGTGCCATATCAGACTCTTTTATAATACAAAAAAAATTCCTATTAGGTAAGAAAACAGTTAGCTGATACCTTTTTGATTATAGCTTTTTGATTATAGGTATAGTCACTAAATAATAAACATTGTGGTGTATCAAACTCTTTTATAATACAAAAAATTCCAATAAGGTAAAAAAATGGTTACCTAATATCATTTTTAATTTCAAGCAGAACTTGCTTGCAATGGTATTTTCCCGCCAAAAAATTCATGGACAAAGCTCCAGACAAATCTAAGAAAAGGAATGCATCAGCTATGGGGACTCTCAAGGTGCGTTATGTCTATTTGCTTTATATATTGTATATGTAGTACGATAAGTGAACGAGTAACAGGTCAGATTAGATTTGGCAAAATATTTATGCAGAGCTATTAATATAGAGGTCAAGCCACTAAAGTGGTTGTTTTAAAATTTAGATTACAACTTCTCAGATCAAACGAAAATGAACACCTCAATTTTACACCTTTGTTTTCAATACAGAAACTGACCATAACTAAAATAAAAAATTATGATTCCTTAAGAGTATGTACAAATTATGACTATTATTGTTACTCAATTTTATTCAGATATGACACAAACAAGTGGCAAGTTGTATATAATATAAAGAAAAGCCGTATCAAAGCCCAGATTAAACATGTCATTAATCTACTGTTTTCAGAGATGATGAGTTTCAACCATTTTAAGTCTCATACATCAAATGGGTTAAATTAACGAATTTGACTTAAACGTGAAGACGTCACTTTCGATGTTTTTTAGTGTTAATTAAGAGTCATTCTAAACAATCATACACATCAACCAAATACGTAATTTTAAAATTTAACACGCATTTTTAAAAAGTTTCATCAAATTAAGTGTTTATTTTGATAACTAAAGTGGTGATGCTTTTATGATTTTATGGTTTGTAAATATGGTTTCAAGTTTTCTGCTTACAGATACAAATGATTTGTGATTTGCAGCTTATTTTTTGTGTTTTGATTATGGAGTTAATCAAAATTTGTTTGAGTGTTCGATTTATGTTTATACGTTTAATGTTTCATCTTTTTCTCCTTCCTTCTCTTTCAGATTTGCATAAGATATAAGGATCTGCATTCAATCTAAAGGTGAAATTGTGGTGCCTAATAATAATCATCTGCAATAGGTATGTCTTTTCGAATAGGTTAACGAATTGCTGTAATACCGGTATTAAAGATATCAGCTTTCTGAATGACCCTTTTCTTCTAAGTTTATAACATTGTTTGGTTTATTTCAGTTACTGACATTTTAATGAAAAAGCTGCAAGTGATTACCTTTAGTATTGGTGAATTCCCTTCTTAGTTTCTATCACTGGAAAATCCTTTCTTTTTTACTCAAAAGGAAAATGAAAAAAAGCTTATAAGGTATAATCATTGATTCTAAATAAATGTTCCTTCATTATCCTATTCAACACAAGTCTCAATACTCACATACTTTTCTAAAATCAACCTATTTTTGTTCGACACACTTTGATACTTTGAGCTTCCCCTCGAAAACTCATTCCAACGTCACTGTCATTGCAATGGGTTTTGCGAAAACCTTTGCACATATTTCATTGACATAGGAATGAGATTTCGAGCGGAGGCTCAAAGTAGGAAAATGTATTGTCGTATGACTTTCCACCAGCTATAGACTTATTCCGTCCAATTTCACATCCTACATGTACATACATACATACATACATACATACATACATACATACATACATACATACATACATACATACATACATACATATATATATATATATATATATATATATATATATATATATATATATATATATATATATATATATATGATAAACCATCTGTATTCAACTATAAAAGCAACGACAGATGTTGTACATCGCATGTCAATATTAGGAATTGAAAACTATTTGGTATTTTTTATTTGTCGACACTAACACTTGATGCTCTGTGCCTATGATAATAAGTTTTTTTTCGCATGTTTGTACCTGCAGTTTCAAAAAAGGTCTTGATCACGAATATGATACAATTCTAAAAGATAGATGCGAAACAAAAGAGAATGTTGTGACAAGTGATTTGGTGCAAATTACTTCTTCGCACTATCCTCTTTTGTTTCCCATCTATCTTTTTGAATAGAATCGTATTGTTGATCAGAATCTTTTGTAAAACTACAGGTACAAGCATGCGTAAACAAACTTACCATCACAGTCACAGAGCACCAACTTTTAGTATCGACAACTAAAGAAAATCAGATACTTTTCATTTCCTAATATTGATAGGCGATGTACATCATCTGTGGCTGCTGTTATCGTTAAATGTACGCGACATATTTTACAAGTTTATTATTTTTGATAAACAAATTTCCGCATTAATTAATTGTTATGAAATTACACAAAAGCAATATGTATATATTGCTATGATTTGCATTGTCGTACCAACAACACCTAACTCCCTGTCTTACTGATTTTCTGAAAGACCATAAAAAATTGTGAAGATGGTCAATTTATCCAAAAAAAGCCCGGTTGTCGGAAAACACGTTGTCTCTAGACCCGCCTGCGTTTTTTTATGCTTTTCCAAAATGAACTTTAATTCCATTTCCTGCTATATTCTCATGTTTCAAAGATGGCAGAGCAGATAACAATAATCCAAAGACGTTCGTTTAAAAAACAATTTTTCACCATAAGAAACATAAAAACTACCTGGTATTTTTCTATTCGTCGATACTAACAGTTAATGCTCTACGCCTGTTATGGTTAACTTTTTTCTCCATATTCATAACTGTACTTCCATAAAAAAACACTGACCAACAATACGGTACAATCGGTAAAGAAAGACGAGCAACCGAACAGAACGATGTAACAAGTGATTTGAAACAAATTACTTCTTGGCAGTGTACTATCCCGTTTCCCATCTTTCTTTCATAATTGAACTATACTGTTGGTCACTCTGTTTTATGTAATTACAGATGTCAATATGCAAAAACAAATTAACTCTTGCAGCCATACAACATGAACTATTAATATTGACAAAGAAAATAATAGCAACTAATCTTGGGCCACTCTTAAGATCAAGAATTTTTTTTATATCGCCACACCTTACGCTTTTTGTTATCTCCTCTGCCATCTTTGAATAAAAAAAAAAATCCAACCATTATCTCTACTTCAGTTATTCAAAGAATCCTCACTTCTAAAAGATTTGTATAAAATAAGATAAGATACCCTATTTCGCTTCCCATCAATCCCCCAGAATTCAATCATATTATTGATTAGTTTCGTAAATCGAATTCCCCAAGCAGCCTTCATCAACAATAGGGCACAATTCTAAAAGATTCGTTCGAAATGGGATAAGATAATGTCACAAGTGATTTGGTCCAAATTACTTCGTCACACTATCCTACTTCATTTCCCACTAATCTTCTAGAATTCAATCGTATTGTTCATCAGTTATAAACCCCAAATCACTGTCTCACATCTTCTTCAGTTACCCGTCTTATGTATTCTATATATGCTCATATTCTGATCACCGGAATCATTTCCAAACCATCCGCCAAACTCCTCCAAGGCTCCAACCACAAGGTACCGTCTTTTTTTTAATTCATGTTTTATTTGATTTTAATTTTTGATGAGATTGTGTCTGTCTTTGGATTTGGTCATACTTTTGTGTATTAAATTTGTTACTTTCAGGCAAAAAGAGGTTTCCATTAGCTTCAGAATAAAGGGGTTAAATAAGGTATGCTGTTTTTTAATACTGATTTTCAATTTTGTTTGTTGGTTAATTTATACGAAATAAAAGAGCAGCTACGAAGTAGGAATTTGAAACCCTAGAGAGATAGATACATGGTGATTTATTGTTGTGGCTAATTGGTTTGAATTCGTGACGTGTTAGGTTACCAGTGGAACTCAGTACATTGAAGACAACATTGCCGTTCCATGGTGCTATTGCATAGTCTCTGTATGAAACTGACTATTTGAATGCCAGTGGCTTATGATAGTTTGACAACCAGTTTTGTTATCAAAGGTATGAAACCAATTATTCGAATTTAATCATATAATTACAAGAAACTGCTCATCCAAACATCAACAACTCATAATTGTATCTTAACATTAATGTTACTAACAATCATCAGATATTTGGTTCCAAAATGCGTATCAGGCAGATTTTGGTCTCACTAAATGGGTACACGCACCGACCTACATATAACCTGTACTGATGTTTCTGCCACATTCAGGTCCGTATCTTTTACTGAGTTCTTACATACACTTTATGTGCCGAGGCTTCCATAACAATGGTTCTTCATGCGCTATAGAAACGTGATATTCAATTAACGACAGAAGTATCAAATGTTCCTACTAAACTTTGTTCAAGTTAACAACTTTATGTGCTTTTATGACTTAGTTTCTAAATGTAAACCACATACTCAAATACCTTCCATTCTCTAAATAATTATTATACATTAGCTTAATTTGTATTCTTATGTAGCTTAACGCTTATGCAGATGGTTAAGGCACAAAACAGGATCAAGAAATCGTAAACAAGAAAATCAGTACAACATATCAAGATAAACAATGATCAGAAACTACAAGAAGAGTTACCATATTTGACGAAGCAAGAAAAGTTAGTCACAATATTTAACTTAACACAAAGCAACTACTCACATACCATTAAACACAAATACATAACTACAAATACAAACCACACCACCATACCAACATGAACAAAACAACATACCCAACAAGAATTCATTTGATTATAATCCAGATACTCACAGATCCATTAAACCCCTAAGCTTCTGAACAAAGATCTCTTTATTACGAGCGTTTAGTTCCAGCTGAGCAGTCATGATGCGCATTTGCAACACCTTTTGCTCATCTTTCGATTGCACTTCTCTTAGGAATTCACCTGTTTTTTGAGCATAGCTATTCCCGATATTATCTAACTCCTCAATAAAAGCAGCCCTTTCACGCATTACTCCAACCAATCTACCACATAGCTCATTCATTTGTTGCGCCATTTGAATATCTTCAATTCCAGTTTTATGACAATATAGGATGAACATTGCAGACCAATTGTTCGAATTGGCTTCAATTCTAAGCTGATCACACCTAAGATGTCTAGACATCTTTTTTTCCTTTGTCACAAGTTAAAAACTGAAATATGCATATTACCACACACCATTCCTTTCTTAAATAGGAAAACAACACTAAAAAAACAAAATTCCTTCTTTTTTTTAAATCTTTTTGTTTTTATTTATTTATTTAAAGATAAATACCAATTTTTTTTATACCCACTATAAACACTCAACACACCTACACCTATAATACTGTTACTCCCTTCAAATCAAGCAGGCTACCATCCAAAATAACTCACAATTATTGCCCTACAAATTTTTAAAATTGCCAAAAATAATACAGTCCCAGCTGTTCCTTTCATTATATTATTATAGTCTAAATCTACAACCTTCCGGATCAAACCAAAGTGACCACCTCAATTTTACACCTTTACTTTCAAAACAGAAATTGAACATAAGCCAAATTAAAAAATTTAATTTCTTATGAATATAAACAACTTATAACAACAATAAACAACAGTATCAATTAGCGTTTTATTACATACATACATAATTCAAAAGATAGAACCATGCATTAGTGGCGACAATCCTACAATCTCCTCAGTTAAAAGGCCTAACACTTTAATCCATATGGACTTCAGATGGAGCACGTTGTCTTTAGTATTATTTTCTTTTCTACAATGATATACTTATTTCAGCTAAATATTTACCACACTAATTAATATAACTGCATTTTGTAGGTCTACTAAGAACTCGAAGAACAAAGAAAAGCAGTGGACAGAAACCGCATTGCAAAGCTAACTATGACAGACTTCCCATACCAATATTCTGCGGCTATGATGAATTTACTCAGAACATACGGCTTCAATTGAACAGGATTGTTAAGATAAATTTTGGTATAGCTTATGTGCAGCCGGAACATGATGGGTGAAAGCGGTCTGTATCTTGGCGGGGCATCATGACTAGGTCCGTGTTTGCAGCCATGACAGGTTCGCATACTCTTTTATCCGGTTACACCTCCTTCTCCTTTATAATGTTTTCCATAAGGCTATGATGATCTCTGTAATCTGACACACATAAACTGTGTCTTGGATGATTTGGCCGTAAGCTGGCGGGGCAACAGCCGGATGGCATAGTTTAAATACTTACTATGCAACCGTGTTTGTTTGCAGCCATTACGCAATAACGATTATTTTATGACTTGAATCCTACATACAGATCTGAGCCAGTTATTAAAAAAAAAAATGGCCTTTGTATCCATTTGAAGAACACATAATATTGTAGTAGAGTGTCTTGCTATTTTCAATCAGAAAAAGGAAGATTGAGGAGAATTTTTTTTTTTTTTTTTTTTTAATTTGTAAAGAGGTACAACTAATACATGTACAATAATTTCTGCTTAATCATTACATAGAATTTAATCTTTACTGATGTAATACTTTGATTGTAACTTATATTTATGGTATAAGATAGAATATCCATTTGTCAAACAATAGTTTACTACACAAAATTTGCACAATTGTTGGACCAAAGCTTGGGTAATAACTATGATGCCAACCTACAACACTGTAAAAGTTCAATAATTACATAACATGACCATATTAATGTTTTGTTCTTCTCTAAAAAACTGCTTCATGGTATCGAAGACGTGACAAAATGTCTCATAACGCAACCTTACATAATAATATCTTGATATGTTGTAGTCAACATTTTTTAATCTCTCATCTTAGCTTTACCAGTTGATCTTCCAGTCTTTTATTATTATATTGATAACCAAATCTCAATATCCATTATATGAGCACAAGAATCTCTCCATCCTTCCAGATTCATTGATCCATTCTATAAAATAATGGTCACAATTTTCGCTCACAATCAAACACCTTTTTCATCATCACTTTTCATCATTCAAATCCCCAAATTCATAACCAAATCTCAATAAAATCTTCCAAAAATTTAAACCCACGCTCGAAATAAAAAACCCACAAAAAACCTTGAACCAATTTCAATTCCATCCCATAAATCAAAAACCCCCAATTTCTAAGGTTTCAAAACCGTAAGGCACCATGTTTACAACTCAACAAAGAGTAATTACATAGTACTTTTTTGATAAATTGTACCTTTTTTAATCAAGGAATAGTTTGTATATTGTTATGATGAATGGATTTTTTTTATTATTATTATTATTTTTTTTTGCCGTTAGGATTGGATGTGATTTAATGTTGCTTTTTGACCCACGTTTCGTGAGACAGGAAGTGATCCATTTAGTGCAGCTACTAATTCTTTGGAGCATATGACTGTTTAAAACACTGTTTTACTGTTTGAACCACTGTGTGGTACAACTTTTTGAAGTAATACTTTGTCACAAAACATACAATAGGTTACCAACAAATTAGTTTCAATTGCTACATGGTTAATTATTATAGTAACAATCATATATATCAACAATTTAAATTGTGGTTTACCTAAAATTACTAAGTTAATTACAAGTATTACTACAAGACTATTATGGGCCAAATTGTAACTGACATTCAAGGAAGACAAACTATGTTATACATGCTACCGTTCACAATCCATACGTTACACAAGATTGATAGATCGAGTACTGTTTGAACCACTATAAAAACTGTTTATCGTGTAATTAATCCCATAATCCTAGAAAATCCCAGACAACACCAGTGTTCTTCACCTACAAAGCTCATAAAAACTATTTCTTAATGAACGATCCGAATAACCAAAAACAAATACAACCTTTATACAATAAACATTATAAACCAACAAACATAAAATGTTCACACAAACTCACCCGCCACAACGCGTGGGCTTCCAACTCGTTGATACCTAATCAAGTTTTGTTATATATGGCCTTTCTAAAAAAAAAAAAAAAAAAAAAAAAAAAAATGGACTTAGGTAAGCAGCAAAAGACATAAATCTTACGTTAATCCCACCATTAGATCAAACTAGATGGATGTTAGGGATTTGTCCCTTGATAAGCAACAAAATAAGAGTAAGCATTTAAAATAAAAGTAAGTATTTGAACTTCTCTCATAATTATTAATTAATATGATTAAGTAACTAACTAGACAATGACTATTTATAATATTGATATAAAATGATATAGTGACCGTTTATGTAATTTACTTTTTTGTTCTAATTGGTTTATTGTTAATCACATGATGCTTCATTATTTAATTTCTAACATCTTTTAAGAAACTTAGACGTTTTTTTTTTTTGACTACATTTTACTACATGTTGTTTATTGACTACATCTTGTTAATGAAATGATGCTTTATTGACTACATGTTGTTTGTTTTTATTTGGCACTTTGACATTTTTTTATGTTTATGTGTATGTGCAAAACACATTATCATGTTGTTCCTACGAATAACTGTTGGTGCTTTCCTACCAATAGCTAACTATTTCTGCAATACACGATATCCCGTTAAATTTTAACTTTCATTTTAAAAACTCTAGAATTTCACAAGTCTTTTAACTAGTTAGTAATAAATACTATTCACTTAACTATTGATGTATCTACAATTGGTAGCGAATGTATAGTTTTTAACGAGTACGCATTTTTAGACGAATTTTTTTCATCCATATCAACATATGTATTTAAATTTCATTACCAACATCTAGCTAAATGATACTTATTAACATGCCGAGCCTTCTAAAACTTAAAATCGTGGGTTCGCAACATCCTTAGTGGTCAATCCTAGCACCTTACATAACTCTGGATACAAAGATTTTCGAATTTCCGAGTACACTTCACCATCCCACTTCTTCTTGGTTAAATCCTCTCCCATGCTCACAGCAGCCTCCAACACACTCTCCCCATCGTCATGAGCCGAATCAACTAACCCCATTGCCAATGCCTCTTCCGCCTTTACCTTCACTCCTCGCAACAATACATCTCTTCGAGCTTCCGGTTTCCCCACCTTCGATCTCATCATGGCAATGAAATAGTCTGGCAACGTTATCCCTATGTCAAGTTCACTCATGTACAAAACACCACGATCACGCCTCATGAGAACGTAATCATGGCTAATGGCAAGAACTAGTCCTGCAGCACAAGCATGACCCGTAATGGCTGCGATTGTTGGCATGGGTAAGGAGACTAAATCCGCGACAAGTGGCTTGAAGAGATCTACCATGCTGAGAAGGAGATCCATGGTATTGGAAGGGATCCATCCGAGCCGATTTAGCCCACTTGAGATCAAAACCATTGGAGAAGTACTTGCCTTGGGCCGAGGTGATGAGTACGGAGCCAGGAATGGACTGAGACTTAACCTCGGAAAGTGCTGAACGAATGGAGGAGATGAATGTAGGATTAAGGCAATGTTCATCATCGCCGGTAAGGGTGAGGAAGAACACGTTGCCGCGTTTTTCTAACGTACACATGATGGTTTTTGGTTATAGGTGGTTAATCTTGAGCTGAAGGATTTATAATGACAATAGTATGAATACAAACATGTGCATGGGGAAATATTTTCCTAACAACCTTAACCAAATATTGTTGTACCAAATTTACAGTAGATTATAAATCAGAACTAGCTTATCAACCCCAACCAAATTTGGTCAACATAATATTTTTCGTTCTAAAATAATTAATGAGTGTAAAGAGTCTTTTTTGAATTTACTCAAAGATATACTAGTTTTACCTGCGCGTGCAAGCACGGGGTTTTAGTTTTACCTGCGTGTGCAAGCACGGGGCTTTGAGATAGATTTTTGCCTGAGGTGTTTTTACATTTTCGATAAGTGTTTAGTTGTAATATTATGTTGGGACTTAAGTTGATGTTGGCAAGTTTGGCCACTTATGAAGCACAAAGTACAAACTCTTGAAGCTGCAAGTGATTGTATTTATCATATAGCTATTAGTACAAGTTGAAGTAGCACTTGTATAAGGAAGTTGTATTTGACCTGGTCTTATGGGATAATGGAGGACTTAGCTTGATATCAAACTACTAACCTCCCCCACCATCTCCTTATATTCAGGGAGTGGGATCAGTTACGTATTAAAATTACATGCTATATAAACAAGTGAGTGCATGAAGGAGATAGATAATATAGAAACACTATATTCACTCATTTGTTTTGCTTCTGCTCTTGGTTTTCTGTTACCGCCATTGTGTTGTAATCGCTAGTTGTTGCTACTTATCGATTACGTGTGTAGAACTGTATTAATCCTGGGTGCTTAGGCTAGGAGACTCGAGCAACTTATGGAGTGCCGAAAGTACTTTAAAGGACAGGGATTTGGCATCCCGTACGGTTCTGTTTGTTACGTGTTTGACAGGTTTAAAGAAGAGGAATGATGATGACGTTGATGCTTGTTAGTGTTCCTTTGGTTCGGTGTTCCATGTGTTCAAATCAGGCCGGAGTTTAATGCTACTCGCACTACAACAAAAAGGAGAACGGGCGACCAGCTTTTTTGCGGGGACGCTTCTGTCCCCGCGGAAAGTCGCTAAACGACAAAAAATTGCTGAGCTGGCGCAAAGTCTCGCTGACCAGTTATAAAATTTTCAACGCCACTTTTCCGCGGGGACATGTCCCCGCAGAAAGTCTTTTACATATTGGCCAAAGTTTGACCAAAATTAGAGCGCTTAATTCTTCCCGCTTTTTTTTCCCGCTCTGCTTTCGGCGGGGACATGTCCCCGCAGAAAACAATGATGTATATTTTTAATTTTTCGCGGGGACATATCCCCACTGAAAACGTTAACATTTTGGCTCCAAAAAGATAAGTTCATTACCGCGAAAATTTAATGTCTTTTGGCGGGGACATGTCCCCGCAGAAAGTATTCCCGCCAAATTTTCCTTTTACCCCGCCAATTTTTTACTTATATATATCGTATAATGAATTTATCACAAAACACGTAAATTATCACAAAAAAACACACATAACAATGGATGGTTTAACGCCGGAACAGGAATGGTCAAAGGCTTTATCACACGAGCTCCTGTATAATGAAATTATACTTCATTGGGGCTGGGAAATTTTTGATGAATATGGTTCTTATGAGAACTGTGCACCGTGGCAGAGAGACAAGATTCTGGAATGGTTGAGGAGAAAGCCATACTATAGAGAGTATTTGGAAGAGCTAGATGCTGCTGAAGCTCAACGTGCTGCTGAAGCTCAACGTGCTGCTGAAGCTCAACGTATCAAGGAAATGAGAGCAAGGAAGGGAAAAGATGGTGCGAGTTCCAGCAAAGCGGGAAGTAGCCGCAAAAAAAAAATAAACGGGTTGTTTCGTTTGGTTGTCGAGTTGTTTAGTTTGAGTTGTTTCGTTTGGTTGTCGAGTTGTTTAGTTTGAGTTGTTTCGTTTGGTTGTCGAGTTTTTCGTTTGAGAACTCTTGCGTATTTTAAATAAAATGTTTGCCTTCGTGTTTGTTAATTGTGATATTGTTTCTTCAAATAAGGTCATAAACCCAAACACCCTTTTGGTGTAGGAAATAAGCAATCCCAAACACCCCTCTTTAGACAGCATAAACCAAACGGCCCTTGTGGGCTGCTGTTAACAAAACAACATAAACCAAACGGCCCTGTTTGGACAACATAAACCAAACGGCCCCTTATGGTTGAATCTTGATGGATACTTAAGTTTTCACAGCAACAACAACATCATTGGAACATTTTAAAGCGTACGAATTAAAAATATAAAGCACGTTCGACATCAGTTTTCACAACAACAACAACATTTTATTAAACAACAACAATAACACAACAAACAACAACAACGACAATAACAGCAACAACAACAACAACAATAACAGCAACAACAACAACCTACATACGAAGATTTCCCATATCACCTAGCATGTCATTATAAAGGTCATGAAATAAGGCAGCTGAATCAGTTGTGTGTTTGTCTGGATGCATATACACTTCTAGCATTTTATTGAGTACCATTATCTGGTGATTTAGTTTGATGCAGTTTGAGCACTTTGTATTTCCAGGACTCGATGTTGAAGGTCCTGCAGTGTAACGAGTTGGAGTTATGGATGATCTTGCGGAATGAGTTGGAGGCGTTAAAGCTCCAAGAAAACCGGTCATTTTGGCTAGTCGTTCCTCCTTCCATAAAAAAAAATCGCATCCATACTCCTTTGTCCCACCCTGTTAAAGAGTAAAAACTATTATTTTTAACAACTAACCAAATTATTTATATAACACACAAAAAAGTATGTAATTGTTCACCTTTGATAAAGGACACGCATAGTATTGTTTACCAAGGGAGTAAGGTTTATGCGATTCTCGCAGAATTACGTCTCCTCGTTTACAAGGACAAGCAAAAGCTTCAAATTCTGCCATCTTTACCATGATAACAGTGTGTGTTTGTGGTTGTGAGGTTAAGTGGTTTTAAGTATAAGAGGTTGCGAAGTTGTGTGGATAAAATGTTAGTATATAAGAGCAGGTCTTGGTGGGAAATTTTTGGCGCCAGCATTTTGGTGGGAAAGTTAAACATCTCGTGTGTAACCATAACATCTCGGCTCGTTCGTTAAACATCTCGTGCATAACCATAACATCTCGGCTCGTTCGTTAAACATCTCGTGTGTAACCATAACATCTCGGCTCGTTCGTTAAACATCTCGTGCATAACCATAACATCTCGGCTCGTTCGTTAAACATCTCGTGTGTAACCATAACATATAGGCTCGTTCGTTAAACATCTCGTGTGTAACCATAACATCTCAGCTCGTTCGTTAAACATCTCGTGTGTAACCATAACATCTCAGCTCGTTCGTTAAACATCTCGTGTGTAACCATAACATCTCGGCTCGTTCGTTAAACATCTCGTGTATAACCATAACATCTCGGCTCGTTCGTTAAACATCTCGTGTGTAACCATAACATATCGGCTCGTTCGTTAAACATCTCGTGTGTAACCATAACATCTCAGCTCGTTCGTTAAACATCTCGTGTGTAACCATAACATCTCGGCTCGTTCGTTAAACATCTCGTGTGTAACCATAACATCTCGGCTCGTTCGTTAAACATCTCGTGTGTAACCATAACATCTCAGCTCGTTCGTTAAACATCTCGTGTGTAACCATAACATCTCGGCTCGTTCGTTAAACATCTCGTGTGTAACCATAACATATCGGCTCGTTCGTTAAACATCTCGTGTGTAACCATAACATCTCGGCTCGTTCGTTAAACATCTCGTGTGTAACCATAACATCTCAGCTCGTTCGTTAAACATCTCGTGTGTAACCATAACATCTCGGCTCGTTCGTTAAACATCTCGTGTATAACCATAACATCTCGGCTCGTTCGTTAAACATCTCGTGTGTAACCATAACATATCGGCTCGTTCGTTAAACATCTCGTGTGTAACCATAACATCTCAGCTCGTTCGTTAAACATCTCGTGTGTAACCATAACATATCGGCTCGTTCGTTAAACATCTCGTGTGTAACCATAACATATCGGCTCGTTCGTTAAATATCTCTTGTGTAACCATAACATCTCAGCTCGTTCGTTAAACATCTCGTGTGTAACCATAACATCTCGGCTCGTTCGTTAAACATCTCGTGTGTAACCATAACATCTCGGCTCGTTCGTTAAACATCTCGTGTATAACCATAACATCTCGGCTCGTTCGTTAAACATCTCGTGTGTAACCATAACATCTCGGCTTGTTCGTTAAACATCTCGTGTGTAACCATAACATATCGGCTCGTTCGTTAAACATCTCGTGTGTAACCATAACATCTCGGCTCGTTCGTTAAACATCTCGTGTGTAACCATAACATCTCAGCTCGTTCGTTAAACATCTCGTGTGTAACCATAACATCTCGGCTCGTTCGTTAAACATCTCGTGTGTAACCATAACATCTCGGCTCGTTCGTTAAACATCTCGTGTGTAACCATAACATATCGGCTCGTTCGTTAAACATCTCGTGTGTAACCATAACATCTCAGCTCGTTCGTTAAACATCTCGTGTGTAACCATAACATCTCGGCTCGTTCGTTAAACATCTCGTGTGTAACCATAACATATCGGCTCGTTCGTTAAACATCTCGTGTGTAACCATAACATCTCGGCTCGTTCGTTAAACATCTCGTGTGTAACCATAACATCTCAGCTCGTTCGTTAAACATCTCGTGTGTAACCATAACATCTCGGCTCGTTCGTTAAACATCTCGTGTATAACCATAACATCTCGGCTCGTTCGTTAAACATCTCGTGTGTAACCATAACATCTCGGCTCGTTCGTTAAACATCTCGTGTGTAACCATAACATCTCAGCTCGTTCGTTAAACATCTCGTGTGTAACCATAACATCTCGGCTCGTTCGTTAAACATCTCGTGTGTAACCATAACATATCGGCTCGTTCGTTAAACATCTCGTGTGTAACCATAACATCTCGGCTCGTTCGTTAAACATCTAGTGTGTAACCATAACATCTCAGCTCGTTCGTTAAACATCTCGTGTGTAACCATAACATCTCGGCTCGTTCGTTAAACATCTCGTGTGTAACCATAACATATCGGCTCGTTCGTTAAACATCTCGTGTATAACCATAACATCTCGGCTCGTTCGTTAAACATCTCGTGTGTAACCATAACATATCGGCTCGTTCGTTAAACATCTCGTGTGTAACCATAACATCTCAGCTCGTTCGTTAAACATCTCGTGTGTAACCATAACATCTCGGCTCGTTCGTTAAACATCTCGTGTGTAACCATAACATATCGGCTCGTTCGTTAAACATCTCGTGTATAACCATAACATCTCTTATGTTGACGTTGTTAATTCCGGGCCCTAAATCACCTGGGAAGGACATAGATATTTACTTGAGGCCTTTGATTGAAGACCTAAAGATTCTATGGAAAGATGGAGTCATGACTAGGGATGCTGCCACTGGCACTGAATTCTGTATGAGAGCAGCGCTTTTATGGACTATCAATGACTTTCCCGCTCGAAGTAGTTTGTCTGGGTGGAGTGGGCAAGGTTACTTGGCTTGTCCGACATGTAATATGGACACTCCATCTGCTCGCGTGTTAGGCAAAACCGCTTATGTTGGTCACAGAAGATTCTTAAAAACGACCAATAAATGGCGGAAAAATAAACGGGCATTCTATACTCGGGACGATGATCCTAGACAACCTCCTAGAAAATTTACCAGTGGTGACATCTTGAATCAACTTAGGAGATTGCCTAAACGTACCCCGGGGAAACATCCAAGTTTTGGGGGTGCGAAGAAAAAACGTGATCCTGTTCGCGAATTGAATTGGACCAAAGAATCTATTTTCTACGAGCTAAAGTATTGGTCTTTTCTTACACTAAAACACAATTTAGATGTCATGCATATTGAAAAAAATGTGTGTGAGAGTGTGTTGGGTACTTTGTTAATGAATGACAAATCAAAAGACACCAACAAGGCAAGACAAGACTTAGAAAATTTGCAAATTCGTGAAGAGTTGTGGCTCGTCAACAAAGGAAACGGGAAGTGCTCTAAGCCTCATCCCACATACTCTTTCACAGCTGAAGAAAGAAAACAATTCTGTCAATTCATCAAAGGTACGCGTTTTATTTAAAAATTTATTTGTTCCAATTCTATTCGCGTATCCATTTCGACGACTTACTCTTTTTTTTTGTCAATTCATCAAAGGTGTGAAACTACCTGATGGGTTCGGATCTAACTTCAAGCATAAAGTGACCGACAATGATAGCAACATAACAGGCTTGAAGGCTCATGATTGTCACATAATGATGCAGCGGTTGCTTCCTGTTGGACTTCAAAATTACTTGAAGGACCAAACCACCGCAACACCAATAATCGAGCTTTGTTCATTCTTCAAACAAATATGCGCTCGAACTTTGATGGTGGATGACATGCTGAAAGCTAAAGAACAACTCATCAATATTTTGTGCAGTTTCGAGCAAATTTATCCTCCTGCTTTTTTTGACATAATGATTCACTTGGTTATTCATCTACCCGAAGAGGCTATTGAAGGCGGGCCTGTTTACATGAGGTGGATGTATCCATTTGAAAGATACATGAAAAAGCTCAAGAATTATGTCAGAAATAAAGCTAAGCCCGAAGGTTCAATAGCGGAGGGTTATATTGCTGATGAAGCATTAACTTTCTGTTCGCATTATTTCCGGGGTGTTGAGACGAGATTTAATCGTCCTGACCGGAATGAGGACGGTCCAAGCCCAACAAGTCAATTTCAGGTGTTTCGATCAATAGGTAAACTGAATGGCAAGCAATCATTGATCCGGGTTCAACCAGACACAATGAAGAAAGTAGTATGGTATGTACTACACAACAGTGATGAAATCGACCCGTACGTGAACGAGTACGAGAGGTACGCGTTTTATTTCAAAATGTGTTTTACGTGAGTTATTATTCGACGACTTATTCTAATATCATGAACGTTTACAGGGCATTTCCTGGCAATGATATACAAGAAGGATTTCCTGGCTGGTTTGGGAGCAAGGTAGACTTATTGTATGTATTACCCTGTAAAAATAACGACTATTACTCATCTATATCTATTCTTAACTTTTTCATAGATTCGTGAATTAAAAGTAAAGAATGACCCAAGTTGTACTTCCGAGTTATTCGCTTTGGCTTGTGGACCAGCATGGACTGCAGTCTCAGTCGACTCTTGCGTAGTCAACGGTGTGAAGTTTATCGTACACGACCGTGATTTATGTCGTTCAACTCAAAACAGCGGAATTTCAACTCCTAATCCTAGCGGAGGAATGTATTATGGCCAGCTTGAAGAAATTCTCGAGTTTTTGTATGTTCCGTTCAAGGTTGTGCTGTTCAAAGTCAAATGGTTCGACACTAATAACGAGGGTCGCATAAAACGTTGTACATATAGAAATAACATTACACAAATTATGACAGACCGTGTATCGTTTCAAAATGAACCATACATTCTTGCAACACAAGCAACACAAGTCTTTTACCTTAATTTCCCGGGTAAACGTGGTAGTTTGAAGGCCGTCCAAGATTATTATCATCGAAAGATTTGGAACCCGGATATAATCGTGGTAGAAGACAATCAAGATGTTGTACATGACAACAACTCATCACATGTCACACTCTCTGCTGAGTTGGAAAACTTGAATTATAGCACCATAGATATAGATGTCCAGCCAGCGGAAGTTGAGGCACCACCAGCACCAATTATCACTGATGTCGACGACGACGATGATATTGATTATGATGACCACATTCCTCATGATTTAGCATCTGATCATGAAGACCACGTCGATGGTGAAGATGAAGCTGGCACTAATAATGATGATTTTTATCTTAGTGATGTAGGAGATTGATCTCAAATTGTAATTTGTTAAACGACACTTATTTTAATGAAATTGTTATCGAGTTGTTAAATGTGTTTATTTATTTATTTATTTGATTATCTGTTATTATCTTTTTTGGTTTATATTGTTATTTATTTGAATGTGTGTATATATATGCGTATATGTGTTTCTTCACTAATTTCTATGTTCTAGTACAGATGGCGGATGTTATAGCGACAAGCCATGGTGGTGATGGGGGTCACGAGCCACCCGGGGTCCGGCGAGGAGGATAGGCACAAATTGCGAGCGTAAGAATTTCTCCTTTATTTTAATTAAACTTGATCATTATTTGAAATTGATAACTTGTTATTTTATGTCACCATCACTTTAATTTGATTACTTGCAGGCTCTAGCTCGAGAGCTCCCAGGCCTAAGCCGACGAAGCCTGGGTCAAAAATCGGGAAAGAAGGGAAGGTGGTTCGTGGTCCCTCCAAGAACACAGCATTAATCGCCATGCGGAATGACACTGGCCGCCCAGTCTCTATCAGATATAGAAAGAATGCTAAAGGCTTCTGGGAGCATGTGGGCAATCACGCTGCGTGGTACTCGAGCTTTGTCGGGACCTTGATACGGGACACCGTCCCACTGTATCACGATACGTGGGATGATGTTTCAGAGGCCTCGAAGGCACACGTGGATTCTCAGCTCAATGTAAGTTTTTTTTTATCTTTTATTTTTTTAATTATTGTGTTTATTTATTTTAATTGTGTTTATTTATTTAAATTTGTCTCTTTATTTAAATTTGTATATTTATTTTAATTATATTTTATTGCAGCATTACTTTGATCTCGCCCCCCACCTTGCTGGTCCAGATGGAGAGAATATTGTTAAAAGTATCGAAGCTTACTTGAGAAAGGTATACAATGACCAAAAATTCAAGCACAAGAAGAAACATTTTACAGACCAAGGTGGGCTCGATAAACTTGTCGATATCAGGGCAAACCGTCCCGAGAACATGGCGGCAGATCAATGGGAGAAGCAGGTAAATTTCTGGATCGACACATACTTTGTTGTTCTTATTATTATTATTATTATTATTATTATTATTATTATTATTATTATTATTATTATTATTATTATTATTATTATTATTATTATTATTATTATTATTATTATTTATAATAAGCAGATTCAGCATTGGATCGACCCGGATAAGTTAAAGATCGGGAAGATCAACAGCGAAAATAGGAAGAAAATGAAGACTACGACACTTCATGGATCTCATTCTTTGGCAGTCATAGCAGATAACTTTGTAAGACACTTTTTAATAATTTTATTTATATATATAGTGTTGGGTGAGTATTGATTGATTTTATTTATAAACAGTTGAGCTCCCCTGACCCCGACTCTGAGAATACTCCAGACTATATAGACATGTATAGACACACTCATACCAGAGATGGCACCTGGGAGTCTGAGGCCGCCGAATCCAGCTACGTAAGTATAATTTATTTCCAAAAACTCACCAACATTAATGCAATATAATAAATCACGTCTTATATATTACTTTTCTTGTTTTTTTGTAACTAAACAGAATCAGATGGTCCAGCTTCGGTCAGAGAGCACCTCCTCCGGGACGCGCATGACAGATACAGAGATCTTGAGCCAGGTTCTCGGTGGCAAACAGAGGGGACATATTCCTGGCGTAGGTCCAACTTTACCAGGAGGTGGTCACAGGCCGACTCTGAGTGCCTCACGAGCTCGTCAGGAAGCCTCCTCGTCCACACTACGCGAGACCGTGGCGCGGCAAGGGGACACGCTGGAGATGATTCTGAGTTGGGCGAGGAGACAGCCGGGCTTTCCTCAGGAGCTAGCAGGATTGGCGGGGACATCAGGATCCCAGACTCCGACGCCGGGTGAGTCTAGACCTGCAGGGGAGGGTAGTGGGGGAGCTGGGGGTAGTGGGGGTAATGGGGATGGTGGGGAGAATGGGGATTAGGCATGTATGGGTCGGATGGGTCACTTTATGCTTGTTTTGGGTTGTTGGACATATTGTGTAGATTTAGATTGATTATGATGTCTTAGGATTCCCACTAAACTGTTCCTCGCTAGCTTATTTTTTGGGTTGTTGGACATTTTGTGTGGATCACGGTTTTTGAACCGTTTTTGGCGAATTAGGATTCATATGTTGTTGGACATTTTGTGTGGATCACGGTTTTTGAACCGTTTTTGGCGAATTAGGATTCATATGATTATGTTTAGCGAATTTGGATTGTTTAGGGCAGTTGGATTAATATTATTTTTAGTGAATTTTGTTTGAAATTGTTGTTGTATATATGTTTAGCGAATTTGGTTTTAATATCGTGTTGTTGGCGAAATTTGTGAAATGGGAACAGCAGGTTTTAGCATACAAACCTGCATTTGGTAGGTTTTTGCTGCACATATTTGCGGCAAAAACCTGGAATAACCCATTTTGCAGCAATTTGCTGCAAAATGGGTCAGGCACTTTTTGCGGGGACATGTCCCCGCAAAAAGTAATAAAAGATTTATATAAAAACCTTTTACGCGGGGACTTGTCCCCGCAGAAAAGTATTTCCAAAATATTTAAATTCTTTTCCTCGGTGACTAGTCGCCGCAGAAAACCATTTATAATTACGAAATTAATTAATTTTTACTTAATTTTTTTAGTTTTCTGCGGGGACATGTCCCCGCAGAAAGGTATTGCCACGTCGGACAATCTTTGACCGGCTAAAAAAGAGCTGGGACCCACACGTCCCCGCAGAAAGTGATATAACGTCACCGCGTAATGTATTAGCGACGAGCTTGCCGCGGTGACGTTTGGGCGGTGACTTGTCCCCGCGGAAAGTGTTTCTGCGGGGACATGTCCCCGCAGAAAGGGTAAAAGTGTCCCCACAAAAAGTGGTCAATGTTGTAGTGTCGGTGTGGCATTGTGATGCTACTATATTTATCATAATGTTAGTAAGGTATTCCTTTGTTCTTGATACATTGATTTTTTGAACTCAGATTTGCTGTCACATACATGTTGGTATGGCGACCTGCTAACTAAAGATACAACAATCTTTAAAGTATTTTCTAGTTTGCAATCCAAATGAAATCAAATGATATGTGATTTCAAACATTCTGTGATAATCTTCAAAGGTTTTTTAAAGGTTTCATATGGGGAGCTTAACTTGTCTCTTAACAGTTTATGAAACCAAATGAATTGAAGTGTGACTTTCAGACATGCGGCATTATGAAGCAAAATATATTGTTAGTTTGAAAATTAATATTCTAGATAAACAACATGCCGGTTGTTAATTGAAAGAAAAAAAAAAGAAAAAAAAAGAGGATGTTTGCTTGGTAAAACTGGTCCACGACAAAAATGGTTCAGAGAAATCATGTTTTGTATATTTTTTGATATTGAGAATTAACGTAGTTTTATTTCATTTAATATGAATTATACATGTGGCTATTAAAGGGCTAATGATGCATCAAATGACTACACCAACATACTCACAAATTGAATAAGCATGTTTATTTAAGAAGTGTATAAATTGTTTTCGTGAAACAATTATATCATATGTTGAGACATGCATGCAGATTGTATATTTGTGGAACGATTTTTATGTTGGAGATAGAAACTTGTTGGTTTATGTTATTCGGAAATTAAAAGAAAATTATAAATCTTAATTGGCTTAGAGGATATGTTTGTGATATTTGTGATACACATGTGGTGTTTTTTATCTTAAAGTCAAAATCAAAGTGATAAAACTATTTTAAAATCCTAAAACACTTTGATCATGTTAGCAAGTTGGCTACTGAATACATGGGATCAAAGTTTACTTAATTGTTTTATAGGTTTTGGGTGAATGTGTTGTCAATGGTGAGCATATATATACATTCATGATGGATGTATCAACTAAAGATCAAGTAGGATTCTTTAGCCGACATCGAGATATTAGAAGATATGAGTTCTATAAATTCTTAATGGTCACAATAGTTTTAAACTTGAAATGTTGATTTAATTTTACGACTATATATAATCACCGGTGTGTTAAATTTATGAATCAAAAGTTTGAAGCAGAAACTTTTATTCTCCTAATATTACAAGAGACAATAAATTTTAGTGAATTTCGAAGTATTTTGGATTGGTAAGTGGTTGAACCAAATATGAGTTTCATATGTGAAATTTTAAGCGACATAAATTAAATATTGAGATTTATGGTGGAGGTTCATGAAGAGACGAGTAAAACCTTACGGCTTAATTTATTGAAGGAGTTTTGTGTATGGCGTTTCATGTGTATGTGATTGATAAAGAAAGGGCGACCTGGTAAGCAACGTAAAGTTGAAACCGTCACCCTATGTCCCTTATATTGGATAGAGTTATGATTATAACTGATCACTATGATCATGATTCTTTCCTTTTTGTCCCTCAAGTAGTGTAATCGAGAAATTGAGAATTACAAATACACATGAAAATCATACAAAATTTCACAAGTTGGTGAATCACTAAACTCACACACGACGAATTGATCTTCAATGTGCAAGAAACATGTATGTATTTACACTTCAAGAAGGAAGTTGTGTTATTTATCTAGTCGTGGCAAAAGAAACGGCTAAGTAGATTAGAGATCCAATTTGTCAAAATTCCAATGTGATGGAACGTATAGAAATATCTTTGAGAATGGCCATTAATGACATGTTTGTCAAGTGATCTAGAAACTTGAGTGTTCGTGATGTGACCGACTAGTGTGTATAAACACGTCGGAAATAGCTCGTTAAGTTTCTGACGAGAGACTTAGTGAGTGTTGGTATGTGCTTAAACACATACCATTTCTAGACCAAAACCGGACCCAAATAGACCAAAAACCCGACCAAAATGCCAAATATATTGTGTTTTTGTGTTTTTACATATGCAGGCTCGGATATTGAAGAGAAGGACAAAAATCAAGAAAGAACCGGAAAAACGAGCACGAGATATGGAAGTATTATTCTTAGCCGATGCCGGGAAGAAATTATGGTCAAAAAGTCAACCGTGGTCCTCCATCTATCAGAAGTTGTCAAATTGAGCCCTTGGATCATCTTTTAAAATATGGCAGTAATGGTCCCTTGAGAATCCAGAAAATACACATTTAGTCCCTTAAAGTTAAATCCTTAAATCCTTAAAATCATTTAAATCCGGATTCACTCTTATACTACCCAACCCAAAATAAACCCAACCTTTATCCAACCCAAATCCAAAATCCAAGTAACTAAGCCCAATCCCCTTAATTCCTTACCCAGCCCAACCTTTCTATAAACCCGACCCATAAACAAACTCGGTCAACCCTTAAATAAACTTCGGTCAAAGTTAAAAATTAAATAAACACACACACTCCACTCACACACTCCCGCCCCCCCCCCCAAAATTACCACCAACCCAGAAATTACTATTCCAAGAACCCTAATATTACCGTACGGGTATTTACTACAATTAAGGGCAATTATGGCAATCATTGGCTCATCTAGAAGCTCCTGAAACCAAGAATGACACATGGCAGCCATCGATTGGCCAAGACATGTAGCAATTTTAATCGTACGGCCAGAGATGAAGGAGTAGAGAGCAAGGATGATCTGAGGGCTGAAGATGATCCAGAGAAAGCACAATCCCTCGGATTGCCAGCATGTCAAGTAGGTCTAGAAGGATCCACCTTCAGCTATAAATAGGAGGCTTAATCTTCATGATAGTTAGTTTTTAGTTTTATGTAAGGTTACTCTGTCAAAATTATTTCCTGTTTTGTAATTTCAAATTTCTTATTGTAACTTTTGAATTTTGTTAATGAAATTTCAATTTACTTTGATCCTGTTTTAGTTAACATGTTTATTTGGAATTAGTTTATTTCAGTTGTTATTAGTTAATTGCAAATCATTCCTAGTACAGTTCTGTTTTTAATTTCAGTATATTTTTTGTTCAAATTCCTTTTAAAAAGTCCAAAAGAAATATTCTAAAGATATTAAAAATACAAAAATATTTAAAACACCAGCTTCAATAAGCTGTTTTCTGGAGTATACAAGCTTATATAGGCTCCTTAGCTGAATGTAAGCTTTTGGCAAGTTCAGTTCTACCTTTATTTCACAAATTCCAAAAGTCAAATAGAAAGTCAACAGGTCAACAATAGTCAACTGGAATGACTCATGGTGAATTCTGATAAGCCAAAAAGAGAAATGGAAGTTTTTGGCCTGTCTAAAGACAGGCTAGCATAGTGAGCCCCTCTGTTTGAGCTGAGGGGATACAAATTTGTAAGTTCTTATTTCATTTTTGCTTCATAAGTAATATAGATCTGTGATTCTGAGCTTCAATTGATATTAGTTGATTTTGATTGTTTATTCAGCTTCTGTTAGTGTTTTTCTAGCTTAGTAGATCAGTAGATTGGAGATTTGTAGTTTGAATCATTGTCTCTCAGTTATAGTGGTAGATAAAGGAGTGTTTGGTTCTGAGGCTGTTTTAAGTATTAGGTCAGTGGAGCTGTGCATTGGTCATTTTGTGAAACTTGATTGAGCTTATTTGAGGCTGGATAAGTAGTTTTCAATAGGTCTTAAGCTGTTTTAAAGCCTTTTGAAGTTTTGAGTTGGATAGTGGTAATTAAGGTTTCTGAACTGCCTCAATAAGCTCAGCTTAAGCCAAGCTTATTCAGGCTCCACTTTTTGCATTTCTAGGTTGCTAATATGAGTTAAAGTCAGTTTCCAAGAGTTTGTTAGGTTTGAAATAGTTTTGAACTAGTTTGCGCCACATTTTCTAAAACTGCTGCATCAGAGGTACTTGTGCAGAGCAGCCCCTCAAGTTGTTCTTCTAGCTTAATTTCTGGCTTATCCAAGTAAGCTAAGGGTCTGATTTTTAGTTTGTAGGAAGTTAGTATAGCAAGCTTCTAGTGCAACATTTTGGATTTAAGTTCTAAGCTTAATTGATAGCTTATTCTAGCCCTGCAAACTTCCCCAATCAGAACTGCTCTTGTGCATATCCCCTATTCAGTCAACTAGAACTTTTTCAAGAATAGATTTAGATAAGCAAATGATGATGGAATTTGGATTTTGAAGTGTTTTTGGGTAACCAGTAGTTCTGAGTTCATTTTGCCCCCATAAGATTCCATTTCACTGCTTTTTAGAACTGCTTATTAGAGCCTTGAAGTTGGCTGATTATCCTTCATTTCTGTCTCAACATAGTAGCTGTTTAGTTGCTTATCTGTTTATTGCCTGAGCTTATTTGATCTTTATGAGTTGATTAATGCTTGAAATAGTCCCTTGCATGATCCCTGAGCTTTTGATAATTTTTGGACAGCTATTGCTTATTTTTTACTTATTTCCAACTGCTTATTCTTATTGTTCTGCTTATTTAGGCTTAATCAGTTCTTGAAATTATTTTTCCTAGATTTAGAATTAAAAATTAGATTTACTCAGAAATTTTCAGAATTTTCCAAATAGTTTTACTATTTTTAAAATCATTTAAATAGTTTTAATTAGTATTTAATTCATAAAAAATTCTTAAAAAGTCAAAAAAATATTTTTCTTTTTCCAAAAATTTTCTTTTATCAAATTTAATATAGGAAAATTATTTTTATATTTTTAGGTTTTAAATTTTACAAAATCATTTTTATTTACGTTTTATATATCGTCGCGTAACGTTTTTAAATTACGATTTTCATTTTTAGGTTCGTATGCTTAGTATAATTGTTCTTGTAGCTTAATTAGTTGTTTTCATTTAATATTTCATTGTTCGTAGTGTAAAATCACAAATCACCACTCTTTTTCACACACATTCACCACACGTATTCGACATCGTCACGACAACTCGATATTCGACCTTCGTTGGGACACGACCCGGGGAAAACGCATACGTTGAGTTTTACCCTTGGAAAAATACACTATAAAAATATCGAATCAAAAAAATGGCGCCGCTGCCGGGGAAGGCTTGAAAAGAGTTGGAGTTTCGCCATAAGAATCGTGTTTTGAAGATCCTTCCTCGGAAGTTTTCGTTTTCATAAAAATAAAAAAATACAAAAATATAATAATTAAAAAACACTTTTCCTAAAGTGTTTTCACCATTAATAATAAATCCTCGGTCTTCCGTTGAAGGAGGGCGGTTGTAAACCATTCCGAAATAACAACAAAAGAGATCGGAAAATTAAACGTTTCTTGGATTATTTCTTTACTACAACCTAATTACGGGGTTTAAGGAGGTCTTGACATTAAATTGCAGACCGAAGAGAGATCCATTCTTCTCTCCCGCCACGCTGCGCGTAGTTTTGAAAGAAACAAGTACGGTTGATTAACGATCACCAAAAAGAAAATAAATATAATTTTTCTTATAAAAATCCAAAAATATTTTATTTTCAAATTTGGTTTTCCTTTTTGATTTTGTGTTTGTTTTTGGTGTATGCACACCCGATCTTCTACTTCTCACCCTCTTCTTTCACCACTATCGAATCCCGAGAGGATTATTCGTCACAATCACCGTGTTCATTTCTCAAACGTTGAAGAAATGGCCGACGACCAAAATAATCAACACCCGCCGGTGGGTGGTGATAATCACATGCCAGCTCCCGATCTCCGAACGATGGAGGAGCTGTGCCAACCCACAATGCACGGACGTGGTGGCCCGATTGCCCCCGTCAATATTCAAGCCGCCGATTTTGGACTTAAGCATCATATGATTCAACAAGTCCAAAATTCGTGCCAATTCCATGGCTTGCCGGGTGATGATGCGAATAAGCATCTTGACAAATTCATAACCATCACCCAAAGTATGAAACAACATGGGGTCTCCGATGACGCCCTCCGTCTATATCTCTTTCCTTACTCCTTGACGCATCATGCCACCGCTTGGTTTGATCGTCTTCCCAAGAACTCCATTCGTAGTTTCGATGAAATGGTTACGAAGTTCTTGGCGAAATATTTCCCACCGTCGATGGTGACGAAATTAAGGAATGAGATTAGCAATTTCCGTCAGCTTCCCGATGAATCATTGTTTGAGGCATGGGAACGCTACAAGTTATCGATTGATCGGTGTCCGAACCACAATATGTTATTGGTCACTATTATAGATACCTTCTATAACGGTTTGACATTACGACACCGTGATACGATTAATGCTGCTGCCGGTGGTACGTTTATGAAACGTCGACCCGAAGAGTGCTATGATCTTATTGAAAACATGACCGCCCACCATAATTTTTGGGATTCCTCTGCCGAGAGGAATGAGTCAACAAGATCTAGCACTGATTCTTCTACTTCCGAGATAGCCGCTCTTTCTAAACAAATGAATGATTTGTCTACGGCTATCTTGAGAATTCATCAAAATCAGATTTCAACTCAAAACAACAACAATCAAGTCAATGCTGTTCACCATAGTTGTGAAACTTGTGGTGGTCCTCACCAATATTTCGAGTGCCCAGCCTCCGGTGGCTACACTCAAGAGAATGTGTATGCTGCTTCTGGAAATTTCAATCAAGGTGGTAACGGTTACCAACCTCAAGGAGACCGTAATCTCCTCAGCTACCGTTCTAACAATTTTCTCGGACCACCCGGTTTCCCACCAAATCAAAATCAGCAAAGGCAAAACCGCAATGTTCCAAATAATCAAAATCAAAATCGGGGCAATCAAGGTTATCAAAACCAAGGGAATTATAACCAAGCCCCGAATCAAGGAAATTTTCAAAACAACAATCAAGGTTTTGTTCAAAACAACCGAGGGCCAAATCTTCCAAACAATCAAAATCAAGGATTTGTGCCAAACCCATCGCCCTCGGATGAGTTATTAAAACAATTCATTCTTCAAAATCAACAACAACAAAAGAAACAAGAGGAAATGAATAGAATGATGATTAATCAGATAACCGAATTGAACAAACGTTTAAATGATCGACCCTCGGGTTCGGGTACTACTACTCTTCCAAGTAACACGATCGCCAACCCGAGGGGCGATGCTAAGGCGATCACGACTAGGAGCGGTGTTTCATATGATGGACCCACGGCTCCGACTACCGATTCTTCTCTACCTCCCAAGGTAGTCGTCCGTGAGACCGAGGTGACCAAGGACACGGAACCTCCTACTAACAACGGAGGAACCAAAGACGTCCAACCTTCGGTCATCCAGCCATCTGAACCGAAAAATGTTGAACCAAAAGAAAAAGCTCCTAAAGAAGCTCCCGTTAAGACCAATCTTCCGTATCCTTCGAGATTGAGTGATCAAAAGCTCCGTGACAAAGCTTCGAGTCAAATGGAAAAATTCTTTCAAATATTCCAAGAATTACATTTTGATATAAGCTTCGCGGATGCTTTGCTCTTGATGCCTAAATTCACTTCCACACTCAAAAGTTTGTTGAGCAATAAAGAAAAATTATTTGAAATGACAAAAACTCCAGTGAACGAAAACTGCTCCGCGACAATTCTCAAAAAGCTTCCGGAAAAGCTTGGAGATCCCGGAAAATTTCTCATTCCATGTGAATTTCCGGGAAAGGTTGAATGTCACGCCTTGGCCGATCTTGGTGCGAGCATCAACCTAATGCCGTTATCCATCTGGAAGAAATTGTCTCTACCCGATCTCACCCCCACTTGCATGACCCTCGAGCTTGCGGATCGGTCCATCACCCTTCCTAAAGGTGTAGCCGAGGATGTCTTTGTAAAGGTGGGACAGTTCCATTTTCCTGCAGACTTTGTGGTAGTTGATTTTGACGCCGATCCCCGGGTTCCTCTCATTCTCGGAAGGTCATTCTTGAGGACCGGGCGGGCTTTGATCGATGTCTATGGTGAAGAAATTACTTTGCGGGTCGATAAAGAAAAAGTCACGTTCAATATTAATCCGAACTCAAAACCTCAAAAACCGACAAATGCAATGTCGCTACGGTTGATCAAAAATCCGATCCCGTAATTGCTTCTAAAAGAGTTGATCCAAACCTTTCAAGATTCACGGTCAAGAGCATGTCAGAAAAACGTGCTGAGCTCAAGGCTATGAAAATCAATCCTGGATCGAGCAAATGGTTTGAGTGTTGTGCCGCAAATGCTAAGAGTGTTCTTGACGACGATGATGAAGACGAATCGGAGACTACAACGGAAGCGGTGGAAATTGCTAGCTCTAAGAGCACACCACTTGTCCCACCTCCAGAACAAGTCTATCACATCGAGATTCTTAATTCCGACTCTTCCCATCCTTCTCCTCCAATTGAGGGAAGTGTGATCTTGCGGGAAGAGCTCGAGGTGTTCTTCAAAGATGAATCAATTTCACCGGAAATTGATGATTATTGTCTTAATCCGGAGGGAGATATTCTTTTTGAAAAATTATTAGACCAAGAGCCATCTCTTTCTCTCCCTCCGAAGGAAGTTGAAATCAATCTACCAAAGAAATTTGATGACCTTGTTCCCGAAACTTTCAAAACAACTATCACCAACCCTCTGTTTGAGTTCGAATCGGGGTTTACTTTGATTTCGGATAATCTAATCTTTGATAGTCAGATGGAGGAAAGTGATGAGTCTGTGACGGAACCTGAGCTCACAAATCATAATATGATTGATTCTCTTCATGAGGAGTTCTCTGATGAACTCACTCATTGCATATCTCCTCCGGAATACGATCAATTCTATTTTAATCTGGAGGAGGATTCTAGTCTGGGGGGAGGCATACCTTCTTATGAAGATTTCATCCCAACCCTCCCACCCGAGACTTTTGACAAAATTTCTGCTAATGATGAAGAGCTTCTTATGATCATCCTCAACATCTTTATGCTCTTCATCACATTTGTTGTGCCTTCTCCCATCCTTCACTCCTTCGGGAGTGAGGATATTACCTTTGACCCCGGTATTACCACTTCTAGTTATTCTTTCTAAAAAATACCGCGGGTATCTCATCGGAGTGGAACTTTCGTATGCTTCAATGTTTATCCAAACATCTTGAACGAAAGTCCAATGGAGATTTCTTTTCCACATGCTCCCCCAAGGACAATTAAATTCGGGGTCGAGTCAAGCTCATGTGACTCGGTTACCAAAAACAAGCGCTTCGTGGGAGGCACCCCATGCTTATCCATCTATCTTCTTATCTTATTTCTAATAAAACATGAGGAGGGATCCCCTCTTCCGTATCTTGTGTTTCGTGTTTTCTGTGATGTGTCCAGGAATGCCCGATGATGAAGACTCTCGTGCTCGTAGTTTCCTTCACGCTACTCGAGTTTCATCATTCGCTGCTCATCCGATATCCGAAATCTTATCGTTTAACGTTTATCTTTGGCATTATTAATAAACGGCCTTAGATTTATGTAGGAGAACCCTTACCTTTAAGACATTGAGGACAATGTCTCGCTTTAGTCTGGGGGGGGGGGGGGGTAATCTGTCGATTTGATTTTTGCCTTGCATTTTTGCCGTTTACTCATGCAACCCCGTTTTTCCTCAAAAATTGAAAAAATCCAAAAAAAAAAAAAAAAAAAAAAAAAAAAAAAAAAAATGAGAAAATTTTAAATTTTTTTTTTTGCAAAAATATAATAAATTTTGACATTTTTGTTGATTTTCAGCTGGAGAGAGTAGGAATAAAATTCTGACTTGACCGGGCGTGTTGAGCCCTAGCTTGTCCCCTTAACCATTTATAATCTATAAGCTCGTGCTAGTCTTTTACACAAGGAGCTAGAAAACGCGAATTCTTTTCAAGAGTTTGCAAGTTCCCGTATTTGACTTTATATATGCATGGCTTGATTATTGGCTAAGCATTCGCGGATCTTATTATTTAAGATTTTAAATTTGCGAAGAACGAGAAATGATAGAGTTGTTTATAAGTTAGATTGCTAAACGTGGAGTAGTTGGATCTCTTTAAAGCTCATCAAAGTTACTTGTGGCTTTTTGTTCCCATAAGCTTGTTTCACCTTAAAAATAGTAATCTAGGAATAATTAAAGCTATTTTAGTTTTGGCGATAATTAGTTTTTATCTCTTCCTTAGAAAATCCTTGCTTATGAAAGTTGGGTACACATCAAGGTACTGCCAGTGTTACGGTGTAATAGACTATTCCATCTTGCCGGCTCACAACCGATGTTGGGATTGTTATAAAAGCCGTAGGACTTGGGGTTTGGCAAATAATTAATTAATGAATAACGAATAATAATAATAATCCAAAGCCATAAAAAGTTTTCTGCATCTTGCCGGTTCGCAGCCGATGTTGTAGACTTCTAATAAAGGCAGAGGAAAAATTCCAAGGTCATAATAGACTATCACATCTTGCCGGTTCGCAGCCGATGTTGTGATTGTTATAAAGGGCCAAGGATTAATAATATGTGCTTAATAATGTTAATAATGCCAAATTTCGACTCCGAGGTGTCCTAATAAAGGCTTCCGTCTCTGGACTCGTAGATGAGTTGTTTCGGTCGCAAATAAAAGGGATATCCTCAAAATCGTGTTAAATCAGAGACCTTGATGTGGACCTTATTTTTGTATGCAACGGTTTTCGAGGGAAGGTTTGGAAACTACTTAGCGTCTAAACTAGGTATCTTTATCAGAATAAAAATTATCGAAACGAGAATTTGAAGAAATTCATTTCTCACCAAAAATAAAATAAATAGAGGAAAATAGGAATTTGGGAACAAGGAGTCCACAATTAGCTTTCTGAGTAGTGTTGGCAATCTAACTTATAAATGACAATGATTTCGTTTTTAAGCTTAGTTTGGGGACTTGTGAAAAATCGGGGACGACGAATTTTATCCGTATGGTCACTTCTTTATGAGTCGTGTTTCCTACTCGAAGTCCCTAAAAATTATCGGGAGATAATGATTGTCAACAAAAGCCGTCAAATGAATAATGAGAAAAATATAAAAATACAAAAATAGAATAAAAGGGAAATCGGGGAGTTTTTAAAATTTAAGATTTCTTGACCTCTTTTGAAAATTTTGCTACTTCTCAAAGTTAGTAAAAAGAGATTAGAAATTTTCGGTTTCAAAAACGTGTTTTTATAACATTGCATGAGGACATTGCAATAGCTTAGTCTGGGGGAATTTTGGTATGTGCTTAAACACATACCATTTCTAGACCAAAACCGGACCCAAATAGACCAAAAACCCGACCAAAATGCCAAATATATTGTGTTTTTGTGTTTTTACATATGCAGGCACGGATATCGAAGAAAAGGACAAAAATCAAGAAAGAACCGGAAAAACGAGCACGAGATATGGAAGTATTATTCTTAGCCGATGCCGGGAAGAAATTATGGTCAAAAAGTCAACCGTGGTCCTCCATCTATCAGAAGTTGTCAAATTGAGCCCTTGGATCATCTTTGAAAAAGTGGCAAGATCAGTCCCTTGAGAATCCAGGAAATACACATTTAGTCCCTTAAAGTTAAAACCTTAAATCCTTAAAATCATTTAAATCCGGATTCACTCTTATACTACCCAACCCAAAATAAACCCAACCTTTATCCAACCCAAATCCAAAATCCAAGTAACTAAGCCCAATCCCCTTAATTCCTTACCCAGCCCAACCTTTCTATAAACCCGACCCATAAACAAACCCGGTCAACCCTTAAATAAACTTCGGTCAAAGTTAAAAATTAAATAAACACACACACTCCACTCACACACTCCCGCCCCCCAAAATTACCACCAACCCAGAAATTACTATTCCAAGAACCCTAATATTACCGTACGGGTATTTACTACAATTAAGGGCAATTATGGCAATCATTGGCTCATCTAGAAGCTCCTGACACCAAGAATGACACATGGCAGCCATCGATTGGCCAAGACACGTAGCAATTTTAATCGTACGGCCAGAGATGAAGGAGTAGAGAGCAAGGATGATCTGAGGGCTGAAGATGATCCAGAGAAAGCACAATCCCTCGGATTGCCAGCATGTCAAGTAGGTCTAGAAGGATCCACCTTCAGCTATAAATAGGAGGCTTAATCTTCATGATAGTTAGTTTTTAGTTTTATGTAAGGTTACTCTGTCAAAATTATTTCCTGTTTTGTAATTTCAAATTTCTTATTGTAACTTTTGAATTTTGTTAATGAAATTTCAATTTACTTTGATCCTGTTTTAGTTAACCTGTTTATTTGGAATTAGTTTATTTCAGTTGTTATTAGTTAATTGCAAATCATTCCTAGTATAGTTCTGTTTTTAATTTCAGTATATTTTTTGTTCAAATTCCTTTTAAAAAGTCCAAAAGAAATATTCTAAAGATATTAAAAATACAAAAATATTTAAAACACCAGCTTCAATAAGCTGTCTTCTAGAGTATACAAGCTTATATAGGCTCCTTAGCTGAATGTAAGCTTTTGGCAAGTTCAGTTCTACCTTTATTTCACAAATTCCAAAAGTCAAATAGAAAGTCAACAGGTCAACAATAGTCAACTGGAATGACTCATGGTGAATTCTGATAAGCCAAAAAGAGAAATGGAAGTTTTTGGCCTGTCTAAAGACAGGCTAGCATAGTGAGCCCCTCTGTTTGAGCTGAGGGGATACAAATTTGTAAGTTCTTATTTCATTTTTGCTTCATAAGTAATATAGATCTGTGATTCTGAGCTTCAATTGATATTAGTTGATTTTGATTGTTTATTCAGCTTCTGTTAGTGTTTTTCTAGCTTAGTAGATCAGTAGATTGGAGATTTGTAGTTTGAATCATTGTCTCTCAGTTATAGTGGTAGATAAAGGAGTGTTTGGTTCTGAGGCTGTTTTAAGTATTAGGTCAGTGGAGCTGTGCATTGGTCATTTTGTGAAACTTGATTGAGCTTATTTGAGGCTGGATAAGTAGTTTTCAATAGGTCTTAAGCTGTTTTAAAGCCTTTTGAAGTTTTGAGTTGGATAGTGGTAATTAAGGTTTCTGAACTGCCTCAATAAGCTCAGCTTAAGCCAAGCTTATTCAGGCTCCACTTTTTGCATTTCTAGGTTGCTAATATGAGTTAAAGTCAGTTTCCAAGAGTTTGTTAGGTTTGAAATAGTTTTGAACTAGTTTGCGCCACATTTTCTAAAACTGCTGCATCAGAGGTACTTGTGCAGAGCAGCCCCTCAAGTTGTTCTTCTAGCTTAATTTCTGGCTTATCCAAGTAAGCTAAGGGTCTGATTTTTAGTTTGTAGGAAGTTAGTATAGCAAGCTTCTAGTGCAACATTTTGGATTTAAGTTCTAAGCTTAATTGATAGCTTATTCTAGCCCTGCAAACTTCCCCAATCAGAACTGCTCTTGTGCATATCCCCTATTCAGTCAACTAGAACTTTTTCAAGAATTGATGAGGCGAAAAGTGTACCGCTTTTAAGGGGTCATTTAAGCCCGAAATCGTATTTATTTGATCAAATATTGCCCTAAATCGTTCCTTTTGTCATTTTAGGTACTTTTGAGGAGAAATCTGGAAAAGGAGGCATTTTGGACGTTTTTGGAGCATTAAAGTGAAGAAAACGACAAAGTCTCAAGAATCGGCTAAAAGTTACTCTTGACGGCGTCACAATTAACATGGGACGGCGTCATGCCTTGGCAAGAAAAGTTGGATGTGAAATTTACTCATGACGGGCCAGTGAGTTAGCATGAGAATTCTGACGGCGTCACGCTTTAACTAAATCAAGGGCGTCACGGCTTAAATCATAAGGGGACGGCGTCACGTTCATGATCCGACGGCGTCAAGCCTTGATAGGCCAGAATGGATTTTTGAAGAGCTAAAGAGGGACGGCGTCAAGAAGGTCACCCGGGAACCCTAAAAGCGGCGAGGGTGACGGCGTCACAATGCATAAGGTGACGCCGTCAGATCCAAAAATCTATATATAGTTTTCTAATCTTTTGTCATTAAAGAGAGCTTAGTGTGTGGAATTTTGGGATAAAACCCTAGGACGAATTTAGCTACTTTTTCAGGGGTTTTTGCCTTGAGATCTTCCATGTTTCATTGAAAGATAAGTTATCAATTAATCATTCAATATGTCTATGTGTTGTTTGATTCTATCTTATTCTTGTCTTTTGTTTAACATGTTAGGCTAAATTTATCTTGTGTTTGCTTAGATCTAATGAAACCTAGCTATTGATTATTGGTTGTTAGTGTGTTGTTAGTTGTATTGGATGATTGTTTATCTATGTTAGGCTTAAGAAAACTGGCTAACTTCCTATTCGGTAACTTGCTTGAACGTCTTAAGAAACATGAACCAAATGCGTACTAAAGGTTTTTATGGTTGTATTTAATGCACAAGCGAATTCTAGTGATCCCATGTTAGGAGCTTCCTAGCCGGCTCGACATAGGAGTGAAGTAGGAGCTTGTAGAGTTGGGGAAGTAAGTACGCCACCCCACGAATGGTATTAAGGAATACACCCGTCATCCACGCGACTAATACATACTAATTAACCGGTAAAAGATAGTTAGGGAGTAAGGAAATCTAAGTAAACACATTTCTCTACACATAAGTTTCTCACCACATTTCATTTTTGTTATTTTATTTTATTTGCATTCGTAGTAAATTGGGTTAGTTGACTAGCAACTAATTCCGCCCACTCCTTCAAAACCGAGATTTTACTTGCTTTCATAAAAATATAAAAACATAAAAAGAATCTTCCTCAACCCTTAGACCTAATTAGAGTAGCCTTTCATACCTAACGAACACTATTCCCTGTGGAGAACGATCAATCCCCCGTACTTACCACTACACTATACTACATCGGTCAGGTACACTGCCTGGTGGGGTTGTAAGCCTCTTGAGATCCCTCGAGAGGTAAAACCTGTTGTAAGGTTACAAAACCACGCAATCAAGTTTTTGGCGCCGTTGCCGGGGAATAGTTATTGTTTAGGTTGAATTTTTATTTCTATTAGGTCTACTCACTAGATTCCTTTCGAGTGAGATTTTTGTTTTATTTTTCTAGGTTTTCTTTAGTCTATCTATTTTCTTTGTGCTTTTGTTCGTAACAGATTTTCATTAACTATTCAGTTTGCCATTATGGAAAACGCGAATCCACCCCTTACACCTGGCGAAGTGGCTTTGTTGCGTAGCCAACTTGAGAATGAGATTAGTGAGCTCAGGGAGCTCAGTAGAATGATTGATATAGAGCTTGATTATGCTTTGAACAACTTAGGGACCGCCATATACTCAGATAATTACTTAGAACGTAATAATCTTACGGTTGATAAGTTGATTGAGAAAATTGAGGAAGTGAAGGTAGATCCTAGGTTTGATGATTATTTCAATAAATACCCCACTAAGGAGGAGATTGCTTACTATAACAACCTAGTTGATAACCCTCGACCACCTTTTGTTAGAATTGACCCAAAGATTAAGAGAGGTAATCCCGGGAATGTGAAGATACCATGTATGATTGGGTACCAATACGTTGAGCATGCTTACATTGACTGTGAATCCCCAATCAACGTTATGTCCTCAGGCCTCTATAGCCAAATCATAAACACACCACTTGAGCCTAGGATGGACCCCAAGTGTCCAGGCGGAGTTTGTAACTTCGTTGGAAGAATTAAGGATATACATATCCTTGTTGGGAGCTTCACCTATGTCACCGACTTTGTAATTGTAGAAGATATCCGCCCAATAGTCGATGCATCCTTGACTCAAGTAGTTTTTGGAAAACCATTTGTTGAGGTCTCTAGAATGACTTATGAACCTTCCTTAGGGATAGTTAGATTTAAGGATGAGACCGATGAAGTAAGCTACCAAATGCCATATAAGATAGAACAATTCCAACACTTGTCAAATGTTGAGAAGGAGCTCAAGCAAGCGGTCTACTATAGGAATGATGAGGATAGAAGTAAAGGAGTAGACTATGTTATGGAAAGGATATTCGGTTTCTACAAGGATTGTTTGAAATTAGGACCGGAATATAAAACCGGGAAGGAGAATGGCCTAGGAACCGTGACCGATGATGGAGTCACGTAATGTACGTGACTTTGAGTCTAGCTACAAGACTCGTTAATAAAGAAAAGCGCTTCTTGGGAGGCAACCCAAGCTTTATTTGTTTTATTTGCTTTGTGTGTTTGTTTATTTATTTGTTTGATTTTATTTTCCGTATATGTGTTTAATTTTTATTATTATTGATTCATGTTAAAAACTAAATTGTGAAAATGCTTTATGTTGTTTTTAACTTCGTCTTAACTACATATAAAGGTATTTTGCAAAAGATAAGTGTAAGGGAAATCTAAATCGGTTTACTAGAACACAAATTAACATGAATCGTAATAATAATAAATTAGCATACATATTCTTGTTTGTTTGAGTCAAATGCTTGTATCGAGTCATAATGATGTTTTGCAGGATTTCCAGGAAGTAAGGTAAAGGTTTTTCCAGAAATTTTCCGGAAACTTAAAATGAAAATTTTTGTCAGGTCATTTCTGACGGCGTCAGGGGTTATAACCTGACGGCGTCAGATTTAATTTCCAGAAATTTTTGAAAGTTTTGTTTTCATAAAAAGTTTTTATTAAATCTCCAACTTATAATCTCCAGGAATCTGCAAAATTATCATTCCACAAGCATTATATCCTTATATATAGATTTTATCCCGCCGATGTTATGCAGGTTTTCGTGTTTGTTTTCTCAGGTTTAACAGGTTATTTTGGACAAGGAGATGTTTATGGAATCAAGCTTATGGCGATGCATTAGACATGGAGCTTCAACATTCTCTTTGGAGGAAGATTTAACCGTGTGATTTCACTATCCAACGAGCGAATCAGGGGAGTATTTGATTTCATTCTTTTACTTTATGCTTTTACATCTTGTTATTTGAACATTGGGGACAATGTTCATCTTAAGTGTAAGGGGAGGGTAAAAGTACGATTTTAGAGAATACAATTGCGCTTGATTTTTGTTTGTTTAATAGTAGATGTGTAATAAAACTGAGAGAAATACTTGTTAAGGTAATTTTAGTGCCAAATTTAAAATTTTTTTACAACATATAGGAGTGAAACTTTGATCTTAATGAGCGTCTCATGGATAGGAGTTATATGACTAGCACAAAAACCGTACCACTAAAAAATTTTCCACCCCCAAATATGTGAGGTTCGCCCCTAGAATTGGTAGGAAAAGCATTTATGCTATGATGTGTGTACCGGTAGCACTTAGATTCTAGAACTTGCGTTAGGACCATTCCGAGGCCACAAGTGAGACTACATTCGTGTAGTTAGATTTACTACATGATAAGAGGCATTAGGATTAACCCATTGTTTTACACCTGTGTTTTTGTTATAATTATTTTGGCTACATTGGTCAAGTAATTCTCCCACACCCTTTGCGTTGTACTCATTTTTAGTACACGATACCCCTAGTACACCCCTCAGAGCCTATCTTTTCGTTTCGACCTTTAAGCATTTTACTTAAAGGAAGAATTTGTTACACCCCACTAAAATGTACACCCAAATCGCCTTAGCCTACCTTGTATGCACTCATCTTTAGTGCATTATTGTTACAACATTTGTTTAAACCCAAGTTAATTATCTAGTTGATTACATGGTTGCTAAGTTGAGTCATATCCTTGTACATATTGTTTTGGGACGATTGGGACTCATGGGTAAAGTACTAGTATAATGGAGTAATGGGGAAGAACATCATTTATTACCCCCATATGTGCTAAATGTTTTAAAAGTACTCCAAGTTTTTCAATTATCTTAATTCGAGTCATTAGATTAGTATTTGTAAAGTTATGTAAAAATTCAAGTGTAAGGGGGATGCAACGCCCCTATGATGTATTATTTTGGATGGTAGGGTAAAAGTGTATGCAAAAAAAAAAAAAAAAAAAAAAAAAAAATCAAGAAAAACACAAAAAAATGAGAAAATGAAAAATAGAAAAAACATACGGACTACCATCCCGTTTCATTTTATGTTTGTTTTATATTTTTGTTATTTTGTTATTTCGTTTTTAGCTTAAGATCGAGTCTAGTCTTAGCTTAGCAACATTGTATAGTACATGTAATTGATCAAGATCTTTAACTAGCCACCAGTAAAATATCCTTTATCCAACAAAACCGTGTTTTCCTTTTCCCTACACCTAACGTTATAACCCATTTAAAAGCCCTCTTTGATAGTTTATCTTAGGTGCTTACGCCTAGTGGAGGAGGTTTTCGATCCTTTCCCAAGCCTATGGTAATCTATTTGCTATGACAGGTAGTGAGAGATATTTTCCGTTTTCATTTATGAGATTTATTTTGATGACACTTGAGAGATGTGAGTATCTAAACACTATTTGTGAGGTGCTAGTATATAATCTCCGTGCTTATTATGATTGAAGTGGAACGATTATTTGTTGTAATTACTTTTATGTTAGCATTAAATGACCCCTAACTTGTATTTTGATTAGAATAAAAGCGCATTTGCTTGAGGACAAGCAAATCTCAAGTGTAAGGGTATTTGATGAGGCGAAAAGTGTACCGCTTTTAAGGGGTCATTTAAGCCCGAAATCGTATTTATTTGATCAAATATTGCCCTAAATCGTTCCTTTTGTCATTTTAGGTACTTTTGAGGAGAAATCTGGAAAAGGAGGCATTTTGGACGTTTTTGGAGCATTAAAGTGAAGAAAACGACAAAGTCTCAAGAATCGGCTAAAAGTTACTCTTGACGGCGTCACAATTAACATGGGACGGCGTCATGCCTTGGCAAGAAAAGTTGGATGTGAAATTTACTCATGACGGGCCAGTGAGTTAGCATGAGAATTCTGACGGCGTCACGCTTTAACTAAATCAAGGGCGTCACGGCTTAAATCATAAGGGGACGGCGTCACGTTCATGATCCGACGGCGTCAAGCCTTGATAGGCCAGAATGGATTTTTGAAGAGCTAAAGAGGGACGGCGTCAAGAAGGTCACCCGGGAACCCTAAAAGCGGCGAGGTGACGGCGTCACAATGCATAAGGTGACGCCGTCAGATCCAAAAATCTATATATAGTTTTCTAATCTTTTGTCATTAAAGAGAGCTTAGTGTGTGGAATTTTGGGATAAAACCCTAAGACGATTTTAGCTACTTTTTCAGGGCTTTTTGCCTTGAGATCTTCCATGTTTCATTGAAAGATAAGTTATCAATTAATCATTCAATATGTCTATGTGTTGTTTGATTTTATCTTATTCTTGTCTTTTGATTAACATGTTAGGCTAAATTTATCTTGTGTTTGCTTAGATCTAATGAAACTTAGCTATTGATTATTGGTTATTAGTGTGTTGTTAGTTGTATTGGATGATTGTTTATCTATGTTAGGCTTAAGAAAACTGGCTAACTTCCTATTCGGTAACTTGCTTGAACGTCTTAAGAAACATGAACCAAATGCGTACTAAAGGTTTTTATGGTTGTATTTAATGCACAAGCGAATTCTAGTGATCCCATGTTAGGAGCTTCCTAGCCGGCTCGACATAGGAGTGAAGTAGGAGCTTGTAGAGTTGGGGAAGTAAGTACGCCACCCCACGAATGGTATTAAGGAATACACCCGTCATCCACGCGACTAATACACACTAATTAACCGGTAAAAGATAGTTAGGGAGTAAGGAAATCTAAGTAAACACATTTCTCTACAAATAAGTTTCTCACCACATTTCATTTTTGTTATTTTATTTTATTTGCATTCGTAGTAAATTGGGTTAGTTGACTAGCAACTAATTCCGCCCACTCCTTCAAAACCGAGATTTTACTTGCTTTCATAAAAATATAAAAACATAAAAAGAATCTTCCTCAACCCTTAGACCTAATTAGAGTAGCCTTTCATACCTAACGAACACTATTCCCTGTGGAGAACGATCAATCCCCGTACTTACCACTACACTATACTACATCGGTCAGGTACACTGCCTGGTGGGGTTGTAAGCCTCTTGAGATCCCTCGAGAGGTAAAACCTGTTGTAAGGTTACAAAACCACGCAATCATCAGTCAACTAGAACTTTTTCAAGAATAGATTTAGATAAGCAAATGATGTTGGAATTTGGATTTTGAAGTGTTTTTGGGTAACCAGTAGTTCTGAGTTCATTTTGCCCCCATAAGATTCCATTTCACTGCTTTTTAGAACTGCTTATTAGAGCCTTGAAGTTGGCTGATTATCCTTCATTTCTGTCTCAACATAGTAGCTGTTTAGTTGCTTATCTGTTTATTGCCTGAGCTTATTTGATCTTTATGAGTTGATTAATGCTTGAAATAGTCCCTTGCATGATCCCTGAGCTTTTGATAATTTTTGGACAGCTATTGCTTATTTTTAGCTTATTTCCAACTGCTTATTCTTACTGTTCTGCTTATTTAGGCTTAATCAGTTCTTGAAATTATTTTTCCTAGATTTAGAATTAAAAATTAGATTTACTCAGAAATTTTCAGAATTTTCCAAATAGTTTTACTATTTTTAAAATCATTTAAATAGTTTTAATTAGTATTTAATTCATAAAAAATTCTTAAAAAGTCAAAAAAATATTTTTCTTTTTCCAAAAATTTTCTTTTATCAAATTTAATATAGGAAAATTATTTTTATATTTTTAGGTTTTAAATTTCACAAAATCATTTTTATTTACGTTTTATATATCGTCGCGTAACGTTTTTAAATTACGATTTTCATTTTTAGGTTCGTATGCTTAGTATAATTGTTCTTGTAGCTTAATTAGTTGTTTTCATTTAATATTTCATTGTTCGTAGTGTAAAATCACAAATCACCACTCTTTTTCACACACATTCACCACACGTATTCGACATCGTCACGACAACTCGATATTCGACCTTCGTTGGGACACGACCCGGGGAAAACGCATACGTTGAGTTTTACCCTTGGAAAAATACACTATAAAAATATCGAATCAGACGAGAGACTTAGTGAGTGTTACTACAAGAGACATGGGTCTGAAACCATAAGTGAATCGGTTAGTGATGGTAACCCGACTTGAATTTAGTGCTCCTATCTCCAAGTTTAATGGGTAATAACAAGTCACTACTCGGTAGAAGGTACTATCGAATAATTGACCCATGTAGTAGAGATAGTGGTTTATAAGTATGTACATAAGATTATAAAGGTTTGTGGTTTAATCTTCGGACACCATTGAATCAATTTTATTTGCATACTTAGACTAAACGGGGTTTAATCTTAGTGACACCACCGTGACTCAACCTATCAGAGTAGCAGAAAACTTCCCAACATGGCGGGGGATTGTTGGGACTTAAGTTGATGTTGGCAAGTTTGGCCACTTATGAAGCACAAAGTACAAACTCTTGAAGCTGCAAGTGATTGTATTTATCATATAGCTATTAGTACAAGTTGAAGTAGCACTTGTATAAGGAAGTTGTATTTGACCTGGTCTTATGGGATAATGGAGGACTTAGCTTGATATCAAACTACTAACCTCCCCCACTATCTCCTTATATTCAGGGAGTGGGATCAGTTACGTATTAAAATTACATGCTATATAAACAAGTGAGTGCATGAAGGAGATAGATAATATAGAAACACTATATTTACTCATTTGTTTTGCTTCTGCTCTTGGTTTTCTGTTACCGCCATTGTGTTGTAATCGCTAGTTGTTGCTACTTATCGATTACGTGTGTAGAACTGTATTAATCCTGGGTGCTTAGGCTAGGAGACTCGAGCAACTTATGGAGTGCCGAAAGTACTTTAAAGGACAGGGATTTGGCATCCCGTACGGTTCTGTTTGTTACGTGTTTGACAGGTTTAAAGAAGAGGAATGATGATGACGTTGATGCTTGTTAGTGTTCCTTTGGTTCGGTGTTCCGTGTGTTCAAATCAGGCCGGAGTTTAATGCTACTCGGTGTGGCATTGTGATGCTACAATATTTATTAGAATGTTAGTAAGGTATTCCTTTGTTCTTGATACATTGATTTTTTGAACTCAGTTTTGCTGTCACATACATGTTGGTATGGCGACCTGCTAACTAAAGATACAACATTTTATCATTGTATCGTTTAGTAAGAATTCGTAAACACGTAAGAGCCTTTAGCCCCCTTTTCATTGTAACTTTTGATATTGCCACGTATAATTGTCCATGTATAAAAGTAAGTTTCCGTAAGTATAGTCCTATTTCTGTTTGTTTATTGTCATCGCTAAACAAACGACTATTTAAAATTGTCTTCTATCATAAGACCATAAGCTTTAGTAGCAGTTCCTCAAAATAAATAGTTTCCAAGAAGATTGCACTAGTACACAAAATGCTTTTAAAAACAGTTAAAATGCATTTTTTAAAGCGGTATTGAACCGTTCTATTATAGACCGTAATAAATAATGGAGATTTCTATTTAGAACGGTTTGTAACCGTTGTAAAAGACACACATTATCCACCAATCTACACATTATCCCACCATACATATAATATTATATATCTCTTTTTTACTACATGAAAACCCAACCGTTCTTTTAAATCATTTTTTTTTTGCTACTTAAAAAGCAACAATACCAAACAACCGTTCTTTAAAAGCAATCCAATAATCTTTTTTTTTCCTGTACAAATCTAAACATTTCTTATTTTCCTGTACGGATCTTAAATATTTTCTATTTTCCTGTAGAAAACAAAACTAGAATAGCAACAAATCAAATGAATAAAACCATTACTTAACAATTTTAATAAACTAATATGACAATCTCATACACAAAATATCATCAAATGTCATGATAACAAACTTACATATCCAAAGTTGTTCACAACTCTAACCATTATACATATGCAATTAAACAATAAAGACCTCAAGTTTGTTAGAAATGAATTGAGTAAAATTGTGACATCGAATTCTCAACCCATTCATCAATGTGCCGCCAAGTTCTTGGTTTAATGTCATTCCAAACCTATAAACAAATCAAAATGAAAAGTCGATGACTCATTTTACAAGAAAACAAGATCTAGCATAGAACAAAGTAAATAAATATTTACAAGCACTCACATTATGGGGGAAGTTTGATTGTAGTTTAAAGAAAAGTTCAAACATAGCTATCGCCACATAGTAACCACATTCCAAGTAGCTTCTTGTTAAATTCAAATTAAGCATAGATTACATGTATGAAACAACTAAGTCAATTTGAGCACAAAAATATATTTAAATGTATGATAGACGATTTACCTTAACCATATTCCAATGCCAATCAAGTGAAGACATATCATGGCTACTTAACGGGCGACTCATGGAGTCGAGTGATAATGACATTCTAGGAACAACCTGCATTTAACAAACACTTAGATCACGGCTAAAACGATAGCAAAACACAACTAATGCCGCACAAAAACAACATCAAAATAACCGCCTAAATAACAGCCAAGTAACAGCTATAAATTAACCAAACAAGAAGTTAAATAAGCCAAACCCAGCCAAAAACACCAAAAAATGCAACATAACAGCACCAAAAACAGCAGCAAAATCAGCAAAATAAACAGCACCAAAAACAGCAATAACGGCAACATAAATAAACCAAACAGCAGCAGCAAAAAAACAGCATAAATAGCACAAAAAACAGCAACATAAATAGCATAAAAAACAGCAACAAAAGCGGTAACAAAAACAGAAGCAAAATTTAGCTTTTAGTATGCAAAAATCAACCGAAAACCTTGTCATTAACTGATTTTACAATGTACACTGAGGTAACAAATTAGCGACAAACTAATAGTGTTCCATCATTCGGTATCGTGAGTCTACCCGCCTCATCCGTAAGGCCAAATAGCAAATAATAATTACTCATATGTACCTTTGCCTTCTCATTATCATTTGTACCTTTGCCTTCTCATTATCATTTAGAAATCTCCAAGTGTCCTGGTTAAAAAAAAATTGACTTATCTACTTTATACATATAGACAACGGATTGAGGTACATGTAATTGTGTTAAGTATACTTACCATGGTATGTAACCATAACTGCTCCTTCAATTGATCATGTGTCTCCTTTTTCATTTTTTTCCATTCCAAATAATAAGGAATATGTGCAGTCACCGTATTCCCAAACCATGTATTGAATCTGCCAGCGGTCTCTCCCGTGGCTGCTCCATATTCATCAAACTCAATATAGAACGACTCAGGCGGATAAATTTTCTTACCTAATGATGCACCTCGCTTACCCCTTCCAGCCATTGTATATACTAGTTTACACCTAAAAAAATGTTAAACATATGTTTCGTGTTACAAATGTTAAACCTTCAGATGACATAACTAACTTACAACAAACATATAAAAAAACTAAGTAGGCAATACAGGATGCCCATGTTCATTCAGTAACAACACATAAAAAATCACTAAGTAACAACAACACATAAACTATAAAAGTTTACAACCATGTTCTAAATTTTCCATGACACAAAAATGCAATACAGTATATCCCATTTTATGGGTATAATTAAACAAGGCATAGATCATTTACCAATTATGAGCGATTTACATGTTTAGAGGATATTGAAGTAATTAATTGTTTAGAAGTCTTTTTTTAAGTAATTAAATCCATCTCTTTCCACTAAAAAAAAGTAACTTCCAATACCGTCTTTCAGGGGTTATGGGTCCCAATACCGTCGAAGACGGTGTATGGGGAAGGTTAAGACGTAGACAGCCTTACCTCTACCTAAGGTAGAGAGGCTGCTTCCGGTTCTACCAAAGGTAGAAAAGGACCCCCGGCCTTTTGTAAACAAAGAGTCCTACTATGGTAACACCCCCTAGTGGGTGGGGCCCCCCTATTTTGATGGAATGTACAATCCGACAAAGAAGACAGTACAAGCGGCGGCAGCAGGGGAAGTCAACACACCCCCTACAAGGGGTGTTCGGCTATAATCACCCATAAAACGGGTCCTACTATGGTAACACCCCCTAGTGGGTGAGGCCCCCCTATTTTAATGGAATGTACAATCCGATAAAGTAGACAGTACAAGCGGCAGCAGTAGGGGAAGTCAACACACCCCCTAAGGGGGTGTTCGGCTATAAGGCTGAAGGGAGTGAGGCTACCCAACTAAGGGGCGACTCGCGCCACGTGGCGCTGAGTCAGCAAGTTGGGTAGCCTCAAAAAAAAGAGGGAGTGGTGTAGCAGCCAACTAAGGGGCGATCCATATGTATATAAAGTATTAAATAGCATTAAACTATTCTTTTTATTCTTCTCAACCTGACATCATGGAATATATAGTACCACTTTCAACAAAACATCACTATTAAATATACTATAACATCACTAGCAAGTACAAAAGTAGCAGTATGAAGAGGCGATCCATTTCTATTGCCTGAGGTGGAAATCGGCATATAGGGGTGGTGTTGGGGGCGATTAAGGGGCGATCCAGGCATCTATCGCCTGTGGGAACGCTCCACTCCCTTTAGTCTAATCACCTATAAAACGGGTCCTACTAATAATTAGTATAACAAATACGACAAACAATGACTTTGTCGCTTCATAATTCAACAAAATGGAATGAATTCACATAGAGCACAAAGACAAAAAGTGTAAAGTAGTTACCCACAAGATTGACAAAAAGTGTAAAGTGTAAAATACTAATGTTTTTGAATTTTTTAGAAGGGTTGGATAAACCAACAATAATAACCTCAACAAACATAATCATGATTAATAAAGCTTAAAATTAAAACTACAACTAATAGAAATAATAAAGAGATGAAACCCGGTAAATAAGATGAGACTAATAACCACCGATCTTATAAACCAAACAAATTCTAAAGTTTATCCTTTTCTACCTTCTATTTAAAAATAGTAGTTTTTTTTTTATTATTATTATTATTTTTTTTTAATATAAAAAGCTCAAACCAAAAACATAGACAATCAAGCATTAAAACTAAAAACACAAACGCAATTTTCAATTCAAATCTCGTCGAGGAATACGACTCCGAAAGTTCAACTGTCATTATGGACCATTAGGGTAATTACACCGTTAGTCCCCAATATATAAACAATTACACCGTTGGTCCTCAATATATAATCTCAGTTAAAAAATTGCACCGTTGGTTCTCAACACATAACCTCATTTAGTCCCACCACAACCACTTACCACCACCACCAATCACCACCGCCACCCACTGCCACTAACATCACCACCACCACCACCACCACCACCACCAATCACCACCGCTACTCACTACCACTACCAACCACCACCACTTACCACCACCAATCACCACCGCCATTCACTGCCACCACCACCACCCACCACCACCGCCACTAATCACCACAACTACTCACCACCGCCACCCACTGCCACTACCGCTACTTATTGTACCACCACCACCACCCACCACCACTACCACCTACCACCAGTTACCACCCACTACCATCAATCACCATCGCCACTCATTGCCACTACCACCACCACCAATCACCACAGCCACTCACCACCGCCACCCATTGCCACCACCACCACTCACCACCGCCACCCACTGCCACCACCACAACCACAACCTACCACCAGTTACCACCACCACCACCACCAATCACCACAACCACTCACCGCCGCCACCCACTGCCATCACCACCACCTCCACCACAACCACCAATCACCACCACCACCATCAAGTGGTGGTGGTGGTGGTGGCAGTGAGTGGCGATGGTGATTGGTGGTGGTGGTGGGTTGTGGTGGTAATTGGTGGTAGGTGGTGGTGGTGGTGGCAGTAGGTGGTAACTGATGGTGATTGGTAGTCCTATGGTCAATTCTTACAAAAAAGGAGATGGTAGTCCTATGGTCAATTCTTACGCACCCCTCGCAACCTAGCAAACTAGCTTTCTATGGTCAATACTTACTAGCATACTAGATACTATATAGCTTCAATACTACCAAAACACGTGGATCGATGATAGGCTAGAAAGATAAACACGTAAAGCAATAAATAAACGGTAAAACAAAAATCATGGTATTGATAAATTCATAACTAGGCTAACATATAAATTGTTTAGCCTCTCATATTAAATAATGCAGCAAAGACAATGTTATTAATCATATTGAAAGAAGACACTGGATTCGATACAAATACTTGATATGAAGCAAAAGCTACTGAATTAATGGGATGATTTCTTCCTTGGAAGATGATGTAAAGCTGCTGAATCTCGTCCTCTCTAAAGCCCTAATTCGTCCTCCTTATGATGTGGTGAAAGAATTTATCATTTATGCAGTTTTAAGGCTTGTATTTATAGCCTCAACTTAGTTACGACATAACCTTAAGTAAAGGGTTACGCCGTAACCCCCATATAATTGGACAATCTTATCATTAATTAATCTTCTACGGCGTAACCTTGAGATTGGGTTACGAACGCAAAACCCTCATAAAAATAATCATCACTTCTGCGTCGTAACCATGTGATTAGGTTATAGCGCAACCTTCTTGATCACTGAATTTTGGCTAAGTCTTTGGATATCTACGGCGTAACCATGTTGATGAAGTTACGTCGTAACCTTGTGCAATGTTGACTTTAGTCTTCTAGTGATAATCCTTGTTACAACGTACAAGCTTATGTAGAACTTTGTTAGATTCCTTCCAAATCCGCGTTTTTCGTTCCAATGCTCAATTATACCCTGAAATGAAATAATGAGTAATACGAGTATAAATTCATGCAAAACTACACAAATAGTGAGCATTTTAGGGGGAAATTGACTCTTAAATATCGGGATTATTTGATGTTATCAACGGTCGTGATTGGTGGTGGTAAGTGGTGGTGGTGGTGGTGGTAAATGGTGTTGGGACTAATTGAGGTTATGTATTGAGGAAAAATAGTGCAATTTTTTTAACTGGGATTATGTATTGAGGACCAACGGTGCAATTGTTTATATATTGAGGACTAACGGTGTAATTACCATAACGGCCAATAACGGTGTAATTAGTCATAATGGATAAGAATTTGAAAGTTCACTAGTAATCTCATATAATTTAAAAGTAGATTAGTCATATTAAAACAAAATAGATAGTATGTTACTCATTGTAGACTTTACCCGAAAAAAAATAAAAGATGAAAATGATGAAAGAAAAAGGGCGTATGTGAATGATATTGTTAAGGGGGTGTTTGGCATGTACCAATATGTACATTTAACCTATTACAACCCTTTTCCGACTTAAATGACTACTTTTCCCTTACACACTTATTCAATTAGATGTAATGTGTTATATATTTGGCCTCGAGAAGGATGATTGTTGCTAATAGTATCAACAATAGATGATTAGTGCCAAATTCGACAAACCACAAGGATAACTTTTGTAGTTTAGTTTAAGAAGTAACAGTAAAAGGATGAAAAGATTCACGCTCTGTTCTCAAGTCAAATTTTTAAAGAATGGAAGGGGATGGGATGAGAAGGGTAAAGTAAGGAATGACACTCTGAAGAAAGTGGTTATTTTTGTTTGCGTCCTTGAGTTTTTATTTTATGTTGGAAGGACAGAAAAGAAAGCTACCCAAATTACCAATATACCCTCAAAAGCCAATGACTGACATGAATCACTTGTTTATTACGTGTGCATAATATACATAACAGATCCATTTATGGCTTCAGATTAATCAATGCGTGATTCGGTTACTCTTTTTTCTTTTTTTCTCAGTGGTTAGAGATCGGTTGATCCTTGATGAATGTAGAAGCTGCGAAGTAGCAGCTTGGATTCTCTATTGTTCAAACTAGTAGAAAGGAAAATGTAATTCAGGTTTTTTGTTGCTAAATTGAAGGACATGGCAGGTGTTGTGGCCGCTGAGAACCATAGAAGCTCTTTTTTAAATAAAATTTCATTAATTTTTGTAGCGATTAGCAGTGAAATACTCATTAGGTGATGTCTGCAGAAGTGCAACATGTGTTTGAGTGATTAATGATTATTCAGTTACAACACCTGCCCCTCATCAAATATATCGAATCGGATGTTTTGTTTTAGAATAAAGAATATATCAATTGTATTAGATGTTTCAAAGTATAACGTGGTTTTGGTTTTTGTCTCATTTCAATGGTTTGATCATTCTTTTGTCGAAATGCTGTTCATTTCAATGGTTTGTTTTAGACCATATAGACAATGAAAACACAAGATACTTGATACATATTAAGCTGTATTGCGTTAGGAAGCGATGCATATCTTCTATTTGGGAGATTAATAAGAATTGCAACCATGAAAGGTGCATTGCTTTTTTCTCTAACCACTAAGAAAAAAAGAAAAAAGAGTAACCGAATCACGCATTGATTAATCTACAGCCATAAATATATGGAACGTGCATGAATAATGTGGATATATTTGTAATTTTACACAAGCCCAATATGTTAATAACCCGCTTCCCCTCCTAATCCCCTCAAAATTGGATGGAACAGATATACACAAGAAAACCCATACCTTCCCTCCCTCCCACCTTCCCGTCCCCTCCTCTTCCTTCTTAAAAAAACTTAAGAACACCCATATCTTTGATTTACCTTCTCATCCCTGTTGATGCAAATAATGTTTCTAAAAACGTTATTTATATCTTTCGATAACTTCACGTTTTGAGGATGACAAAATGTGAAATCACGTTACGTTAAAATTAACGTAAACAAGTTTTTAATCGGAAGATCCCGTTTCTACGCAAATCACTCTTAGACAAATTTACAAACTTGACAAATGATTAAAGAAGTAAATTTTGGTTTTGAGAGCTCACATTTTTAATGGGACAAAACATTTTTTCAAAAATACACATGACAAATTATTTTTGAATTATTAAGAAATGTTTTAATGGAAAAATATGTTTGAAAATCACAACAGCTATTTTTTCCCCCAAAATCAGCTCCAACCTTCCCCAAATAAGTTTTCACCAGAAAAGACAAAATTTGGAGCGTCCTAGTCTAGGACGGCTCCACGGTTCCACTAAATTTAGTGGAGCCATGGCATGTTTAGTGGAGCCGTCCGTTCTATTTTTTCTGTAACGTTCAGATTTTCTTTGCCTATAAATACCAACCTCTTTCACAGATTTTAGGCACCCTTTCACACAGAAAAACTTCTGAGTTTAAACCTCTCACACCTTTCTCTTCTTTAGGTCATTTAGATTAGTTTTCTTTTGTTTTAAGAGTGATCCAATCATCCACCAAGAGATCCTCTTCATTCCTCTTGATTAGCAAGAGAAGAACACAAGTATCCAAGAAGATACAAGGTGTTATCATTCCTCTGCCAAGTGCAAGAGAAGAACTCAAAATATTCAAGAAGATACAAGAGTTGTAGTTGTTAGGTTTTTGTATCACTTGTTACACCCTTGTTGTATCATAGCATACATCAAGTTTATTTATCTTTTGTGAGAGAGAGTGAAGATCAAGTGTGATCTTATAAGAGATAGTGAACATCTCTTGAAGCCATTGGGCTTGTGTGATTGATCAAGAAGATCAAGGGTCATTAGGATAGAGTTAGTAGAGTGAGTTGATCATTGTGATCGTGTTGAGATCTTGGTGATCTCTTGAAGCCATTGGGCTTGTGTGTTTGGTCACGTGGACCTTGGTAGATTGGTGCTAGCTAAGATTAGCACTCGACATTTAGCTTAGTGTCGGTAATAGGATAAGCGACGTGTACGGTTTTCTCCGCCTGAAGGGAGGTTGTTGACATAGTGTTTAAAACTCTCGAGTGTGGTACTCGGGGAGTGGAGTAGGGCGAAGAGGAGCTTCGTAGCCGAACCACTATAAATCCTTTGTCTCGGTTTGATCTTTCCAACTCTATCCTTTACTTTTATTATTTAGTATTAGTTAGTTTAGTGTGTAGTTCATATTGGTGTTGATTGATTACACATAGATCTCGAATCAAAGTTTCCAATAGCAAACTTTTAAAACAAGATTTTTAAAAGGAATTTAAACCGGTAAACTATTCAACCCCCCTTCTAGTTTCCCACAATTGGTATCAGGAGCCACGTCAGTCAAGATTTTAAAGTATATTGTATTTTAAAACTTGAATCGATCAATGGATTCCAACAAATATCTAGAAGGGCAATCTATGCAAAGACCACTACTTTTCGAAACCGATTGTTTTATTTATTAGAAAACAAGATTCGAAACGTATGTGAAATCAAAAGACATTGATCTTTGGCATGTTATTACCGAGGGTGACTTTCAACCGATTCAATTTAATTCGATTACTAAAAAGGATGAAATTGTTTCATATGATAAACAAAGTGATGAACTAAAAAGAAAACTAGCCAAAAATAATGAGGCTAAAATGATGATTTATAATGCTTTGCCTAAAAAGGAATTTGAAAGAATTTTCATGTGTAATACGGCAAAAGATATTTGGAAAACTTTGTTAGTCACTCACCAAGGTAATAACCAAGTCAAAGAGAACAAGATTGATCTACTTGTTCAACAATATGAACAATTTTCCATTTAGGAAGATGAGTCAATAGATAATGCTTTTGCTAGATTTAATACTATTATCACTAGTCTTAAAGCTCTTGATGAAAGTTACTCTAGCAAGAATTATGTTAGGAAGTTCCTTAGAGCTCTACATCCTAAATGGAGAGCAAAGGTCACCGCCATAAAAGAGTCAAAGGACTTGGCGATGTTGTCACTCGATGAACTAATAGGAAACTTGAAAGTTCACGAGATGATAATCAAGAAGGACTCCGACATAGTCAAAGGCAAAAGTGAGAGAGTTAGATCTCTAGCATTGAAAGCCAAGAAGGAGACTAGTGATGAGGAATGTTCGAATTCCGATAGTGAAGATGAAGAATATGCACTAGCCGTTAGAAACTTTAGAAAGTTCTTTAGGAGGAAAGGTAGATTTCCTAGACAACCTCGCGATGAAAGGAGGTCATCTCAAAAGAATCGTGATGAAATGAAAGGGACAAGTGATAGGAAATGCTATAGATGCGGAGATCCTAATCACCTCATAGGAGAATGTCCTAAACCACCGAACTCCAACAACCAAAGAGCTTTTGTAGGAGGCTCTTGGAGTGATAGCGGTGAAGAAGAAGAGAAGAAGCTTAATGATGAGACATGTCTAATGGCTCAAGCTTCTAACGAGGTACATTCCGACTCTTCTTATTATAGTGATAATAATTCGTCAATAGATGATAGTGAATTGCATGACGAATACAACAAACTATGTGTAGTTAGTACTAAGATCTTAGGTAGAAACACAAAGCTAAAATTAAAACTAAAAGAACTAGAACTACAAGTTTTAGAATTAAAAGATCATGTCAAGAGAGAGACTTGAGAAAAATAAAGAAGTAGACTTAGGATGTGGGTCATGTATAAGTCTTCAAGTAGAAAATGAAAGGCTTAAAGAAAATGCTCTAAGAATCATTAAGTTTGATAAAGGAACCAAAACACTTAATGATATACTTGAAAACATTAGATATAGTGAACATGACCGTTCGGGTTTAGGATTTGACCCAAATCAGGCTTCTACAAGTGGTACTAAACAAGTAAAATTTGTAATGCCTGAAATGTCCAAGTCTGAAGGTGACGACACCACTAAAGGTACAGACGGCACCACTAAAATTAGTGGTACCGTCTGGTGCTGAGGACAAAACTGGGTCAATTCTGAAAAGTAACTTAAGTCCTAAACCAAGTCACGTAGTTGTAAATAGGACTAGAGTGTCTACTCCAAGTAGAGAGGAAACCAAAGGCTTTAACAAACCATTGTCATCTCCCGAACGTGGATTTGTAAAGCGTGACACTAGGTCAACTACTCCTCCACCTAGAAAGGTAAACTCTCCCAAACCTCGGTCTAGAACTCCTCTACCGAGAGGTAACTTTAGAAGACAAAATCATTCAAGTAACTTTCCCGTAACTTGGAATGATCGTCCATCACAAGGTTACTTACCATGGGAAATGTGTCCTCCATTTTCACATCCTAAACTAACGCAACAAATGCGTAGGATGTTTAACTCTAACAACTTTGGACCCATGAGATATTGGGGACCAGATGTTTGAACATTTGTTTTGCTAGGAAAACATGAGTGTAAATAAACTTTGGAGTCTAACAAAAGGAGTATGATGCGTTATCAAGCAAATCTGGTGACGCAAAGGTCAAGTCGTGTCTTATATGCTTAACATTCAACAAAGGTACTCTAATCTTCTAGTTTTAAGAGCAAACACCTCAGGCACAGGTACGCTTTCTTAAAACACCCTTGTTGGTAGAAATGCTAAGCATGTAGTAGTGTTAGAATCTAACTTGGTAGGCACTGTCATAAAGAAACAAAGATTCACAATTCATCATTACGAACTCAACTTGTCCTGAAATGTGCGATGATCGCTCTAAGATCATGCGTGACAAGTTTGAAACGAAAATGATGAGTGAATTAAGTTTCTTCCCTAGCCCGTAGTTAACTCAACCCAATAAAAGTATCCTCATAAACTCTAGTATACTATATATACATACATATATAATATACTTAGCTCATACTAATGCCCATATCCACAAATACAAAATCTCACAAGAGACGATGAAGGTGAGTGAGTGGATATCACTTAGTTAGGGGCACAATAGGTAAATTGGTTTACCTAACGGCAAGTAGGTCCATTATCATGATTAGTGTTTGGCTTTGTGCCCACTTGTAAGAAGTGTTTCAAGACTTCTTACATCAAAGTGTTTGATGTATCATCCGATACATTAAAGGTACTACACACTTGAGATTACAACATCTCAAGGAGATTGGTGTAGAAAATGTTTCTATTCCAACTCTGATAATGCGAGAGTTGATGTGGATTGAAACATAGAGAGTAATGTTTGTACCTTCATAGGGTGATTAACAAACTTCTTGGTTCCCCAAGAAACAAACTACTCTTGTTGTCTCCACGACCGAAGCCGAGTACATAAGCGCCGGAAAGGCATGACAACAAACACTATGGATGAGACAACCCCCTATGAAGAGTAGCAGTCAAGATGTCATTGGACTTGACCGGGAACCCTGTAGTTTGCTCATGAACGAAGCTCATCGAAGTACGTCATCTCTCCCGTCACGAGAATGTCAAAAGAGAAATCTTTCTTTTGAAAAATCTCTCTTAAAAGACAGCAATCGTCAATTCTCTAACCCATACGTTCTCGTCACCCCTCTTATGACTATTTGAATATTTCGCTGGAAATATTAAAGTCATCTTTCACGTCTCATCATATGACTTCTCAAGTCATTCCTCTCATCCCGCTCATGACTATTTCAATATTTCTATGGAAATATTAAAGTCATCCCTCGCGTCATACCTTATAACCTTTTTATCCCCTCTATGACTTCTCAAATGTTTCACGGGAAATATTGAAGTCATTCTCTACGAATCACCCATGACTTCTTAAGTCATCTATCTAACTCGTCTCATGACTTTTGGAAATTCCTCTAGAAGTTCTAAGTCATTCCCTCACAACTCGTCACATGACTTTTTGAATATTTCACGGGAAATATTAAGTCATTCCTTACGTCTCGTATTCCGACTAATCAAATATTTCATGGGAAATATTATAGTCATCCACCAAAACACAACTCATGACTTCTAATTATTTCACGGGAAATATTACAAGTCAATTCTCATCCAATGACAACTTAGTCAATTTCCTTGGAAACACTAAGGTCATTCCTTATCATCCCGTCTAATCGTTTTCGTCAAGAAGTTTATTAGGTATAAACTTTTTCCTCGTGTCAAAAAGTCTTACTAAATAAGTAAGATCAATCTGCCAAAAGTCAAAACAGAAGAAAAATGGCACAATCAGATACACGGCTCCATTAAATAGACACGGCTCCACTAATGTTTAGTGGAACCGTGGTGCCGTGCATCTGAAAAACGCGCCCATTCTTTCTTTTCTTCTGCACAGCCTTTTCAAACAAACCCAAAACCATTTCCTCTTGCTGTCAAAAGCTGAACCCACACCTATATCAAATCAAACTCTTACTAATCGAGATCAAGGCCTTGTAATCAAACATTGCTAATCAAGTGCAAGACAAATTGTAAGCTAATTATCTTCAAATTTGCTCTAATTTGAGTCTAGGGTTTGTTCTTATGCATCAAATTGAATTGGGGATTTTCAACTTTTGTTATGTTTTTACATAATTAGGACTAGGATTAGACAATGTAGCACTTACATGATTCCCTAGACCTAGAATTTTCAAAAACTCTTTTATGTTGCATAATCTAGTCCAAATTTACCCATTTTAAATTGGACTATGATAAATTACTTTTGATGGAATCATGTTTAGGATAATTAAAATTGGATTAGGAATGATCATCATTAAAGCTTTTTCAATTTTAAGATTTTTTTTGGCGCCAAGATGAAGCATTTGTCAAACACCCCAATTCCATCATTTTTTCGAAAAAGTTCACGTGACTAGGATCATGAAACCTTTTTCGTGCATTGTTAATGCAAATCAAAAACGTTTTTACATGCATATATGAACTCTCAAATGTGGATCGAATTACATAATTGATATGTATTATTCGACATATTTGATTGAGCAAAAGTGAAGATAGGAGTGTTTGGGTAGTCTCATTAGGATAGTTTCAGAGTCGAGATTACTACACCTCCACATTGTTTGCATTTAAGCACTCACTAGGCACGTATGACTAAATGGAATTTTACCCATTAATAATTTTTTTTTCTTAGGTGACATGGGACTTCACATGTTTGATTACGACCATGAACTCACAGAAGAGTACATTCCCAAACCATCACTTGAACCTGAAACCCCACTTTCTTACATTCAAACTTTCCGTCACCTTGAGTCTCGTCTCTTCCACGAAGGACGTATTGTTGAACCCTCCTTCCTAAACCATGATCACATTCAAACCATGTTTCAAGGAATCGGATTCGATTGCTTGTTTAGAGTCAATGATCACATATGTCCTCGTTTCGTCCTAGAGTTCTATAGACAAGTCAAACTCGTACATAACGAGGATCAAACTTTGTCTATCCAGTTTGTCATTCAAAACCAACACATCTCACTCACTCTTGATCAATTTGCTAACATTATTCAAGTGCCTAACTATGGACAATGTTGTTACACTGAAAGTTGGTCACTCAAATCTCTCACAAGTCACCAAATTGAGTCGGGTCCTTATAGTACTCTTATTCCCACTCCTCGTGCCATTAAAGAGCACATCCGTCTTCCTCAAAAATTTCACGGTTTTCTTAAAGAAAAAGGTGAAGTTGAGTTTCGTGAGTCTCATGTGTATGACTTGGATCTCCTTAAAATTTGTGTTGATGAAGTTCATCCACACTTACGGAGATGGATAGAAGTCATCCGTGAAAATGTCTTTTGTCTTCCTCACAACCGTGAGCAACTTCCGGCGTGTTGTGCTCACATGTTGTATTGTCTAGTCACCGAGCAACCCTACAATCTTGCATACTTTATGGCAAGAAGAATTGCCAGTGTCAGGGGACGAGTCGATAAGGCAATACCCTATAGCATGTTGCTGACTCGTCTCTATCGTTTTGTCATGAACACTTTTCCCCATCTCCAAAACAATAAATATCTTTTTATCGAACTCGTCATGTCACCTCTAACCCAAAACACCTACACTTCTCTAAATTGGGAATGTACATCATCTCGAAGTGATCATAATGATGATCCAATCCCATGCTATGATGTGTCATCAAGCGATGATGAATGAAGGTGTGATGAAGTGAAGACATTAGAGGGCTTGAACTTAAGTAGTATAACTGACTTAAGTATTATTAGTTACTCTTAATATGGTCTTATGCATGACCATCTAACTCGAACTAGTATGAATTACTTTAATATATCTTGCTTAATATTGGTTACTTTGACAAATTAATCAATAGTGATATATTATGAGCTTTGCCAAATTCATGCATGTTATCTTATTTTATTACATGCACTAGATGTTAAAATTGCTTGAACTCATGCATGCTTAATAGTTGCCTAAATACATAGATGATCACATGATCATGTTAGTTGCTACTTGAAACTAGCTTTAGGAATTCTATGTGTTTAGTTGTTTGAGGCTTTGAGATTTGCAGCCAATGGATTCCCAGAAATTTCCCCATTTAGGCTGCCTAAAACCAGCAGACCTGGAAAGAAGGTCAAATGGAGGCCACGTGATGCGTGGTTTTGCGACCTTACAACAGGTTTTACCTCTCGAGGGATCTCAAGAGGCTTGCAATCCCCACCAGGCAGTGTACCTGACCGATGTAGTATAGTGTAGTGGCAAGTACCGGGGGATTGATCGTTCTCTAGGGGAATAGTGTCGTTAGGATTGAAAAACTACTCTAATAGGTCTAAGGGTGAGGGAAGATTCTTTTTGTATTTTTATATTTTTATGAAAGCAAGTAAAATCTCGGGTTTGAAGGAGTGGGCGGAATTAGTTGCTAGTCAACTAACTCAAATAACTACAATTGCAAATAAAATAAAATAACTGAAAATGAAAAGGTTGTGGAACTTATATGGAGAGAAATGTGTTTACTTAGATTTCCTTACTCCCTAACTATCTTTTACCGGTTGATTAGTGTGTATTAATTGCGTGGATGACGGGTGTATTCCTTAATACCAATCGTGGGGTGGCGTACGTACTTCCCCAACTCTATAAGCTCCTACTTCACTCCTATGTCGAGCCGGCTAAGAAGCTCCTAACATGGGATCACTAGAATTCGCTCATGCATTAAATACAACCATAAAAACCTTAGTACGCATTGGTTCATGTTTCTTAAGACGTTCAAGCAAGTTACCGTATAAGAGGTTAGCCAGTTTTCTTAAGCCTAACATCGATAAACAATCATCCAAAACAATTAATAACACACCAACAACCAATAATCAATAGTTAGGTTTCATTAGATCTAAGCAAACACAAGATAAATCTAGCCTAGCATGTTAATTAAAAGACAAGAACAAGATATAATCAAACAACACATAGACATATTGAATGATTAATTGATTACTTATCTTCAATTAAACATGGGAGATCCAAGGGTACAAAACCCTTAAAAATGGCAGAAAATTCGTCTTAGGGTTTCTCCTCACAAAGTTGCACACTAATGACTAAAAATTGCAAAACTATATATAGAATTTAGGGGCTGACGGCGTCACGTTGTAGGAGGTGACGCCGTCACCTCGCCGCGGCTAGGGTTCCCGGATGGTCTTCCTGACGCCGTCCCTCTTTAATCCTCCAAAATCCACTCTGGCGCGTCAAGAGTTGACGCCGTCACAATTGTGCTTGACGCCGTCTCTCTTTAACTTAAACCGTGACAGCCTTGATCACCTTAAAGGGTGACGCCGTCAGACTTCCATTGTAAAAATTTCTGGCGCGTCACGTGTATTTGTCATATCCACCTCTTTTGCCAAGCCGTGACGCCGTCAGGAGCAATCCTTGACGCCGTCACGTGTACTTTTCCAGCAGCTTTGGAGACTTTGTCGTTTTCTTCACTTTTATGCTCCAAAAACGTCCAAAAATGCTTCCTTTTCCAGATTTCTTCTCTAAAGTACCTAAAATGACAAAAGGAACGATTTAGGGCAATATTTGATCAAATAAATACGATTTAGGGCTTAAATGACCCCCTAAAAGCGGTACACTTTTCGCTTCATCAAATACCCTTACACTTGAGATTTGCTTGTCCTCAAGCAAATGCGCTTTTATTCTAATCAAAATACAAGTTAGGGGTCATTTAACGCCAATATAAAAGTAATTACAACAAATAGTCGTTCCACTTTAATCATAATAAGCACGGAGATTACAAACTAGCACCTTACAAGTAGTGTTTAGATACTTACATCTCTCAGGTGTCATAAAAGTATATCTCATAAATGAAAATGAATAATATCTCTCACTACCTGTCATAGCAAATAGATTACCATAGGCTTGGGAAAGGATCAAAAACCTCCTCCACTAGGCATAAGCACCTAAGATAAACTATCAAAGAGGGCTTTTAAACGGGTTATAACGTTAGGTGTAGGGATATGATAAACACGGTTTTGTTGGATAAGGGATATTTTACTAGTGGCGAGTTAAAGATCTTGATTAATTACATGTACAATATGGCGTTGCTAAGCCAAGACTCGACTCGACTTAAGCTAAAAACAAAATAACAAAAACATAAAATAAACATAAAATGAAACGGGATGGTAGTCCGTATGTTTTTTTCTACTTTTCTTTTTCTCATTTTTTTTTTGTATTTTTCTTGATTTTTTCGATTTTTTTTTTCATACGCTCTTGCCCTACCATCCAAAATAATACATCATAGGGGCCTCGGTTCTCCCCTTACACTTGAACTTTTACATAACTTTACAATTAACTATTCTAATGACTCGAATTAAGATAATCGAAACACTTGGAGTACTTTTAAAATATTTAGCACATATGGGGGTAATAATGTTGTTCTTCCCCATTACTCCATTACACTAGTACTTTACCCATGAGTCCCAATCGTCCCAAAACAATATGTACAAGGATATGACTCGACTTAGCAACCATGTAATCAATTAGATAATTAACTTGGGGTTTAAACAAATGTTGTAACAATAATGCACTAAAAATGAGTGCATACAAGGTAGGCTAAGGCGATTTGGGTGTACAATTAATTGGGGTGTAAACAAATTCTTACTTTAAGTAAAATGCTTAAAGTTAGAAATGAAAAGATAGGCTCTGAGAGGTGTACTAGGGGTATCGTGTACTAAAAATGAGTACAACGCAAAGGGTGTGGGAGAATTACTTGACCAATGTAGCCAATGTAATTATAACAAAAACACAGGTGTAAAACAATGGGTTAATCCTAATGCCTCTTATCATGTAGTCAATCTAACTACACAAATGTAGTCTCACTTGTGGCCTCGGAATGGTCCTAACGCAAGTTCTAGAATCTAAGTGCTACCGGTACACACATCATAGCATAAATGCTTTTCCTACCAATTCTAGGGGCGAACCTCACATATTTGGGGGTGGAAAATTTTTTAGTGGTACGGTTTTGTGCTAGTCATATAACTCCTATCCATGAGACGCTCATTAAGATCAAAGTTTCACTCCTATATGTTGTAAAAAAATTTAAATTTGGCACTAAAATTGCCTTAACAGGTATTTCTCTCAGTTTTATTACACATCTACCATTAAACAAACAAAAATCAAGCGTAATAGCATTCTCTAAAGTATCGTACTTTACCCCCCCCCCTTACACTTAAGATGAACATTGTCCCCAATGTTCAAATAACAAGATGTAAAAGTAAATAAGGTAAAAGAATGAAATCAAATACTCCCCTGATTCGTTTGGTGGATAAAGAGGTAACATGGTTAGATCTTCTTCCAAGAGAAAGTAGAAGCTCCAAGACTAATGCATCGCCAAAAGCTAGATTCCACATACATCTCCTTGTCCAAAATAACCTGTTAAACCTGAGAAAACAAACACGAAAACCTGCATAACATCGGCGGGATAAATCTATATAAGGATATAATGCTTGTGGAATGATTATTTTGCAGATTCCTGGAGTTTATAAGTTAGAGATTTAATAAAAACTTTTTATGAAAACAAAACTTTCAAAAATTTCAGAAAATTAAAACCTGACGCCGTCAGGTTGTAATGCCTGACGCCGTCAGAAATGATCTGACAGAATTCTCATGTTAAGTTTCCGAAAAATTTCTGGAAAAACCTATACCTTACTTCCTGGAATTCCTGCAAAACATCATTATGACTCGATACAAGCATTTGACTCAAACAATTACTAATATGTATGTTAATTTAATATTGTTATGATTCATGTTCATTTGTTCTAATAAACCGATTTGGATTTCCCTTACACTTATCTTTTGCAAAATACCTTTATATGTAGTTAAGACGAAGTTAAAAACAAGATAAAGCATTTTCACAATTTAGTTTTGAACATGAATCAATAATAATAAAAATTAAACATACATACGGAAGCAAATAAAATCAAACAAACAAATAAATAAACACACAAAGCAAATAAAGCTTGGGTTACCTCCCAAGAAGCGCTTTTCTTTATTAACGGGTCTTGTAGCTAGACTCAAAGTCACCGTACATTACGTGACTTCTTCATCAAAAGTTATGTCTTCCTCATTGATCATTTCATTACCATTCTCTTGATAATGCTTGACTCGTTGTATATTCACAGTGAATTCTCTATCCTCGTCGTCAATCAACACAACGGCTCCGGTTTTAGAGGAGCTCCTTACGGTAAAAGGGCCATACCATCTAGATTTAAGTTTTCCAGGAAATAGCCTTAAGCGAGAATTATATAATAAGACCTTGTCTCCTTCTGAAAACTCCTTGGGTCTCTTAATCCGTTGGTCATGCCATCTTTTTGCCCTTTCTTTGTATGTAATGGAAGATTCATAAGCCTCTAATCTCAGTTCATCAAGCTCTTGGAGCTGTAAGAATCTATTTGTTCCCGCAACCGTATAATCCAAATTACAAGCCTTAAGTGCCCAATATGCCTTGTGTTCCAGTTCTACTGGAAGGTGGCATGCCTTGCCATATACCATACGGAATGGGGTTGTCCCGACTGGTGTCTTATAAGCGGTTCGAAATGCCTACAAAGCTTCATCGAGCTTAAAAGACCAATCTTTTCTATTTTGATTGACCGTTTTCTCTAATATTCTCTTTATGGCTCTATTAGTGTTTTCGACTTGACCGTTGGTTTGAGGATGGTAAGCGGTGGAGAATCGGTGAGAGACTCCATATCTTTTCATAACTTTCTCCATTTGCGAATTGCAAAAATGGGTTCCCCTGTCACTAATAAGAGCTTTCGGAATTCCGAACCTAGCGAACAATTTTTTTAAGAAATGAATTACTACCCTAGCGTCGTTAGTCCTAAGGGCTTGTGCTTCCACCCATTTCGAAACATAATCAATGGCCACTAAGATGTATTCATTCCCTCCTGAAGATGGGAAGGGTCCCATGAAATCAATTCCCCAAACATCGAAAACCTCGCAAACTTGTATATAATTCTGCGGGGCTTCATCCCTCCTAGAGATATTCCCCGCTCTTTGACACGCGTCACAAGTCTGTATCATTCCCTTCACATCACGAAATATTGTAGGCCAATAGAATCCTGCGTCGAAGACCTTTCGTGCAGTAGTGTTCATTCCGTGATGCCCTCCAGATGGACCTGCATGACACTCTTTCATAATTCTGATAGCCTCCTTTTCCGAAACACAACGTCTGATTACTTGATCCGGACATCTTCGGAATAAGAAAGGTTCATCCCAAAAGTAGTACTTTAATTGATTGAAGAACCTCTTTTTTTCATGCCTGCTCATATGCTCAGGAATGACTCTACTTGCCAGGTAGTTAGCATAATCCGCATACCATGGTTCAGAATCATTTATTGACATGAGCTGCTCTTCAGGAAATGACTCCCGAATCTCACTATTGTCAGATTCAGCGAGGCTGGGGTTTTCGAGACGAGAGAGATGATCAGCCGTAAGATTCTCTGCTCCTTTCTTATCACGAATCTCTACATCGAACTCTTGCAATAGTAAGATCCAACAAAGTAACCGCGGTTTAGAATCCTGTTTAGTGAAAAGATATCGAATAGCTGAATGGTCCGTAAAAACAACCGTTTTAGAAAGGACAAGATACTGGCGAAACTTATCAAAAGCAAATACCACGGCTAGTAATTCCTTTTCAGTGGTAGTATAGTTTTCTTGAGCAGGATTCCCCGGCAGCGGCGCCAAAAACTTGATGCGTGGTTTTGCGACCTTACAACAGGTTTTACCTCTCGAGGGATCTCAAGAGGCTTGCAATCCCCACCAGGCAGTGTACCTGACCGATGTAGTAATTCCTTTTCAGTGGTAGTGTAGTTTTCTTGAGCAGGATTCATGGTTTTGCTAGCGTAGTATATTGGCTGAAAGTGTTTGTTAAACCTTTGGCCTAATACTGCTCCAACAGCATAATCGCTAGCATCGCACATGATTTCAAAGGGTAACTCCCAGTTAGGGGTGACCATAATCGGAGCTTGGGTGAGTTCCTGCTTCAATCGATCGAATGCATCCTTGCACTCTTGAGAGAAGTCGAACGGGGCATCCTTCACGAGCAACTGAGTCATTGGTCTAGCCATCTTTGAGAAATCTTTAATGAATCTCCTATAGAAGCCAGCATGACCCAAGAAGCTACGGATTGCCTTGACAGTTGTTGGATAGGGGAGTTTGGATATAGCTTCAATTTTTGCCCGGTCTACTTCAATTCCACTTCCTGAAATTTTGTGTCCTAGCACAATCCCTTCTTTTACCATAAAGTGGCACTTTTCCCAGTTTAGTACTAAGTTAGTCTCCTCACAACGTTTGAGCATTTTCTCAAGGTTAGCAAGACAGCGATCAAAAGAGTTTCCAAAGACCGAAAAATCATCCATGAAGACCTCCATGCTGTCTTCCATTAACTCATGGAAGATTGCTGTCATGCAGCGCTGGAAAGTGGCGGGGGCGTTACATAGTCCAAAGGGCATTCGCTTGTAGGCGAAGGTGCCATAAGGGCATGTAAACGTAGTCTTTTCTTGGTCCTCAGGAGCGATAGGGATTTGGAAATACCCTGAGAACCCATCTAGGAAGCAGTAGTACTCATGCCCCGCTAACCTTTCCAACATTTGGTCGATAAATGGGAGAGGGAAATGATCCTTTCGGGTTGCATCATTCAACTTCCTATAATCGATGCACACACGCCATCCAGTTACTGTTCGTTGAGGTACTAACTCATCCTTATCGTTCTTAACCACCGTCATTCCTCCCTTTTTTGGTACAACCTGTACAGGACTTACCCATGGACTGTCTAAGATTGGGTAAATTAGTCCCGCATCTAGGAGCTTAACGACTTCCTTTTTTACGACTTCCTTTATGTTGGGGTTTACTCGCCTTTGAGGTTGCACGGTGGGTTTATAATCCTCCTCCATGAGGATTTTATGCGTACAAAAGGTTGAGTCAATCCCCTTGATGTCGGCTACACTCCATGCTATAACTCCTTTATATTTTTTTAAAACTCCTAAGAGTTTATCCTTTTGTTCACTTTTCAAAGAAGAGTTTATGATTACCGGAAGTTGATCTTTTCCTTGGAGGAAAGCATATTCCAGGTTGTTTGGGAGTTCCTTGAGTTCTAACGTGGGTGGCTCGATGATGGAAGGTTTAAGTTTGTTCTCGGGTTTACGAAGCTCAAGCTGTTCGATTTCTTGTCTGGGATAGAAGGAGACTGCATTCACATCCATAGTCTTCTCCTCCTCTAAGATGGGTAAGAAAGCTTCATCTCGCAACCAACCAGCTTCCACCTGTTCATCTATACAATTGTCAATCTCGTCGGATAGTTCATTGATTTCTCCGATGAAATACAGCCGATTAGCTGCTTCGAGAGAAAGATTCATTGTGTCCTTGATGTCGAAGGTTAAGCTATCGGTCCCCACTCGTAAGGTTAGTTTGCCGTCATGAACATCAATAACAGCGCGAGCAGTTGCAAGGAATGGCCTCCCCAGAATGATGGGCACTAGGTCATCTTCTTCCATCTCTAAGATGACGAAGTCAACTGGAAATTTGAACTTCCCTACCTTAACCAGCACATTCTCACATATTCCTAAGGGGTATTTGACTGATCTATCGGCTAGTTGGATGTTCATACGGGTTGGTTTCAATCCAGAATACCCTAACTTGAGGAACATGGAATGCGGCATAAGATTGATACTTGCTCCTAAGTCGGCTAAAGCATTCTTGACTGAAAGAGATCCTATTGAACAGGGCAAGGTGAAACTACCTGGATCGTCCACCTTCTTTGGCAGCCCTTGTTGAGTCACCACAGAACATTCTTCTCCTAAGGTTACAAGACCCTCGAGCCCTTTTCTGTTGGTTAGCAGCTTCTTGAAGTATGTACTATATTTGGGCATATGGTAACATGCATCAAGAAGGGGTATGGTGACGACCGAATTCTTCAAATATGACAAGAATCTTTTATTATCATTTTCGACCTTTTGATTCTTGAGGCGGGACGGGTATGGGACTTTAATGGGCTGTTTGGTTGGAGTAGGTGGAGAGGGAGTTACCGGAGGGGTTTGCTCGGGATTTCCATCGTTCACATTACCTTCCTCCTCATGAGGGGTGTCGGGTTCCATGACGTTAGATTGTTGAGCTGGGTAAGGTGGATCCTTAGTAGTTGTTCCAGCACGAGTGGTGATGGCGAGTAAGGGATCTCTTTGATTTGTTTGAGGTTCGCCAAGGCCGTCGAGAATGGCGTTGAGTTCTGCGAATTTGGCCCTTAGGTCGTTTTGTTGGCTATTGATGAGGTTGTCAAGACCTTTTAGTTGCGGATTCTTTTCAAGCGTGAAATGCCCAAGATCATCCTCAAAAGTGCTCCTAACCTTGTAGTCAGGATATTCTCCTTCTCCCTCTTCTCTCACAAGATTTCCCCAAGGGGTAAAATCATTGTTTTGGTAGAAAGTTAAGAGCGAAGGATCATCGAAGATGTCGTGGCTTGACAAGCATACTTGTTCGGTGGTGGTATCATCCCCGCATTCCTCCACTTCATGCGGGCCACCACATTGGTCACAGATCAAGTATGGGTTTGATAACCGTTTAGTTGGTTGTGACTTATCTAGATAAGAGACTTGATCATTCAATCTACTCAACCGGCTAGCAAAAGGAGGCTCTTTCATGATCTTGGAAAAGCTCATGATCGAATCGGGTTCATCCCAGGTATCGTCTTGATCATTTGCGTATTCCTCAATTCTATTCCATCCTTCCTCAGCGCTTAGGTTGGCTATTTTTCCTTTCACCGAATTATTAATGCCAAATTGGTCGCTCTTAGGGACACTGTCATAAAAGATCTGGACAAGAAGCCAGAGTTTAATGCCATGATGAGGGACTTGTCTAATTAGATCTTTGAATCTGATCCAGGATTCGTGAATGGGTTCAGCTGGTCCAACATGGAAGCGGAAGATTTCGTCTCTTAACGTTGAAGTTCTTCCTATGGGAAATAATTTCTCATAGAATTTTGAGATAAGCTGTTCCCATGTGAAGATGGACTCGGCGGGGAGTTTGTTATACCAATCTTTGGCTTTCTCATAAAGGGTGAAGGGAAAGAATCGTAGCCGGGAGGTATCTCTAGTGGCTCCGTCCGTATGGAGGGTATCCACTATTTTCAGGAAGTCTTTGATGTGTTGGATTGGATCTTCACTTTTCAATCCGTGAAACTTGCATACACTTTGGGCAAGCCAAATGTCGGTTGCACGCAAGACCCCATTCGTGTGTTCATTAGGAAAAACAATAGCATTGGAAAAACCGCGAGGGGTGGGAGAAGAGTAGTCCTTGAGGGATTTAGGGATTGGGTTTTCGGGAACCTCCATATCGTGATTGGTTTGAGGGCTAGGAGGTGTAGAGTGAGGATTGGATTCTTCCTCGGAGAGGGCATCATCAAAATTGATCGTGGATGGTTTGGCCGCTTGGTGATGTTGCCTTAATTTATGCATTTCCCTTTCGGGTTCAGCATAGGGTGTGGCAAGAGTTTTGATCGAGCTACGGCTCCTAGTGATTCTAGGATTAGGGGGGTTATTATCCAAAATTAGGGAATATCCTCCTAAAGTGTGTGCTCTACGAGTTTGGTTTTGTCGTGGTGGTGGGTTGTTGGGATCGAGGACATTACCACCTTCCATGATGTCGGATGGTAATGGTTACGAACAAAGAAACGAAGAAAAAAAGATAGACTAAAGAAAACCTAGAAAAATAAAATAAAAATCTCACTAGAAAGGAATCTAGTGAGTAGACCTAATAAAATAAAAATTCAACCTAAACAATAACTATTCCCCGGCAGCGGCGCCAAAAACTTGATGCGTGGTTTTGCGACCTTACAACAGGTTTTACCTCTCGAGGGATCTCAAGAGGCTTGCAATCCCCACTAGGCAGTGTACCTGACCGATGTAGTATAGTGTAGTGGCAAGTACCGGGGGATTGATCGTTCTCTAGGGGAATAGTGTCGTTAGGATTGAAAAACTACTCTAATAGGTCTAAGGGTGAGGGAAGGTTCTTTTTGTATTTTTATATTTTTATGAAAGCAAGTAAAATCTCGGGTTTGAAGGAGTGGGCGGAATTAGTTGCTAGTCAACTAACCCAAATAACTACAATTGCAAATAAAATAAAATAACTGAAAATGAAAAGGTTGTGGAACTTATATGGAGAGAAATGTGTTTACTTAGATTTCCTTACTCCCTAACTATCTTTTACCGGTTGATTAGTGTGTATTAATTGCGTGGATGACGGGTGTATTCCTTAATACCAATCGTGGGGTGGCGTACGTACTTCCCCAACTCTATAAGCTCCTACTTCACTCCTATGTCGAGCCGGCTAAGAAGCTCCTAACATGGGATCACTAGAATTCGCTCATGCATTAAATACAACCATAAAAACCTTAGTACGCATTGGTTCATGTTTCTTAAGACGTTCAAGCAAGTTACCGTATAGGAGGTTAGCCAGTTTTCTTAAGCCTAACATCGATAAACAATCATCCAAAACAATTAATAACACACCAACAACCAATAATCAATAGTTAGGTTTCATTAGATCTAAGCAAACACAAGATAAATCTAGCCTAGCATGTTAATTAAAAGACAAGAACAAGATATAATCAAACAACACATAGACATATTGAATGATTAATTGATTACTTATCTTCAATTAAACATGGGAGATCCAAGGGTATAAAACCCTTAAAAATGGCAGAAAATTCGTCTTAGGGTTTCTCCTCACAAAGTTGCACACTAATGACTAAAAATTGCAAAACTATATATAGAATTTAGGGGCTGACGGCGTCACGTTGTAGGAGGTGACGCCGTCACCTCGCCGCGGCTAGGGTTCCCGGATGGTCTTCCTGACGCCGTCCCTCTTTAATCCTCCAAAATCCACTCTGGCGCGTCAAGAGTTGACGCCGTCACAATTGTGCTTGACGCCGTCTCTCTTTAACTTAAACCGTGACAGCCTTGATCACCTTAAAGGGTGACGCCGTCAGACTTCCATTGTAAAACTTTCTGGCGCGTCACGTGTATTTGTCATATCCACCTCTTTTGCCAAGCCGTGACGCCGTTAGGAGCAATCCTTGACGCCGTCACGTGTACTTTTCCAGCAGCTTTGGAGACTTTGTCGTTTTCTTCACTTTTATGCTCCAAAAACATCCAAAAATGGTTCCTTTTCCAGATTTCTTCTCCAAAGTACCTAAAATGACAAAAGGAACGATTTAGGGCAATATTTGATCAAATAAATACGATTTAGGGCTTAAATGACCCCCTAAAAGCGGTACACTTTTCGCTTCATCACCACGGCTCCACTAAATAGGCGACGGCTCCACTAAATTTAGTGGTGCCGTGGTACATTTAATGGTACCGTGCCTCTGGAAGACGATTTTCACTATTTCCTTCCACTTTTTGACTTCTTTTTCCAGGAAATCTGCCAACATTACCTGATTCCCATACACCCAAATCCCCAAATCCAACATCCTTTTCAACCTTGCATGCTTTTGATTTGGCTATTTAAGCTAACATCATGCATTGCCATCTTCACACCTTCACAACTCACCATTCAACCATCATGTCTTCCACCATTGCTTCCACCTCACACAAAAACAAGAAACCTAGATTCAACATCAAACCAACCAATCAAACCACTCTAGTTGATCAATGGATCAAGAGTATTCACACACCTCAATCATCAACTAAACCTATCACCAATGACATTGCCTTCATTGATCTCACCTTGGATGATGAAGATGAAACCCACACACCCATAACCTCTACCAAATCATCATCTTCCTTCACTACACCCCAAGCTCCATCCAAGGCAACCTCTATCAAACCCACATCCTCATCCTCCACAACTAGAACCAACACACATTCACCTCAACCTAGTCCCATTCACCCTTTAGCCTTAACACTTAACTCATCACCATCAACTTCCCTTGAAATGGGAACTAACTCATCACCTTCCCTATCACCATCACCTCAACCCTTAATGGGTTATCCCATCCTTTATCCCCTTCACTCACACACCTTGAGTTGTGCTTGTTGCCATCACAACCTTGAACTCATCATGAACCTTAGAGATGAGCTTAACTTTAGGTTCTCATACCTAGAACACCTCCTCACACCACCCATAGGACCCATCATCCTTCCACCTCCTCCACCACACAATAGCCCAAACTAAACATGGTTATGTTTAGTCCCTCCAATAAATGCTTAGGAACCCTTTTGAAGTTGGAAGCAAATCTTGAAGCCTCATACTACTATTGATGTTTATGTGTCTTCATGTTATTTTAAATTTGCTTTCTAGATGTAGTCATACTTATGTATGACATTTATTTTATATTTATGAAATGTGCTTTTCATTTTGGCTACTTAGCTAATTTTTTTTTGTGTGGTTGGATATTTGTCAAATGTGCTACTTGTTAGATATTGTATACTTGTCGTCTAACCTTGTTTTGTAGCACAAACCATTGCTCGATTCCTTTCTGTTCTCCAAATGAGGGGGAGTACACATCAAGGGGGAGCCGTCGTTACCTTTTTGATTCGACAAAAAGGGGAGAGAAATGGGAGTAAACTCATTAAAAACTTGTTAAAACTAATTTTAACTTAAAATGAGTTTATATTTTGTCATCATCAAAAAGGGGGAGATTGTTGATGCAAATAATGTTTCTAAAAACGTTATTTATATCTTTCGATTACTTCACGTTTTGAGGATGACAAAATGTGAAATCACGTTACGTTAAAATTAACGTAAACAAGTTTTTAATCGGAAGATCCCGTTTCTACGCAAATCACTCTTAGACAAATTTACAAACTTGACAAATGATCAAAGAAGTAAATTTTGGTTTTGAGAGCTCACATTTTTAATGGGACAAAACATTTTTTCAAAAATACACATGACAAATTATTTTTGAATTATTAAGAAATGTTTTAATGGAAAAATATGTTTGAAAATCACAACAGCTATTCCCCCCCCCCCCCCCCCCCCCAAAATCAGCTCCAACCTTCCCCAAATAAGTTTTCACCAGAAAAGACAAAATTTGGAGCGTCCTAGTCTAGGACGGCTCCACGGTTCCACTAAATTTAGTGGAGCCGTGGCATGTTTAGTGGAGCCGTCCGTACTATTTTTTCTGTAACGTTCAGATTTTCTTTGCCTATAAATACCAACCTCTTTCACAGATTTTAGGCACCCTTTCACACAGAAAAACTTCTGAGTTTAAACCTCTCACACCTTTCTCTTCTTTAGGTCATTTAGATTAGTTTTCTTTTGTTTTAAGAGTGATCCAATCATCCACCAAGAGATCCTCTTCATTCCTCTTGATTAGCAAGAGAAGAACACAAGTATCCAAGAAGATACAAGGTGTTATCATTCCTCTTCCAAGTGCAAGAGAAGAACTCAAAATCTTCAAGAAGATACAAGAGTTGTAGTTGTTAGGTTTTTGTAACACTTGTTACACCCTTGTTGTATCATAGCATACATCAAGTTTATTTATCTTTTGTGAGAGAGAGTGAAGATCAAGTGTGATCTTATAAGAGATAGTGAACATCTCTTGAAGCCATTGGGCTTGTGTGATTGATCAAGAAGATCAAGGGTCATTAGGATAGAGTTAGTAGAGTGAGTTGATCATTGTGATCGTGTTGAGATCTTGGTGATCTCTTGAAGCCATTGGGCTTGTGTGTTTGGTCACGTGGACCTTGGTAGATTGGTGCTAGCTAAGATTAGCACTCGACATTTAACTTAGTGTCGGTAATAGGATAAGCGACGTGTACGGTTTTCTCCGCCTGAAGGGAGGTTGTTGACATAGTGTTTAAAACTCTCGAGTGTGGTACTCGGGGAGTGGAGTAGGGCGAAGAGGAGCTTCGTAGCCGAACCACTATAAATCCTTTGTCTCGGTTTGATCTTTCCAACTCTATCCTTTACTTTTATTATTTAGTATTAGTTAGTTTAGTGTGTAGTTCATATTGGTGTTGATTGATTACACATAGATCTCGAATCAAAGTTTCCAATAGCAAACTTTTAAAACAAGATTTTTAAAAGGAATTTAAACCGGTAAACTATTCAACCCCCCTTCTAGTTTCCCACAATCCCCTTCCATTCCTTAAAAAAAAACTCGAGAACAGAGCGTCAGGGGGCGCTTGGTTCGTATTGAGTAATGGGAAAATGAATGGTAATGAGAATATTAAGGAATATAATGGGCATTATCATTATAATAGATGATGTTTGGTTCTAAAAACTACAATAAAAAAGCCCCACTATATATATATATATATATATATATATATAGAATCTGGATCGATTGAGAAGGTTTTTATTTTGAGAAGATTGAGAAGGTTTTCAAAAACGATAGATTTTTAACTTTGATTCATGTTTTTCAAGCGTAAAACTCATTTTAATGTGATTAAAATTCAAAATGTGTAAAAAAAATTTGAATCAATGTTAAAAATCTCTCGATTTTGCGATATATGTAGAATACTGAATCATCTGTACAAATTTAATGAATCATCATCATAACTCGATTTTAACAATGATTTGTGAATCAAATTTGTAATTTATAGATTCGATTCACCATAAAATAATGTTTTACTTGTGAATCAAATCAAAAACATGAATCAGTTTGTTCAAACGAAGATTTCTCAATCTTCTCAAAATAAAAACCTTCTCAATGGAACCGGATCCTATATATATATATATATATATATATATATATATATATATATATATAAATACATTGACAAACATATGAATTTGAATTTAATCAATATTAGTAATACATATTAATAAATTATTCATCAATTTTGAATACTAAACTGAAACAGAAAATCGAAATCACCACAAGTATAGCACGTATGAGAATATAATTGATATATTCTTAACATAACCTCGTTTACGTGAGATATTAGGCTATAACTTATATGGGAAAAAAATGATTTAAAATTTTAAAAATTAAAAGCAGGATTAAAATAGGAAATGATAGAAAAATATTTCAAACATAATAGTATCATGGTTGATTAGGCTAAACGGAGTGAGGCGTCTAAACAGGCGAACCAAGGCTGGAACGCCTCTAAGTCGCCGGAAACACTGCCCCTTCTAGGCGATACACCATCCGGGCGATATATTTGAGTCGCCTGCTCATTTGTACTGTGCAAGTGAAAGAATCGAATAATACTCATTAAATAATACTACTTACCTATCACAATTGTTATTATATAGTTATTATATAGGAAAGAGAAGAATCTCTTCTATTGAAATACGGACCATCTCTTATTATATAAGCTAGGTCGCCGGGAACACCACTCCCTCTTTTTTTTGAGGCTATCTAACCTGCTGACTAGGCGTCACATGGCCCGAGTCGCCCCTTCTCTAGGTAGCCCCACTCCCTTCAGCCTTAGGCTAAGGGGAATGGGGCTTCCTGGGAGGCGATAAGGCCTTGGAACGCCCAAAGTTGCCCCAAACACCGCCCCCACAGGCAACTTTGCATTTAGGCGATACATATGGGTCGCCTCTTGAAGTTTATATTACCCACTTATTGTCTGCCACGTGTCCAAGATTTATATTACTCCACTTATTGTCTACCACGTGTCGTGAGTCGCCCCTAGGTACCCTCAAAACATATAGCCTTCATCTATAGATTGAGTTGACAGGTAGGACACCCAACTCCTTATAATACCAGTTAACAGTCTTCATTTTTAAAACCACTTCTTTCACAATCCACTCTTCATTTCATTTCATTTCAATAACCCAAAAATGAAGATCATGGTTGCTATCAAGCGAGTTGTCGATTACGCCGTCAAAATCCGTATCAAATCCGACAAGGTAATAAATCCTTTTTTTTACCTTATTTTATGGGCTTTTTAGCTTATTGAAATCTGAAAAAGCCGATAAGCTTACTTTTTTGAGCTTATGAGCAGAAAAATATAAGCCCATAAAAGTGAGCTTATCAGCTTTTCCAAATTTCAAAAAGCTAATCCAAACACCCCCTTAAAAAATAACAGAGTGGAGTGGAGACAAAGAATGTGAAGATGTCAATGAACCCATTTTGCGAAATAGCACTTGAAGAAGCATTGAGAATTAAGGAATCTGGTTTTGCTTCCGAGGTTGTTGCTGTTAGTATGGGCCCCACTCAATGTGTTGATACTCTTCGTACTAGTTTAGCTATGGGTGCTGACCGTGCTATTCATGTCGATGCTCCTTCGCTTCCTCTTCTGCCTCTTTCTGTTGCCAAGATTTTGAAAGCACTTGTTGAGGTTGAGAAACCCGGGTTACTTATGCTTGGAAAACAGGTTGTTGTTGTTGTTGTTGTTAATGCTGTTTTTTGTTTCGGTTCGAATACTTTTAGATTTGCTTATATAACATTTATTGGCGTTAAAAAGGTTTTTAGGTTAGAAATGAAGGTTTACAGTCACGTTTTTTCCAAAATAAGCAGATATGTGACTTATTCCATTTAACCCCATAATAACCAGATAAACAATATAAGGTTATATAGCCGGCTTATAGCTTATTCGGTTTTGAACTTATGTTTCATAAGCTCACTTTTTGTGGCTTATTTTGAAACTTTTCGGCTTATATAAGTTTATTATGTCACAATAAACTTATATAAGACGTAAAGCTTCAAAATAAACCACAAAAAGTGAGCTTATGAAATATAAGCCCAAAATCAAATAAGCCATAAGCCGGCTATATAAGCCAAAACAAACACCCCCTTAATTTTCAAGAAGCATAAAGAAGACGTTAAAGGGCTGCTTGGATTTTTTCTAAAAATAAAGGTATACAGTCGCGTTTTCTCAAAATAAGGAGATGAGCCCTCATTCTATTTAACCCAGAATAAGCAGATAAGCAGAAATAATAAGCTATCTGAAACAACCTCTGTATTTGTTTGTTGGATAATTCTGAGATGTTGAAAAATGTGTGTTTTGTTACAGGCAATTGATGATGATTGTAATCAAACGGGACAGATGGTGGCCGGGCTTCTAAACTGGCCTCAAGGGACTTTTGCTTCCAAGGTTAGTGCGGTTTTATGAATTATCATCGTCTAGGATTGTCTTACTGGACAAACTTGTCGCTTTTATGCGTATATGTGGACATCTGTAGCTGATTATTGTGTGTGTGAGTACAAACTAGATAACTAGACACCCAAACACTTGATATGAAAGCACATCAGAATTTCAACCGTTATGAATCGACTACCTATAGATGCTTCTAAGTAATGAGCGCAACTTTTCAGGATGTTTTATATTACGAGATGCAGATAGAATACGAATTATATGCAGCACGATAGATAGAGAAAGGAAAATCCCTAAACTACTAACCAATACGCCATCAGTAAAATTACATTTCAATTTGTAAACACAATTATCATCTAAAAGCTCTATAAAAGTCACACTCAATATTCCAATAGCTTTGTCATGATTGTCAATATTTATATAATGCTAATACGTATATCACATATGAATAGCACGGGTAACTTTTCAAAACAGATGTTTTTAACATTAAGCATTAATTTACACATACAGCACACAATTGTACATATTAAAACCTAAAATGCTAGGACCTTTTCATGAGTTTGTGAGTGGCCTCACTTCATTTTTGCTTATTTTGAAATTACACCTTGATCACTACTAGCCAGCCCCAACTCTTGATCCTCAGCATAAATGGTTCGGGTGAAACAAGGAGGACCTGATGTATAAGGATCGCCAATGAGATTGAAGATCAAGGTGATCCTCAACCTTGTAGAATATTGTAAAAGGGCAGGGATGTTCTGCTATGAAAGAAGAAAGTAAGAGAGGCAACAATGTGTTGCGAGTAAAGATTTGATATCCTCAAATATAAAAAATACCGTTTTTGTAGACTTGTGTATGACAAGTACTAAATACACTTTTAAGTCTTTGAACTATTTAAGTTTACACTTCTGTAGTTGAAGCTGTAATGTTATGGTGTCTACACCTTCTGCAGCTGTAGGTTTTTCAAATTTTGCTCTTTCTTACCCTGTAATCTGCCATTTTGGCATCAACAGCTACTTGCCTTTGTTTACTTCAAAACTACACTAAAAAACATCAAGTCTGCTAATATTAGAGTATTTGTGTGCGTTTAGTGATTAGCACGTAAGCAGCTATCAAATTACCAAGTATTAGTAACTAAAAGACATGCAATGCTATTGCCACATTACACAACAGATTGCGTTCTGGTAGTTTCCTCTTATTTCATCCTTATCACCACTGATACGGGTTCCTATGCTGCAATCCGGGACCGTGAAATTAGTTTACTAAATATGTTATCTTTCACTGAAAAGTAATCAAAATAGATTGTTTAGAAAGTTCAACTTTTAGACTTCTTTGTTACAAAGGGAGGCTAGTACCATTTAGGCTGCCGGTGTTCCAGCATATTTGTGTCTGCAGGTCACCCATCCTATGGACTTTGGTATAGATGCATATACAAATTATGTTATTATTTGAACCCGGTTCTCATATTCTTTCCCGATCTTACTGTTTTCTGTTATATTATGTCCTGCAATGGACCTGCTTACCTTAACAGAACGAATGTGACTTGAATAATTTAATTTGCTCGAGATTTTTGAATTACAACTGATTGATTCATTAGGACTTTGTACCTAAATGCAACTTGAGTTCTATCAATTCTTGATGCTTTTACATAATGTTTTCGCTTGAAGATAAATGAATCCTAGTTAACTATCATAATGGAAATGCAGCAAAAAACATAGTGCTGCTAAGGTGGTGTTTGGATGTGTTGACTAAACTGATCCTCAGTTTTGCCTGTTTGGATAAAAAGGTTATAATTCGGAATCATAAATGAAAAGGGGTTAATGTGACCAGATTTGGAGAAACAAGTAAACTAATGTTAAATAAGCTATTTTGTAGGAGTAAACATTAATAACCTATCTATCCCTGAATTCAATTATCATTCTTCATATCACAATAATCACTTGCAAACATCCAAACACCCCCCTCACACTTTTTGTAATGATTTTACGTGAGGAAAACCATCATTGTTTCTGTTTATACATGAATATCTTTGTTACATGTTTTAAATGCTTATCTTTGTGTTTGTATTCTTAAGGTTGTTCTGGACAAAGAGAAGAAAGTAGCAACAGTGGATAGAGAGGTGGACGGTGGCCTTGAAACTTTGTGTTTGGACTTGCCTGCCGTTCTCACGTAATTTTTATTTACTTGCCACTTACTTTGTTCTTTATGCGAGTAATTAACTTTTCTGACTATCGTTAACACTACGTTGCACCTCAAAAAATAAACGAATCTGAAGATGGGTTGTATAAATTAAACCAAGTACAATGTGTTCTAAAGTCAATCATTCTTTGATTATACAGTCTTTCTTTTTACGTTGATAATACTAAGTTTCTTGTAATGTTACTGACTGGCACACTGCAGTGCGGACCTGAGGCTGAACCAACCGAGGTATGCGACACTTCCGAACATAATGAAGGCGAAATCAAAGCCGATCAAGAAAATGACACCAGAGGAGTTGAAAGTAGAAATGAGATCTGATATCGAGGTTATTCAAGTTACAGAACCCCCAAAGAGAGAAGCAGGGGTTATTGTTTCTTCTGTGGATGAATTAGTAGACAAGCTTAAGAATGAAGCCCATGTAATCTAAACATTGGCTTTTAATTCTAACTGTGATTATACTTCTAGAAAAGAAAACCAATGATGAGAATGATGGTAAACGCCGGTTGTTGCTGTTCTAATCATTCGGTAAAAACCATGTAATAAAAGATTAATTAATCATTGTAACCCATTTTATTCATATGATGACGTGTCCGTAGTCATATGCAATACTAACCAGAAACCAATTAATGATGGCATATTTCTAGACTACCTTGCTACGTGAACAAGTTCCATATGAGATCTCATTGACCTGAATCCCTACTTTCTACAAAGCACTTATATGCTTCATTTTAAGACAGTCATAATTAACTAGTACAAAACTGGTAACAACACTTCAAATCAAGGTTTTCATCATTTAGTTACGTAATTAATTTTGATTTCCTAATTACTAATCGCCTATTTAATATGGCGAGCTAGCATATTGTGACACACGAAATGTTTGTTTTTGGTTGTGTTGCTTATCCACACATAGCAGAAATGACGAGCATTGTTTTGTTGCCTGTAATTCTGTGAATATTCTTTTCGATCGAATATGATCTATCAGAGTGTCATCTATCCAATCCCTTAATGAAGTAGGTCTTGTATCAAATCACAGTAGAATAACTCATTTAATAAACAACTACTAGTAATGAATATTATAACACACGAAACGTCGTTTTACATCAAACCATAAACTTACAGTGAAAAAGGTACAAAGTTATAACTATAGAAATCTGAAACAATACAAGTGAAGAAGCTTCTATGGTGAATACCAGCTAAGTTTGAACTTGGTAACTTTGAGCTCGTCACTGCAGTCACAAAGAGGCGTTGTATCAAGCAAACATAAGGAAGAACTTGTTAGTGCTACCCATCTTCCATTGAGAGGATCTCTTATTTCACAATACACGACCTTTCCTATTTCATTTTCCTTTACCATTAGCTGGTTCAACAAGTAGTCAGCGACTTTGAGGTTTAACTCTATTCGCCTTCACATACATGGGGTGGCAAATAGAAAAAACTGCATCAAAGAGCAGTGAGTTCTCCCACAAGGCACAACTGAATTTCTTGAGAAAAACCACTTCTTCAACACTTGTAGCCGGAAACGGGAGGATTGTTCTCACATCATCAACGTCGGAAGGCACTAGAACCCCAAGTTTGGAATCCATAATACCAATGTTAAACTTGCTTGATAATTCGAGTGTTTCCCTCACTTTAAGAAAGAACAACTCATCGATGGGATTGTTCAACCGGAGACATAGCTTAATTTGCTGGGGAGGAATGGTTGGAAACAAGAGACTAGGCATTTTTGCCCTGCTTGCGTGCTTGTAAACAAGTAAATTGGGAGCATAAACATGTACATCGATTTGGTTGTTTAGATCAAAGTGTAACCTCAAAGTCTGCAACGTAAGACATCTGATATCCATGATTTTGACACTACACCGGCTGATAAAAAGGGTCAAACTCTCTAGAAATGGGAAGTTGGATATGATCATACTTGATAATGCCCCATTCATGGACACGTTGTCTAAAGATAACTCTCTCAAGCTCCGTATTGTGCCCAGTTTAAATGATACAGGCTTAGTCCAGAACATCGAAAATGTGTCGTACACAAGCGAGCGGAGAGATGGGACATTATCAACTTGGAAAATATTATCGCACTCGCTGAGATTATATATTCTCAACTCATCAAGATAAGGGAGGTTGCTTACCTTGATAATCCTCAAATCCACGGGTAACTCGATGTCGATCTTTTGAAGTAACTTACATGTAGATAACAATTTATGAAGCACATATTGAGTTATGTGGACATCAACCAACTTGAGCACACGTAGGTTGGTGCAGTGGATAGAAGGATTGCTACTAAACTGAAGGGAATAACTGTAATTTCTCCGGGCAGTGAGGTATATAAGTTCCAAACTTAATGTGTGGAGATTTTCACTTGAGAATATCTCATCAGGCATAGTAAATGACGTGGTAGGCAAGATTGCAAGGTGAAGCTCTTTAAGAGAGCTACGACTTTTAGAAGTAGCTTGCATAATAATCAATTTGTAAGCGGAACGAAAAGCACCAAACTGAAGATCAAGACTTGTGATTGGTAAGTTGTCCCGGTGATACCTTAGTAAGGTCCGGTGAATCCACCTCATGTGCTTTCTCTGATTTTGTTTTTTTTCTAAAGTGTCAACGGAGGGAGAAAACCGGATGGCGGGGATGGTAGACCAAGCGTGTAGCCATGACTTGGACAAGATGCAGGTGCTCGCAGCATCTTTTGATGGCAACAATAGTTGTATACGGTGAATCAACTCAGGAACATTTTCTAACTCTTGTCTGTGGATCATCAGGTGCTCGCAGCATTGTCATGCTTTTGTGCGTGTAAACAAGTAGATTGAGAGCATAAAGTTGTACCTTGATTTGCTCGTCTGGATCAAAATGTAATTTCAATCTCCGCAATGTAAGACATCTGATATCCAAGATTTCGACACTACACCACTTGATTATAAGGGTCAAACTCTCTAGAAATGGAAAGTTGGAGTTGATCATACTTGAAAATGCATCATCCATGGACACGTTGTCTAAATATAACTCTCTCAAGCTCCCAATTGTGCCCATTTCGTAAGAGTTTTGCTAAACACTGCCCATTGGGCAATGTTTAAGCCACATTAAACTATCTGTTTTTTCCATATTTAAAGTAATTATGCATTTAATGCACAATAAATGAACATAAAAATTAACTTAAATGTACACCATTTTCTATTTAACAAAGTTAAAATTTCCTTTTATATTCATGTTAAACATTGCCCAGCCGGCATTGCTTAGCAAAACCCCTTGTATAATACGGGCTTAAACCACAATACACAAGAAAAATATGTCTCGTAAACAAGCGAGCGGAGAGATGGGACATTATCAACTTCCCAAATATCATTATATACTCGCTGAGATTATTTATTCTCAACTCATCAAGGTAACGGAGGTCGTTTACCTTGATAGTCCTCAATTCCATGGGTAACTCGATGTCGATCTTTTGAAGTAACTTACATGTAGATAACAATTTATGAAGCACATATTGAGTTATGTGGACATCATCCAACTTTAGTACACGTAGGTTGGTGCAGTGGATTGCGGGATTCCTACTAATGCGAAGGGAATAACTGGAACTTTTGAAGTCACTGAGGTTTATAAATTTCAAACTTAATGTGTGGAGATTTTCACTTGAGAATATCTCATCAGGCAAAGTAAATGACGTGGTAGGCAAGATTGCGAGGTGAAGCTCGTTAATTTTAGAAGCGGCTGCTTGCATGATAAATTTGTAAGCGGAACGAAAAGCAGTGCGAATGCCAAGCTGAAGATCAAGACATGTGATTGGTAAGTTGTCCCGGTGATACCTTAGTAAGGTCCAGTAAATCCACCTCATGTGCTTTCTCTGATGTTGTTTTTCCCTTAAAGTGTCAATGGACGGAGAAAACCGGATGGCAGGGACGGTAGACCAAGCGTGTAGCCATGACTTGGACAAGATGCAGGTGCTCGCAGCATCTTTTGATGGCAACAATAGTTGTATACGGTGAATCAACTCGGGAACATTTTCTAACTCTTGTCTGTGGATCATCAGTCTGCTTCTCTTCTTTACTTCCGCCATGCATCTAAATCAAAATTTGCTAGAACGCGGAACACACAACAAAACCGAAACCCTCACACTTTATAACAGTCAGACAGTAATTAAGTATTGTATTGATGAATGAAAAGAATGAGGTACACTTCCTCATTTTATAGAGAATGAGGGAAACCGACTCTACTTCTAAGACCACCTATAATGGGGCGCTGAACTCGCAAAAAAACCTACTTCCGAGCCCCATCCACGCCCTCGAACCACTACCGAGGGTCACTGAACTCGAAAAAAAACCGTTGGGGCGTCCTCTCTTTCACGCCCGCCCCCTCTCTTCATTAAAAAAAAAAAAAAACTAGCCGTTCAACGGCTATATGCCCGTTACTTTTTTTCTTTTCTTTTAATTCAATTAATTTATCTAACTTTTACCTATAAAACCCACTTCAATCCTTCACTTTTTCTCACCATTCTCTCAATTTTTATACACTTTCTCTCAATTTTTATAAATTATCTCCCTCTTTTTGTACAACAATTTCATCACCATAAATCCCAACCGTCTAACCCGCCCACAAAATTACACCAACCCCGGTTACGTTCGTCCTCGTTGTGTTAACGAGTTTTGCGAGGATGCGTTTTTAAACCAAGAACTTCTCGATGTCATCTCGCATTTGCCACCGAACATGCAACCACAAATGGGGTTTCAATTTGGGGTTTCAAAATTACAGTTACGGTAACCAAAATTACGGGTTGAACTCATACACCCTACAAAACCCCTCGCAACAATTCTCGTCTCAACAATTCCCGTCGCAACACGAGCCGGTTGACATAGAAGCTTACGAGAGGGTCCCGGAGACTCCTCCAAGCGTTACTCAACCGAAGGGTAAGAAAACCGCCGCCGCCGAACCGTCTCAACCAAAAAAGCGGTCGCACAAAAAGAAACCCCGCGAACGAGCCGAAAGCCACGATCAAGCGTATGCCTTGGACTGATCACGAGGAAATGTGTTTGGCACGTGCGTGGATAGAAATTGACACGGATGCTAACGCCCGTAAGTTTAAATAATTACTTTTTTACTAACTTATTATGTTTATATAATTTTTTTACTAACTTACTATGTTTAAATAATTTTTTTTAGTTATTATGTTTATATAATTTTTTTTACTAACTTATTATGTTTTTTTTTTTTTTCCTATTGTTTAGCGGATTATCAACGGGGACACGTATTTTGGCATCGGGTTCGAGAAGCGTTTTTTACCGCCATGGATGTTGGACCCGATTACCGTACGCAAGACATGATTTCGGGCAAGTGGACTGAAATGAACAATCGGTGTCAATTTTTCAACAGTTGCTACAACCGAAAAAAGAATGCCGTACCGAGCGGTGAGAGTTTGTTGGAATGGCCATACCACGCCGCTTGCAAGGAGTACAAACAAGCCAAGCTTCAACCATTCCAACTCAAGGAGGTATGAGAGTACCTTCACACCCATAAAAAATGGCTAGATCAACCTCCTTTGGAAGTTCGTACAACGCGACCGTCGAAACGGTCCAAAAGTGAATCGTCATCCGACCCCGAACACGATAGCCAATTGTCCGATGCCCACACATTCAACTTAAACGACGATGTGGAAGAAGACGAAGTCGTCGTTCTCGAGAGGCCAAGGCCCCCAGGTAGGCGAAGTGCCAAAGGAAAACGGGTTTCCTCGTCCTCGTCCGCCGCCCCTGACAACAACGCGTTGAGCCAAATTGCGGCTCAACTTGCGAGGATAGGGGATGAGGCGGAGCGTCGTCGTGCGCTTAAAGAAAAAAGATACAGCGACCTCCAAACGATTATCAAAAGGAAAGATTTGGCGTAATTGCAACGAAGTACCGAGGGGCTAGACCTCGAGGCAAAAGAAATTAATGAACAACTCAACGAAGAAATCCGCCGAAAATATCATGACGCTTAGTTTTTATTTTTCTGTAATATTTAGTTTTTTTTTTTTTATTTATTTTTTATTTTTAAATTATGTTTGTCGTTTTTTTTAATTATATAATGTTTTAGGTTTTATTTTAATGAAATTGTTTTTTTTTTTTTTTTTTTTTTTTTTTTTTTTTTTTTTTAATATTATTTAGTTTTATTTACTAGTTTTAGCGATTAAAAAAAATAAAGAAAAGAAAAGAAAAGAAAAGGGGTGCCACATGTCAAACCATGCCCCATCCTTCTTAGAGCACAAGGTGTCATGAATGAGCACAAGCTCCTCATTCGGGCCCCACGGGGTGCTACGTCACCACAACAAACCACAACTTACAACCCCCTTACCATAACATACCACAAATTACTCATTTGGGCCCCACATACACACTTATTCAAACACACAACCATTATAAATAAAAACAAAAAAAAAATAAAATAAAAAATTCGTACAAGTTGAAGCTCCTCGTGCAGATGAGCAACTTACTTATGAGGAGGCATGAGGAGCATAGGCGGTATCATGGTTAACCATGAGGAGGTTGCCAAGCTAGCACGACGAGTCACGAAACTCTCGATACCGGTTGCTCTTACACTACCATTACACATGATCTAAGTTTGAAATCACATGGAAATTGACAATTCTGATTGCTTTATGTTTTCTTAATACTCGTAATATATATATATATATATATATATATATATATATATATATATATATATATATAATATATATATATATATATATATATATATATATATATATATATATATATGTTAGAAATAGATCTACATATATATTCTTTATATTCTAAATAATCAATTAAAATAGTATATTAATTTTTAGCAAATTAAAAATAATTAAATTTTAGAAAAAACTATATTTAATTACTTAGCCAAAGTTTTACTATAAATTATTTATGAAAAAAGACTTTACTAAATTAATTTTTAGAAAGAAATAAACAATCAATTGTTGAGTTAAATAGTATATGGTAGTAGAAATTCTATTTTGTCAATTTCAGGGTATCATTTCGCACTCTTAAAAGTTCAGTTTACTGAATGATCCATTGCCAAGTTTGGGATACTAATATGTGTTTTGGCTTATATATTATCAATCAATATTCTCCGATATGGAGCAGTTGAAAAAGACCATGAATGCGCTCGTTGAAAAGCAATGTTCAAATTTTAGAGTGTTTAAGTTAGTAATTAGGAAGACTTTTTAATTGCAAAACTTATGATAGAAGCTTCATAAAATTTGGCTCACCCAGTTGTAATTAGGGGTGTTAATCGAGTCGGGTTCGGGTTAATCAGGTCGGGTCAAACTCGGGTCTAGGTTAAAAATAACATACCCGAACCCGACCTTATTTAAACTTGGGTTAGTCAGATTCAGGTCAATTCGGGTTTGGGTCAACCCGAATATAAGTAAAATGGTCATAAAATTGCCTATTTGTCTTAATATAGATACATAATTTATAAGAAAATATATTTAAAAAAAAAAACCTTTATTCGAGTCAAATGGGTCGATCTGAACCCGAGTTAGGAAAATATTTTCAACCAGATACCCGACCCTATTTAGTACTCGGGTTGACTCGAATAACCTGAATTGTTAGCTTTAACTTTAGTGTTTAAAGTGATGGTCATTCAATTAGTTAGAACTTTGTATTATATGGGCTTGTGTTAGAGATTAGTATTAAATGTAAATGCTCAATCCATGAGCCAAAGCCCACAAGCCCATCAAAGCCCATTAGGCAAAGTGGCTGTGATATAAATTCATCACAAAGCCTCATTTGCAAAGTGGTTCACAGGTGTGTATTGTGTGTTTTAATAGAAAAGCTCTAACTTCCATATCTATCTCTATATATACGATCCATACATTCATCTTGTCCCATCTCATTCTTGTGCATAACAAAGCATATCTAAGTGTGATAAAGAGTGATTTCTAGTCACAACAAGTGGTATCAATAGCCTAGCTTTGAGGTAGGAGTTCATTGTGTTCGATTCTTGTTCTAAAATACATCTTTGTTGCGCATTGTTTTTGTGAAAAGCGACCAGCTGTGGTTTGTTTATGGTCTGTACGCAACATCAAAAGATCAAAGGTTGCATTTTTGTGTTTAATCCTAAAGATTAAAACACCCATTGTTATTGTTTCTTTCACTAGGAAAATAACACTTTGTGTTTTTACATCTTTTCGATCAATACAAAAATCATGAGATAAGTTGTGTTTGTCTTATGTTCTACGCGACTTGGTTGAGAAAGAGTTGCTACTTTATCACTCGAATCTTGGGTATTAAAAGTTGGATCTTTGTTGTTCTATGATTGGTAGATCGACTAAAGATACAAAGATTTAGCAAGATTTGTTCTTTGATAGTTATTGGTCTTCATTTTTTGCGTGCAATCTTTGCTAAAGATTGACTTGAAAGAAGGTGGTATAAGTTAGTAAAAGTTGTCAGGAAGCATGTGCAAGTCAGTGGGTTTGTAAGAGAAAATTGCAAAAAGTCAAAAAGTGGTTGAAAAAGGCGAAAATATCGCATTTGGCCTTAACAGCGTGTTCTATCGCAATTGAAAAAAAAATTGCGTCTTATCGCAATTACTGAAAAACCAACGAGTTATCGCATTTGGAAAATTCTATCGCAATTGGTAGCTGTCTGGTCTTATCGCATTTGGCCTCTGACAGAATTATCGCAATTGAACTTTTTCAGATTTATCGCAATTCAGCCAGTTCAAGTCTGTCCGAGATATTTTGTCCAATTGCGATATCGGACAAAACGTCAATTGCGATATCGGACAAAACGTAATTTTCAGAATTGTCATTTTCAGTCCCTGTACTTTCCAGCAGCCTAAGGAAACTTTCTAATTTGGCAGTTTTGGCCCTCGTACTTCTGTGAAACGATTTCAAAGTTGTCTTTTTACGTCAAAACTTCAAACGGTTATAACTTTTGAACCGTAACTCCGTTTTCAGTCCACGACCTGTCAAAACGACCGTGAGACCGAGGAGAAGGACACGTTGAATTAATTTATTCATTCAACCCAAGTTTCGAGGCCTGAAAACGCTCCAGAATGAAGTTATTGAGGTTTTAAGTTTCCAGACCAAAATTCCACCGTAACAACAAGACTTCGCAACAACAACCATTCTTAACCTTCAACAACAACATCTCCTATTTCGTTGCAAAGATCCTGAATCAACTTTATCGCACATCACAAGAAAAATGGAATCGAGTTCTCAAGCGGGACAGATGTCTCCAGTTGTGCAAAATGTCACGAAGGAACGTTGCCTAATGCACCTTCAAGGAGTTAAGAGTCAATGTGTGACAATCTCTAATGCAAGGTCACCAATGTTGAGTCCATATTTATTCCATCGAATTTCTGGAAGACTCTTCGGATCTGAAATGAATTTTGAAGAATTCAGAGAGAAACTCCTACACAACATATCTCAAATTGAGAACCAAATTGAACAGGGAAGTGATTGCATTGAAGCCTTTCAAGCACTCCAGACGCAGCTTTCAAAGAAAGGAAGTTTTCAAAGAAACCACGATTTTCTGAAACACCTACTCCTCCAAAGCTTACAAGGTCAAACATGTCTCATGAATAGACTTCAAGATTTCAAACTCCACAATCTAGCTTTACACGGGTAAGGCAAGTGTGGAGACCAAAGCAAAGTCCTTCAAACTCTGAAAAACTTCCGCTGCAAACCAAGAATGACTCTGCTTTGAAAAAGGATTTTAAATCTCCGTTGATTCCGCGAGTGTTATTTCCAGATGAAAAACCAGTTTTCAGTCCTCGTTTCTAACAATCTCCCTCCAGCTGGAGATATACGTGAATTGGTTACAATGATTCCTAACAATTACATAACAATGATAAAAGCAATGCTGAAGTAGAGCAGTTTTTTTTGAGGATGTCTTCACAACTTTTGATCTTCTCGTATCTTTCTCAGCTTGCTTGACGTACTTGCAGAATCACTGTAATGACCTAATTGGGTTATTACTCCCTCCGAATTAGTGAGGCATTTTCTTTTACATGCTCCCTCCCAAATTGACAACCCATTTGATATAGCCTTGATGCTTGTAGAAGAAGTTTCTCTGAAATCTTGCCAAATTGTCTTCAGTCTCTTGCACAGCGGAAAATGGATTATAGACTGATGACTTGTAACTTCTTCACAGGTTTCTTTGGGGAGCATCATATCGACATCTTCAGCTCACTTAGAATGCTTCCAGTTCTTCTTTAAACAGCCCCGATGTACACATTTCATACATTTCTCCCTCCAGGATGATGACGATCTTTCGGACTCATCCTATATATGTGTACATAGACATATCAACTAGAAGCAACATACAAATCAATACCCCATGAGTTGATGTCGATAACTATTCTCTCTACGATTCTCTTAGGATCAATCTCTTCTCAAACCTCTTGTATCAAAGCAACGGCTTTTTGTAGTGACTGCTGATGGAGAAACCCACTATGACGAACTTGAGACTGAAGTAAAATAACCCAGACTTGTGACTTAAGCTTGCACGATAGTGTGACTAAGAACCTATACTGAGCACTACAATGTAACTCCTTAAAGCATAGGTCGTTTCATATACCCATCCATCCTTCCTTATCTGTATATGAACCTCTCTTGAATTATCCACATCTTTGTGTGACACTGAGTACTACAACGTATCTCCTTTAAGTGATAGTTAACTAGGTCTTCGTCCGTCCACCCCTTGACCTATGAAAACTAGATAAATCAAGACTTAATTACTATTCTCTAAATGCTCAAACAAGGATCTCGAAGAATCATGCATCCAACCAACCCCGATATCTTCAAGATACTAAGTACACGCACCCGTGAAATTCCACTTCAACTTCAAGTAAGTAATAATGAATCCTCCTTGTAGTCACAGTTGATAATTTAGCCATTGTCATTTGATTGCGATTCTTGATCAGGATCTTTTCGGCTATACGTGGTGATGTTGACGGTGTAGGCCAAAAATATCATTTGTGATTTAGGTGTGAAAAATGCCATAAAATGACATTCTAATGATGCTGGAAAAATTTGAGTTTTAGAAATTTTTACGCCGAAAATTCCCCGAAATATTCGAATTTTGGCCAAAAAATTTGAATTTTGGGCCAAAATTTTCACTCTTGTACCAGAATTTGAATCTCGCGTAAAAAATTGACCGTTAAGTCATTCCTCAAATTTAAATTTTACTCAAATTTTCCCGCCAAAAAACTTTTTTTTTTTTTTTTTTTTTTTTTTTTGCAATTGCGAGATGAAGGTCCAATTGCGAGAGGAGCTTGAATTGCGAAAGATTGTTGAATTGCGAAAGCCAGCATCAATTGCGAGAACAATTGCGATAAAATCCCAATTGCGAGACCAATTGCGATAAAACCTCAATTGCGAGACCAATTCCGAAACTGAATTGCGAGATCAATTCCGACACTGTGAAGCAATTGCGAAGCTGTTATGCAATTTCGAAGAAGTGGCAATTGCGAGAGAGTTCAATTGCGAGGCTGTCAGCCAATTCCGAAGAAATGACCAATTCCGAAGGAATTACCAAATGCGAAACTCAGTTGCAATTTCGAAGAAGTGACCAAATGCGAGAGTTTTGGCAATTGCGAGAATTATCAGCTTACCAACTCTTGACTTTTAGCCACTTTTTCTCTTCCCCATGCTTTGCCAGACTGTCTTTCACCAACTTTGACCAATAATTCACAAACCAATGAATATTCTAATTAAAATATCCAAGAACACATCTTCCAAAATCTTGTATAATTTCTGTCGATCTAAATACTTAGAACACAAAAGAAATTGAGCCATAAAACACAAGATGTGTGTGAAGAAAAATCGCAGATCCACAACCCAACTCGTAAGAACATCAACAAACACAACCTTTAATCTTCATAATGTGTACGAATTCAAGATAAACACCAAAAGGTCACGTTTTTATGAAAAAAAAAACGCAACAGTTGGGTCTCCTTTTAACATAAGTCGTTGCGGTTTAGCAGTTTTAATGCCTACTCAAGTTTTAAATTTATATTTAGCCGACTTATCAATAACACACACACTTAACGAGCAGTGTACCCGGTCAGTATGAATATAATGGTAAGTAGAGTGTCGATCACTAAGAGTGGAACGTATTATCTCGTTATTCTAATCAGTATTTTAATATCCTAACGCAAGGGGTTTCAGCCTGAGAGACTGGCACGATTTGTTTGCAATTAAATAATAAAATAAACCAATAGGCACGAATCAGCAAGTAGCACACACCGTACACAGATAAATACTCAAGACAATAAGAGGGCTGTCCTTATGATTAAGTAGATTGTCACTTGTTTTATTGATAGCTTTATATGAAGTGTATGTAGTTAACCCTTTCTCGTTGGTCCTATTCTTATCGGCGAGTAAACCCTTAATGATTACTTATGTCTAAAAGTTATTCCTAAGTGATCAATTTAGTAATAACCGTGGGAGCCACATTATTTTCCGCAGTCAAATGCCCGCAAGCCACTAATAAACACAGAGGTTATCCATGCACTAATAAGTAGTAACCAAAGACATCAACATATAAACTTTAATTGATGGGAAAGCAAGTATTAAAGGGAGTGCAATCTTTCGTTGTCACATTACACAAGCCACCAATCCTGATGAATTAAAGTTTGCTAACACAATAAAACAAAACTACTTAATGAATTAAACACATGCAGCACCTTCTTACAGCTCTTGTATCTTTGATTTGGGTGTGTCTTGTGCTGCTGCCTTGACTGAATTCGTCCTTGGTTTCTGGTCTTCGGTCTTAGGTTAAAACTTCAGAACTTCAAACTCGTCTGGTCTTTGGGGTATTTATAGTTTCTGTCTGAGGGAAGATGCGGCGCATCTAGTAAGTAGATGCGGCGCATTGACTTAACTTCGCGTGGGGTCCAAGATTATAATATTCAGGAATATTCGTACACCGCCAGAAGATGCGGCGTAACTCCATGATTAGATGCGGCGCATGTCCTCTTGTATCTTGGATCGTATCTGGTGATATCTTGATAGAGATGCGGCGCATGTCGTGAGTGAGATGCGGCGCATCTGGAGCAGATTAGTCTTGATCTTCTTCATTTTAGTAGACTCTTAACTTCTTGCATGTTTTGCTCCATAATCAGTCCAAAATTGCTAAGTTTCACCAAATGCTTGTTTTTACCTGAGAATTACAAAAGTAAACGATTAAGTATCAATCCTCATACATAATATAATAAAACAAGTCAATTTAATAGGATAAATGATAGTAATAAAATGTACTTATTTGAGTTCATCAAATATCCCCCCACTTGAACTTTACTTGTCCCCAAGTAAACCTTAGATTAAATCTTATGAAAATGTATCCTAAAAGATGTTAGGATTTATTTTTATATTTAAGCATGTATTCGTTTATTTCATAATCACACAACTAAACACTTAACGAATTAGAAGTAAAATAAAATAAGTTGATAAAAGCAAATCTAATCGTTTAACTGTCCAGTCGTGACGAATATTCTATCATAAGCTTGGCAAGTATACACATCTCCACCACTAAAGCTAAGGAATAACAAGTCTAAAGCGGTAAAAAGGGTTTTTAGGCTTAAGGGTTAATTATTCTTGATCACTATCGATCTCAAATTCCAGAAAAGGCGACAAAATCACAAATACATGATCGAATCCACGAACACGATACTTGCAATTGCTCAAATCCTTAACTCGAATAGGCTAAAGATAGATCCAAACTTCACCAATAATAATATATCAAAAAGGGCGACAAAATCATAAATACATAGCCGAATCCACGACTACGATACTTAAGATTGCTCAAATCCCTAATCTCAATAAATCAAAGGTTTGGTTGGATAAAGAATAGGGTATGGATAACATTTGGGATATAAATTGGTGTAAAATGAAAAATAAACAAAACAAATAAATTAAAATCCTAAGTGTGGTTAATCACTATCCCAACCATCCCATGAATAAGACTCATATCATAGAATAACTCACGCTTTAACACTTGAAACACACGCTTTAGGTAGACACGAATTATACTCAACAAGATCTTAATCAAAGAATAAACCTTAATTGGCGTTCCCATAACTGCCAATTCCCATTCAATCCATAGATATAGTACAACAACTAGTGGTGATATCGACCACTTACATAACTTTACATCGTTGGTTTAAAACAAACATCCAACTTTCTTCTTTTTCTTTTTCTTTTCTCATTTTTTTTTTTTTTTTTTTTTTTTTTTTTTTTTTAAAACATAAAGATAGATGTGTAAAATTTCACCACATCACTATAATGATAATTCTGGATAATTTTTCCATACTTTTCACACTTCAGAAATAACGGTAATAGTGAAAGTAGTAAACACACGAAAAATAAACTCAAAGATATACAATATTTACTTTCACTCCAATTGCATTGTGCAATTTCCCGACCTAACCAAAGATAATGAATTACGCACGCGAACACAGGTAATGTAAGGAAACACACTTTGCCTATAGCAATTAACCAACCACGGATTCTAATCTACAGGGTAGGCTAAGGTTTAAGGTGTAACGAAACATTTTAAACATAGGTGTAAGAAACGAAAGGAATGGCTCTGAGTGTTTTTCTAGGGGTATCTTACTCTAAAAATGAGAGTAACAAAAGGGTTTATACGGGGGTTAACTAACCAGTGTAGTTAGCTAATAACACATAACATATAATAGGTTATTTGGGTGTAATCCTAGAATTTTACCAATTTAGACAAGTCATTCCAATTATATAAATATAATAATTATTATGGTGGTCTCGAATAGTATACAAGCCAAGTTCAAAAGTTTACAAGTCACCGGCACACTCATAGATTTGTGAATTTTGAAAAATCACAATTTTTGAAAATAACGTCATGTGTGCAGCTATGCAACTTAGATCTTAAACAAAAACATGCTAAAAATTTTTAAGTTTGATATATTAAGCACATTTTAAGCATAATTTTTGAAAAAGTTTAGGACAAGTAAGTGTTAAGTGTTCTAATTCTCCAATCCCCCCACTTAAGTTAAACAACGTCCTCGTTGTTTGTATAAAAGGTTAAAAATTGGAAAATAAAAGAATTAGAACAGAAAAACTCCCCTGAGATTTGCTCGGTATGATCCTCCATTAGTATAAGAGCAAAAATCATCTTTCTTGTGGATTAGAACGTTAAAGCTTCATACTTGATGTATCCACAGGAAATCCAGGAAACTATAATACCACCAACACTTTAAAACACACCTAAGATAAGAAAGGTTCAAACTTGCATAATACATTAGTAGTTAGGAAAAATAAAACTTAAAAATTAAAAATGAAAATCATCAGGTCAGTCGATGCGCCGTATCTTATGGAAGAAGATACGCCGTATCGAGCCTGGAATTAATACGGATCAGAATAAAGATGCGCCGCATCCTTAACCAGGGATGCGCCGTATCTATCTAATTTCGTTGACTAGTCAATGAGTCCTAGTTTAATCAGAGATACGGCGCTTTAGATATTTAGATCCGCCGTATCGCTATGTTAGTGAACGAAATTTAAATTAGGAACGTACCTTGGCCTCCGCAACACGATTCTTTATACACCAAATTGGGGTAAAACGGTTACACCATACGATATAAATGAATTCAAAATAAGAGCAATAGGTATAAACGTTTTATTAACAATTGTAATCTTATAGTTTAGAGGATAAGAATTTATTCCGAGGTTAGGAACAAATATCGTTTTTAAGCGTGCAAAATTAAGATTACGATTTTAATCAGATGTATTATATGGATAGGTAAAATTGAGATTGTGATGTAGAGAACTTCCAATGGAGTTGGTTGGATAATCGAAGAGGTTTCGTTTGATTACTCCAGCTAGCTTCTCTTGGTTTGGTTCAGAATGTAATCCTTCATGGTGATGCTCGAGTCATCATTTATCCTGAAAATAAACAACTTGCACACGAGAGTAGCGGACCGATCAAAGTAAATATAAAAAATCAACTATATTTATCAAATTATAATCGTCGTATTAACAAAAGTTAATGCGCCGTATTTTCGTTACGTTTCAAAATACGAGATTTTTGATTCAGAAGGATGCGCCGTATCGATAAAGATCGATACGTCGTATCTGTTTAATAATTCGAAAACTGTTTTTAATTAAAATAATAGATACGCCGTATCTGCTAAAGCAGATGCGTCGTATGGCGTTAACGTTTAGAATTTTTTTTTTTAATTAAAAACAGATACGCCGTATCTGCTAAAGCAGATGCGTCGTATTACTTTATCGCTTAGAAAAATTTTCTTATTAAAAACAGATACGCCGTATCTTGGGGAAAAGATGCGTCGTATCGAATTAATTAAACGCGTTGTATTAAAAAAAAAATTAAACGCAATACGCCGTATCTGAGAGATCAGATGCGCCGTATCGTTTGATTTAGCACAGTACAACGATAGCAGAATAGAAAAAAAATACGAAAAATAAAAACAAATAAAAACACACGAAAATAAAAACAAATAAAGCAAACAAATAACACACAAAAACAGAAAATATGCAAAATAGTACAATGAATGCAAATTAATCTAATACACAACAAAATTAGCGGTTAGATGAAAATAAATTAAAACCTAATTAAAATACTAATCAAATTAACAGATAATAACAATTCACTCCCCGGCAGCGGCGCCAAAAACTTGATGCGCGTGATGTGTCGTTGCGGTTTAGCAGTTTTAATGCCTACTCAAGTTTTAAATTTATATTTAGCCGACTTATCAATAACACACACACTTAACGAGCAGTGTACCCGGTCAGTATGAATATAATGGTAAGTAGAGTGTCGATCACTAAGAGTGGAACGTATTATCTCGTTATTCTAATCAGTATTTTAATATCCTAACGCAAGGGGTTTCAGCCTGAGAGACTGGCACGATTTGTTTGCAATTAAATAATAAAATAAACCAATAGGCACGAATCAGCAAGTAGCACACACGTACACAGATAAATACTCAAGACAATAAGAGGGCTGTCCTTATGATTAAGTAGATTGTCACTTGTTTTATTGATAGCTTTATATGAAGTGTATGTAGTTAACCCTTTCTCGTTGGTCCTATTCTTATCGGCGAGTAAACCCTTAATGATTACTTATGTCTAAAAGTTATTCCTAAGTGATCAATTTAGTAATAACCGTGGGAGCCACATTATTTTCCGCAGTCAAATGCCCGCAAGCCACTAATAAACACAGAGGTTATCAATGCACTAATAAGTAGTAACCAAAGACATCAACATATAAACTTTAATTGATGGGAAAACAAGTATTAAAGGGAGTGCAATCTTTCGTTGTCACATTACACAAGCCACCAATCCTGATGAATTAAAGTTTGCTAACACAATAAAACAAAACTACTTAATGAATTAAACACATGCAGCACCTTCTTACAGCTCTTGTATCTTTGATTTGGGTGTGTCTTGTGCTGCTGCCTTGACTGAATTCGTCCTTGGTTTCTGGTCTTCGGTCTTAGGTTAAAACTTCGGAACTTCGAACTCGTCTGGTCTTTGGGGTATTTATAGTTTCTGTCTGAGGGAAGATGCGGCGCATCTAGTAAGTAGATGCGGCGCATTGACTTAACTTCGCGTGGGGTCCAAGATTATAATATTCAGGAATATTCGTACACCGCCAGAAGATGCGGCGTAACTCCATGATTAGATGCGGCGCATGTCCTCTTGTATCTTGGATCGTATCTGGTGATATCTTGATAGAGATGCGGCGCATGTCGTGAGTGAGATGCGGCGCATCTGGAGCAGATTAGTCTTGATCTTCTTCATTTTAGTTAGACTCTTAACTTCTTGCATGTTTTGCTCCATAATCAGTCCAAAATCGCTAAGTTTCACCAAATGCTTGTTTTTACCTGAGAATTACAAAAGTAAACGATTAAGTATCAATCCTCATACATAATATAATAAAACAAGTCAATTTAATAGGATAAATGATAGTAATAAAATGTACTTATTTGAGTTCATCAAACGACTTGAGCAACAGTAGACTTCTTCTACTTGAAAAGTCTTGAATTGCGTTTCATCCATAAATAATAAGTAGAAGCAGCAAGCAATAACCGCGAAATGATGCTAATGACCGAACGCCCCTTGGATATAGGAATGAGGAACGTGATAGCATCAACCAATGTAGGCGGGACAACATCCATACCAGATAAACCCCGAACCTGAACCCAAACCTGCAAAGAAAACTGACACTAAAAAAACAAGTGAGGGTGAGAGTCAGGAACCGCATCACATAGTGGGCATCTAAGAAGGTTCAAATCAACATTAGGACCAATATCCGTTTTCCACAACCTATCATGTGTCTTCAACTTCTGCTTAAGAACAAGCCACAGATGTATAGCATGACATGGAATATAATGAGGGAACGACGGAATATGAAACCAACCAACCACATCAGCCCTTAATCGATGAGAATCTCAAGCACACGCAACCGAGAAAGGTCTTAAGTTGCCATCCAAGTCACGTCATAATAAACCATCATCAGTATCATCAATAAGATTTGGGACCGGAAGATTAACCAAGTCCGGAAACTTAGAAAACCAGTCAGGGGGCCATCTCCATGTACCATTATCAATCACATCACTAACTGAATCAGATAAGCTTAAACCAGCCCGAGATTAAGTTATACATGACATACACAGTCAAAATCCAAGTAAAGGCCTTGTAAAAAGTATCAGTACATTAAAGATACTTGACTTGTTCTCCCAAAATGATAGCAACAGTAAGAGAAAATAGCATTACTAACGTAGAGAAACAATTTTGTTTGCTAAAGATAAGGTTTTGATTTGTAGTTGAGAAAAGTTAAATTTTTATGTTCAACTTATCAATATTGGTAAAATTAAAAGAAATCTATCAAGCACATTTTTTAATGTCAACATAACACTTTTCAAGACTTAATTATTAAATGAAAAAGAAATAAAAACAACTTTGTCACCCATAAAACGCGAACTCGAGACGTCTGCTAGCACATGGAGATAGTTTACAGTTGCACCATAACTTTGTACATATGTGTTCAATTACTAAGTTAATATATTACCAAAAGTTGCTATTCACTTTTATATATATATATATATATATATATATATATATATATATATATATATATATATATATATATATATATATAATATATATATATATATATATATATATATATTAAAAGATTGAGCCCCCTTATAAATGTGGAAGCTTCATGTGTAAGTACCTTGGTTTAAGTTTCATGCTTAAGTGGTAAGTACATAGGACTTACATTTAGTACTTCGATTGTAAATGATAAGTGTTACTGCATTGAAACTCATTCACTCTATGTAAATGCTTGAAAGTGCTTCGATTGTAAATGATAAGTGTTGCTGCATTGAAACTTATTTACTCCATGTAAATGCTTGAAAGCATACGAAGTATTGCTGCATTCAACTCACATGAATTGGAGGTATACAAAGCAATCATGTAGTTACACTTGTAATTATCCTTATTACTATGGAATACAAAGCATGGTGCTTTGAAGTTTTGGGAATACAAAGAAGGCTGCCGTTGCAGCTACATTAATGAGGAATACAACTCAAAGGCTGACTACTAAAGCTATAAATAAGTTGTGCTTACTCTTTCACACACCAATTCACCCTCTCAGTAAAAGCATATACCATGTCAAAGGCAGTCGTGCAGGCTCAATCCCAAGTGTTTCTTGACCAGCTTGATCTTAATGTAACAGGCCCCATTTTTGCCATGGTATGCAAAAAATGGGACATCAATGATGCTATTGGCCGTTACCTAAGCACTGATTTCCTCATATCTGATGCCAAGGTACTTTTCCTGAAAGTAAATGAAAGGTGAAAGTAAATGAAAGGGAATTATGAAGAGCATATGTATGTATGATTCTTCTATGTGTAAGCTAACGATTAATTTTTATTTTGGTCCAGAGTAATATAATGCATTGCACTGCAATGTCGAAGACAACACGCAGCTTTGTAAATAGGTTAAAAGAGGGAAACATCTATACCATTAATGATTTTGCTGCAATACCAAATATAGAAGAATACCCGATTAATGAAAAGAGTGCTTACATCATTGAATTTCATGGTGGCACCACTGTTAGAAGATCTTCGGTGAAGTCAGATGGTTTTGTGAGGCATCCTTTTGATCTCTTGCCATTTGATGATCTGCAAGTTATGGATGACAATTACTTGATTGGTAATGTTCAATATACACTAAATTTACTCTCACAATTTAAATAATATGTATGAGTTTAAGTAAATGAATACCTTGCAGATGTTTTTGAATACATCACATATGTCGGCGTAAACATTCTGAACGAATTAGAATATGTGAAGCCCAAGCGGAAAAGATTGATCAAAGCCTCAGCATTGTGCACTCCATCAAAAATTTCAGAGGTCGAAACAAAGAAAATGTTAGCCTCGGATATTGCCAGCAGTTCTGGATATTACATAATATTAACATACTTATATTCTATTTCTGAACATGGGCGTACTAACTTACCTTTTGTTACTGTCTAATTATAACATTGCTATTGTGGACTTAGAAACTGCAATAGGCACTATTGGAAGTGAGGTGCCGGAAAATGATAATTGTGATGCCGAGGTTGCAACCAAAAAGAAAACAAAGCAGTCATATCCCAACCAAAATGTTACTACTAATTTGATATTGTTACAAATATTGAAGTGAATGTCTTTTTTTAGCTTTTGTAGAAACGCTGTGAGCGACTCCGAATCTGGGTAGGCAGTTGAAGACACAAGGCTTGAAATCGGTGTCCTTATTGAATGATGTGAAAACGTAGAGGGGGGGGGGTGAATACTTTACCGTTTTAAAATCTTAAAACTTGTTGTATCAAATGTCCGTTTAAGCTTGTTCTAATATGAAAGATGTTTCTAACTTGCATAAGTTAAAACATGTTGTCACACAAGTATTATCAACAAGTCACATCACAATCAATCACATAATGCAAATATAAAAGTAAAGAGATAAGTAAAAGAAAGCGCAAACCGAACACGATGATTTATAGTGGTTCGGTCACGGAGCTCCTCTCCGCCCTACTCCACTCCCCGAGTACCCAACTCGAGAGTTACTTCACTAGATCAACAAGCTCCCTTCTCGGCGGAGAAAACCTTATAATCGTCGCTTACACTTTATCCGGTACAAAGCTAAACACCGGCTTCTTTACAAGGGTACAACCACTCCCGTCGTCGCTTATACAATTTCTGACACTAAGCTAGATGTCGAGTTCTTTACAAGGGTACAACCACTCCCGCTATGTTTTATGGCCCAATAATAGAAACCTTGTGTTTTATGGCACAAACACCTAAACCACCTAATCTAGTTTGGAGTTTACAATGATGATCACAATGATCAATGATGATCCATGACATAAGTGTATCATGGATATGCATGTGATGAACTCAAATAAGTACATTTTATTACCGTCATTTATCCTATTTATTTGACTTGTTTTATTATATTATCTGTGAGAATTGATACGTTAATGTTTACTTTTGTAATTCTCAGGTAAAAACAAGTATTATGTGAAACTTGGCGATTTTGGACTAATTATGGAGCAAAACAAGCAAGAAGTTAAGAGTCTACTGAAATGTACAAGATCAAGACATTCTGCTCCAGATACGCCGCATCTTACTTATTACATACGGCGCATCACTATCAAGATTTCACAAGATATTATCCAAGACAGCAAGGACATGCGCCGCATCTGAGAATGAAGATACGCCGCATCTCAAGGCGGTGTACGAATATTCCTGAATATATTAATCTTGGACCCCACGCGAAGTTAAGTCAATGCGCCGCATCTAGCCCTCAGACAGAAACTATAAATACCCCAAAGTCAGACGAATTTAAGAGACTTTTGGTACGTACGATATACGAAGGACAGAAGCCCTAGGCCGAATTCAGTCGAAGTAGCAGCACAAGACACACCTTGAACAAAGATACGAGAGCTGTAAGAAGGTCCTGCATGTATTCAATTCATTAAGTAGTTTTGTTTTATTGTATTAGTACACTTTAATTGGTCAGGATTGATGGGCTTGTGGTATGTTATCATTCACTTCAACTCCCCTTAAAATTGCTTTCCCATTAATTAAAGTTTATATGTTGATGTCTTTGGTGACTTTTATTAGTGCATTGATAACCTCTGTGTCTAGCTGAGCATTGCTTGGGTCGCCATGCCCCTTCCTCGCCTATTTATTAGATCGCCTATGCATTCTATCGTCTGTAGAAAAGTAGGAAGAAAGATAAATGGGATAGTCATAAGTAATCATTAAGGGTTTACTCGCCGATAAGATTAGAACCAACGAGAAAGGACTTAATCTCGGTGCGTTGCATCGAACTATACACTTCATATAAAACTAGCAATAAAACAAGTGACAAACTACTTAACTATTAGGACAGGTCTTCTTATTGTCTCAAGTATTTATCTGTGTACATGTGTGCTACTCGCTGATTCGTGCTTATTAGTTTAGTTTATATTTAATCACAACCAAACCGTGCTAGTCTCTCAGGCTGAAACCCCCTTGCGTTAGATTAGGTTGTATAGCTAACTTAAGATATTAAAATACTGATTAGGATAACTAGATAATACGTTCCACTCTTAGTGATCGACACTCTACTTACCATTATATTCATACTGACCGGGTACACTGCTCGTTAAAGTGTGTGTTATTGATAAGTCGGCTAAATATAAATTTAAAACTTGAATACTGCTAAAACCACAACGACATATCGTGGATATAAAATTAGAGCAATACCACGCACACATCAAGTTTTTGGCGCCGCTGCCGGGGAGTGAATTGTTATTATCTGTTAATTTGATTAGTATTTTAATTAGGTTTTTCTTTTTAATTTTTAATCTAACCGCTAACCGTGTTGTGTATTAGATTAATTGCATTCATTGTATTATTTGCATATTTTCTTTTTTCGTGTGTTTAATTTTTGTTTATTTTCGTTTGTTTTTATTTTTGGTTTTATTTTTCGTATTTTCTGTATTCTGCTATCGTTGTACTGAGCTTATTCAAACGATACGGCGCATCTATTTTCATAGATACGGCGTATTGTGTTTAATTTTTATAAAATACAACGCGTTTAATTAATTCGAATACGGCGCCTCTTTCCCCAAGATACGGCCTATTCTGTTTTTAATAAGAAATTTTTCTAAACGTTAACGCCATACGGCGCATCTGTTTTTACAGATACGGCGTATTTATTATTTTAATTAAAAACAGTTTTCGAATTATTAAACAGATACGATGCATCGATTTCTATCGATACGGCGCATCTTTCTGAATCAAAAATCTTGTATTTTGAAACGTAACGAAAATACGGCGCATTAACTTTTGTTAATACGACGCATTTAATTTTAAATAAATATCGATTTTTGATAATTAAAACTGATACGGCGCATTCTAATTTATAAGTGGCGTATCTATTTTCTGAATAAAGTCTGATTTAATTTTAACGAAATAAGATACGGCGTATCCATCTTTTTGGATACGGCGCATCGTCTGCAGATATCAGTAACTTTTATTTTTCGTATTCCGTTTTCGATGTTGATTTTCTGATATATTACTTTCTTGAACATACCCTACTGATGCTTTTGTGATAGTTTAAGGAAGTGCATGACCAGGAGTTCTACGAAGAACTTGATTACACCTTTCGAAGATCCTGAATGAGCCTTTCATTCGCTAAAAAGGCTTTTCAATACAAAAAGCTTTGATATTTCAAGTTCATTCGAGCTTGATTATTTTTCTGAAGAGAAAGAGGAAGAAGAAACAGAAGCAATGGGCGAAAACACAACTATGGAGGAATACATGAACAATACCCGTGCTGATTACAGTTCAGGAGTTGCTAGACCAAAGTTTGATGATAAGTCAAAGTTTGAGTTGAAAGGTCAGTTTCTCAAGGAGCTAAGAGAAAATGCTTTCAGTGGAACAGAACATGAAGATGCTAATGAACATGTTGAAAAGGTCCTCGAGATTGCAGATTTGTTTACTACAGAAGGAGTCACTGACGATCAACTTATGCTTAGAATCTTCCTAATTTCACTTAAAGGAGCTGCTAATAAGTGGCTAAGGAATGAACCTGCTAGTTCAATCACAACGTGGGAAGATTTGAAGAGCAAATTCCTGAAAAGATATTGTCCACCTGCTAAGACTGCTAAAAAGATGGAGGCTATCAACAGTTTCAAGCAAGAGCCTGATGAAACTCTTTATCAAGCTTGGGAACGGTTTAAAGATTTACTGGTAAAATGTCCTCAACACTATCTAACCCCAATGCAGGAGATAATATTGTTTTATCAAGGATTGGACGTGCCTACTAGACAAATCTTGGATGCTAAGGGAGCTGTGCCTCAAATGAGTGCAGCTAATGCTAGGAAAGCTATCCAAGAAGCTGCTGATCATTCTCAAAAATGGCATGATGGAACCTCTACTAGATCTAAGAGCAGCAATAATTTTGACGGGTTTGCTGCAATTCAAGCTCAATTGGATAAAATTAGTAGAGAGATGAAGAAGCGTGATGAGAAAGTGTTTGCTGCCCAAGTTGGATGTGAAAAGTGCGAAGGACCTCACTACACTAAAGATTGCCCGAAAAAGAATGAAAGTGAGACGTTTGAAGAAGCATACAACACACAATTTGGACAACCATTCCGACCTTCAGGAAGATTTAGGGAAGCTACTCCGGGATTCTATCAAAAGAACAACTTTAATTCCACTTATCAAGAGAGGAGGCAGACTTTAGATGACACTCTAAAGCAAATTATGGCCGATGCTGCTAAAAGACATGAAGAGAATACTGCTATGATCAAAGAAATCCGAGCTTCAACGGACACTATTACAAGAAATCAAGGAGTTTCGATCAAAGCATTGGAACAACAAATTGGTCAAATGAGCAAAGTTCTTCAAGAAAGGGGATACGAAAGTTTACCTAGCTCAACTGAAACCAACCCAAGAGACCATGTCAAGGCCATAAGCACCACTGAAGAAGTCACTCCTAACATTCCTTTTCCTAGAAGACTGATGAATGGTAATGATGGTGCAAGACCCGAATTTTCTTTAATTCTTCAATCAGTTTAAGGAGGTTACTCAAAGAGAAGACGAAGATTGAAGAAGAGATCAAGGCTACAATGAAAGAAGAGAGCTCTGCAACCGACTTACATGCCTTGCCTCATAAAGAAAAGGACATAGGAAGTTTTACTTTACCTTGTTCAATTAATGATATATCTTTCAATAACGTGTTAGCTGACTTAGGAGCTAGTGTTAGTGTAATGCCCCTTAAGACATTCACTACCTTAGGACTAGGAAAATTAGCACCAACTAAGTTGCTTATTGAATTGGCTGATAAAATGGTAAAACGACCTGAAGGGATTGCTAATAATGTGTTAGTTAAGATTGAGAAGTTTGTTTTCCCTATAGACTTTGTTATATTAGATATGCCCGAGGATGTTAAGATTCCTTTAATCCTTGGAAGACCTTTCTTGTCTACCTCCCGTGCTAAGATTGACGTGTTTAAAAGAAAAATCTCATTAAGGGTAGGGAATAATAAACTAGTCTATAAGTGCCAAGATCCTGTTAAAAGCATAATTAGAGGCGTCTATGTGCTAGGATTAAGAGAGCGTATGGACCTCGATCTTGAAGCTAGGCTTATGGGAGAAACATTGATTCAAAACAACTCAACTAATCCTAATCATGAGAACTTTGAGGAATTTATTGACCTTAATGTACCTACCGAACTTAGGCGCGATATTATTGATGATTTTGATGATGAGTGGTATGATTGCGTAGTGATTAACAAACGTAGGAGAATAGTTGAGCATACGAATTTGAATAATGATGTGTTTATTGAACTACCACCCCACCTTGCTTATTTATGCCTTTATGATAATAAGAATTTCCCGTCTATCATTTTGTCATCTCTACCCGAAAGGGATAGAACTTTGTTTATATAGATATTAAAGAAGAATGGCATGGAAATTACGGACGAGCAAGGAGTGTTCAATATTACTGAATTGGCGATGAGGGAGCGCGATGCTTTCGACTCCTTCAATGATCGATATTAAAGAGCTGAACGTGAGTCTAACTTGAAGACTCTGGAATAAAGACAAGTGCTGACCGGGTGACAACCCGGAAAATTTTTACTATTCTGTTCTGTGTCGAGTCAGTCAGGCCCGCAGAGGATACGGCGCATCTCAATCCTGAGATGCGACGCATCTCCTGCACTGGTCATATCTTACTTTATTTTTCTGCATTTTTACTTTTGACTTTAAAACTTTTTGTCAGTTTATTTAATGCGGCGCATCCCTGGTTAAGGATGCGACGCATCTTCTATTCTGATTCGTATTCATTCCAGGCTCGATACGGCGTATCTTCTTCCATAAGATACGGCGTATCGACTGACCTGATGATTTTCATTTTAATTTTTATGTTTTATTTTTACTAACTACTAATGTATTATGCAAGTTTTAACCTTCTTAATTTTGGTGTGTTTAAAGTCTTGGTGGTATTATAGATTCCTGCATTTCCTGTGGATACATCAATTATGAAGCTTAAACGTTCTCATCCACAAGAAAGATGATTTTTGCTCTTATACAAATAATGGAGGATCATACCGAGCAAATCTCAGGGGAGTTTTTCTGTTCTAATTTTTTTATTTTCCTGTTTTTAATCTTTGATACAAACAACGAGGACGTTGTTTAACTTAAGTGGGGGGGATTGGAGAATTAGAACACTTACTTGTCCTAAACTTTTCAAAATATGCTTAAAATGTGCTTAATATATCAAAATTTAAAATTTTTAGCATGTTTTTATTTAAAGTCTAAGTTGCATAGCTGCACACATGACGTTATTTTCAAAAATTGTGACTTTTAAAAATTCACAAATCTATGAGTGTGCCGGTGACTTGTAAACTTTAGAACTTGGCTTGTATACTATTCGAGACCACCATAATAAGTATTATTTTTATAATTGGAATGACTTGTCTAAATTGGTAAATTTCTAGGATTACACCCAAATAGCCTTTATATGTTATGTGTTATTAGCTAACTACACTGGTTAGTTAACCCCCGTATAAACCCTTTTGTTACTCTCACTTTTAGAGTAAGATACCCCTAGAAAAACACTCAGAGCCATTCCTTTCGTTTCTTACACCTTTGTTATAATGTTTCGTTACACCCTTATACCTTAGCCTACCCTGTAGATTAAAATCCGTGGTTGGTTAATTGCTTTAGGCAAAGTGTGTTTCCTTACATTACCTGTGTTCGCGTGTGTAATTCATTATCTAAGGTTAGGTCAGGAAATTGTACAATGCAATTGGAGTGAAAGTAAATATTGTATATCTTTGAGTTTATTTTTTGTGTGTTTACTACTTTCGCTATTACCGTTATTTCTGAAGTCATGGAAAGTATGGAAAAATTATCCAGAATTATCGTTATTGTGATGTGGTGAAATTTTACACATCTATGTTTATGTTTCAAGTTTAAAAAAAAAAAAAAAATGATGTGAAAAGAAAAAGAAAAAGAAAAAGTTGGATGTTTATTTTAACCAACTTATGTAAAGTTTTGTATTAAGTGGTTGATATCACCACTATTTGTTATATATTATATTTATGGATTGAATGGGAGTTGAACGTTATGGGAACGCCAACTAAAGGTTATTCTTTGATTGAGATCTTGTTGAGTATAATTCGTGTCTACCTAAAGCGTATGTTTCAAGTGTTAAAGCGTGAGTTATTCTATGATATGAGTCTTATTCATGGGATGGTTGGGATAGTAATTAACCACACTTAGGATTTTAATTTATCTGTTTTGTTTATTTTTCATTTTACACCAATTTGTATCCCAAATATTATCCATACCCTATATTATTCTTTATCCAAACCTTTGATTTATTGAGATTAGGGATTTGAGCAATCTTAAGTATCGTAGTCGTGGATTCGGCTATGTATTTATGATTTTGTTGCCCTTTTTGATATAATATTATTGGTGAAGATTACTTGGTCCTATCTTTAGCCTATTCGAGTTAAGGATTTGAGCAATTGCAAGTATCGTGTTCGTGGATTCGATCATGTATTTGTGATTTTGTCGCCTTTTCTGGAATTTGAGATCGATAGAGATTAAGAAGAATGATTAACCCTTAAACATAAAAACCCTTTTTACCGCTTTAGACTTGTTATTCTTTGGCTTTAGTGGGGGAGATGTGTATACTTGCCAAGCTTATGATAGAATATTCGTCACGACTGGACAGTTAAACGATTAGATTTGCTTTTATCAGAATATTTTATTTTACTTCTAATTCGTTAAGTGTTTGGTTGTGTGATTATGACAAAAATGAATACATGCTTAAATATAAAAATAAATCCTAATATCTTTTAGGATACATTTTCATAAGATTAATTCTAAGGTTTACTTGGGGACAAGTAAAGTTCAAGTGGGGGGATATTTGATGAACTCAAATAAGTACATTTTATTACCGTCATTTATCCTATTTATTTGACTTGTTTTATTATATTATCTGTGAGAATTGATACGTTAATGTTTACTTTTGTAATTCTCAGGTAAAAACAAGTATTATGTGAAACTTGGCGATTTTGGACTAATTATGGAGCAAAACAAGCAAGAGGTTAAGAGTCTACTGAAATGTACAAGATCAAGACATTCTGCTCCAGATACGCCGCATCTTACTTATTACATACGGCGCATCACTATCAAGATTTCACAAGATATTATCCAAGACAGCAAGGACATGCGCCGCATCTGAGAATGAAGATACGCCGCATCTCAAGGCGGTGTACGAATATTCCTGAATATATTAATCTTGGACCCCACGCGAAGTTAAATCAATGCGCCGCATCTACTTATTAGATGCGCCGCATCTAGCCCTCAGACAGAAACTATAAATACCCCAAAGTTAGACGAATTTAAAAGACTTTTGGTACGTACGATATACGAAAGACAGAAGCCCTAGGCCGAATTCAGTCGAAGTAGCAGCACAAGACACACCTTGAACAAAGATACGAGAGCTGTAAGAAGGTCCTGCATGTATTCAATTCATTAAGTAGTTTTGTTTTATTGTATTAGTACACTTTAATTGGTCAGGATTGATGGGCTTGTGGTATGTTATCATTCACTTCAACTCCCCTTAAAATTGCTTTCTCATTAATTAAAGTTTATATGTTGATGTCTTTGGTGACTTTTATTAGTGCATTGATAACCTCTGTGTCTAGCTGAGCATTGCTTGGGTCGCCATGCCCCTTCCTCGCCTATTTATTAGATCGCCTATGCATTCTATCGTCTGTAGAAAAGTAGGAAGAAAGATAAATGGGATAGTCATAAGTAATCATTAAGTGTTTACTCACCGATAAGATTAGAACCAACGAGAAAGGACTTAATCTCGGTGCGTTGCATCGAACTATACACTTCATATAAAACTAGCAATAAAACAAGTGACAAACTACTTAACTATCAGGACAGGTCTTCTTATTGTCTCAAGTATTTATCTGTGTACGTGTGTGCTACTCGCTGATTCGTGCTTATTAGTTTAGTTTATATTTAATCACAACCAAACCGTGCCAGTCTCTCAGGCTGAAACCCCCTTGCGTTAGATTAGGTTGTATAGCTAACTTAAGATATTAAAATACTGATTAGGATAACTAGATAATACGTTCCACTCTTAGTGATCAACACTCTACTTACCATTATATTCATACTGACCGGGTACACTGCTCGTTAAAGTGTGTGTTATTGATAAGTCGGCTAAATATAAATTTAAAACTTGAATACTGCTAAAACCACAACGACATATCGTGGATATAAAATTAGAGCAATACCACGCACACATCAGCATGACTATTCTAAATGAACTTCCATTGAAAGGAAGCCTTCAATGGATGAAGATCACAAGCTCCCTAAACTTGTTGTGATGGATCTTCATGTATGCAAGTGAGATCTACATGAACTTCTTGAATGAGAAGTCTTCCATCATTGAGGATGTCAAGTACCCTTGAATCTTCATATGTTGGAATGCTATGGTGAATAATGACTTCAAGATCTTCTAACTTTCTTGGTGGATCAGGTAGTATGCTATGGATAATGACTCATGATCTGGAGCTTGCTTCACAGGATCATTAAAGTGTATGCTTACAACATGATGAAAGTTAGTAACATTATGATCATTATGTAAAGGGTGATTAATGTATCAATCTACATGGTTTGCTACTGATCTAAGTGTGTGAAATGGTAGAGGGAATGTGTGTTCTTATGGCTTAAACAATGGGTAAACAATGGGCTACTATTTATAGGCAAAATGTAACACAAACCACTGATTTGATAAAAGGGATCCGTCGGGATCCGTCCTTTATGCCAAAGGGATCCGCCGGACCTGACAACTAACAAATCTTTTCATATCTTACCATATCTTGCCATATCTTGCCATATATTTAAAAGTCAACTTGTTAGCTTGAAGATCTATGCAAAATATATTACAAATCTTCCAAGATATGTAAGTGATGCATGCCATGATGTCATGTTAAATATTTCTAATTTAAGAAATGTATATATGTATGTAACATGTATCCTAGTGATTATGTAGCATGTATATACTAGCTTAACTAATATATGTTTACCCAGATGTATCATGTTAGTTTGACACCTAAAGTGTACTTATCCTATTAAACTTAGGAAACATGATGTACAAGTAAAAATACTTGTTTATTCAAAGGTGTAAAATGAGGTTCTAAGTAGAATGACTAGCCTTTTAAAATACTTAATTACCTAGCCGTATTTTAAATATTCTGAATAGTTTGTTAAGGGTTTGATCATAATGCCACATGACAAACATGTACGAACCTGTGTTGTATTATACGAGGACTCGAGAAGTCGAGAGGTGTTGAATGTATGTTGAGATAAGATAAGATTACAAGTAACTTGTACATTTTACGTTATGTATCAAGTTACATGTTTGTCATCAATCAAAACAAATGAGATTGCTTGCACTAGCAATCTCCGTAACGAGACTGCTTGCACTAACAATCTCCCCCTTTTTGATGATGACAAAATATGTAAACGTGATAGAAAGTAAAATGCAAAAAGTTACTTGTGTCCGTAATTACTTACTTTCTCCTTGTGTCCATTTACACCTTTCTCCCTTTTCTCATTGTGTCCATAATTACTTACTTTCGTAATTACTTACTTTCTCCGTTACTTACTTTGTCCGTTTACACCTTTGTCCCCCTTTTGTCGAAGCAAAAAGGGTGTGTCCTTGGAGTTAACTTCATTTCTCCCCAAAATGGCGAGCTTGCATCATCCCTAGTGAAGTTAAATAGACTACTCCAATCTCCTATGGTTGTTGCGTACGCTAGGTTGTTAGCGGATCCATAGATCAAATTAAGACTCTCAACCTACATAAAGGTTAGTGGTGTGCAACATAATATATATATATATATATATATATATATATATATATATATATATATATATATATATATATATATATATATATATATATGAAAAATGCATGATGAATGAAATGAATATAGCCAATGATACACGAGGGTTGGTTATGTTGGACTATGTTGACCTATCTCCTCCTTTTTGTCGAAACACAAAAGTGTGTCGAAAAATGAGAATTCTTAAGAATGTGTACATGCTCCCCCTTGGCTGTAGCTCCCCCTTAATCAATACTCCCCGTTGCTAGGGTACCAACGTATATGATGTAAGGATTATGAATGCTACAAAACAAGGATTAGTACATGATATGCTCCCCCTTGATCAATACTTCCCGTTGCTAGGGTACCGACGTATATGATCCAAGGATGAAGAATCCTACAAAATAAAGGTTAGTATAAAACAATATTTGTCCTTGGAAAAGTATGTGATATACACCAATGCGTGTATATGATGTATCCTAAAAATTGCTTGACGAAAGCTCCCCTTGCTCTAGGGCGTCAAGATGAACCTACAAAACAAAAGATTAGTGCACTAGAAGCTATGTCTTAAGTCATATACGACCAATGTGTACAGACGATGCAATATGAGTGCTAGACTGATAATCCTCCTGGTTTGAGAACGTTAAGAAGCACCTATGAAAGAAGAAAAATAATCGATGCAAACTTCATCCTATGATGAGTATGCTATATACGATCGAGCATATATGATGATGAACCTACAATAAAATGGTTAGTGCAATATATTTTATCTCAAGGAAAAATATTATGCAACATATCAATAATCTAATCACAAACAACTTACCAATTGTGATTGTCTAATCAAAGAAAAATATGATGCAGCATACCAATTGTGATATCAATCGTGATTATCTAGTAAACCATGTTATAAAGAGTGTAATCTTCTAATAAGAATTACATTTACAAGAATATAATATGATAAAATCCTACAAAGCAGTGCCTATGAGGAGGATATGAGTGATCCTAGTGTTGGTGTTAGTTTACTAGTAATAACTTGATAACTAAAGATTGATGCAAGTATGTTTTTCGCTAATCCATGGGGTTGATGATTAATGAATGCAATGAATTCAGAAACTCTAATGTATAGAAAATGCTATAAGAGTATTTGAAGACGGTTACGGTTATGATATTATCATCTACCAAAGATGATGAATCGTGCCATAGTAAATGCTCGAATGGAAATAAGAGGAAGTGAAGACAATGATCACTTAGGAATAGAGATTCCATATGTAACAATTAGAAATACTAGATACCTATATGCGGATGAAAATGACATCATATGATGAGAGTGTTGGTTGGACCAACGTGTTGAGAATGATAGTCCTGTTTGCACTGACAATGACGTGCTTGATATGTATCAAGAATGAAAAGGATGAGATCCTATGATGGTGTTCTAGACAATGAAGGTGTTCTAGACAATGAAGTTGTGAAGGAAAATCCTAGAATCAGTTGTGAGAGGGTTGTCTGTTTTAAATGGTTAAAAACTGAACCAGGTACCCGCGGATTGGTCCGAACCAAATCTTTGGTTCCGTCCGTCTTATCGTAGGGTTCCATGAGACCAAAATTGATTTGGTCACTTTTTGTCATTTTTGATCAAACGAAGGTTCAAACTAGGGTCTATTTACTTATACCTACTAATTTGGTTTCACTAATCCTAGTCAAAGTCTAATGAGACTTAATGCTTCTCGTTTAAGAGGTTTGTCAAACACATGATGTGTTTTTCACTTGACGAGGTATTGGTACAATACTGTGATGTTGGGTTAATAAGGTTTGACACACTTGTGATTTTGTGAACTGATTTCAACTAAATGGTGTGAACCTATGTGTTGGTATTTTAAGAATGTAAGAAACATGAGTACATGTTCTTTAATGCGAAAAGATAATTATGTGAATGAATTCCTCTCCCCCTTAATTGGTGAACATTCAACATAATGTGTAATGTGTCGAATGAAGAATGATAATGTAGGTTAATGAAAGCGATGAGCTTAGTAATGTTTTTGCGGATGTTGGTTAGCATACAAAGAACTTCATCCTTGAAGTCACGTAGCTCTTCTCTATCAATGCAAGATGATTACATGATGAGGTATGTGGTTTTCCTTAGGGGAGTTGTTTTGTTTTTACTAAAAGATGATGGAGATGTTGTTAGGAAAGCGGAAGCAACAATATGATTTGGAGAGAGGTATATTGAAAGATACCCAAACATAATTTTCAAATCTATAAAACTTAATCCTAATTAGCTTTTAAAGCTATATGCAAGAAAATGGATCCCATAAACATATTACTAATCTAAGTAGCAATAAAGGAACAACAATTACATAAAATATGCATAACAAAGAGAAATAACAAATAATTTGTTATCATCCTACAAGACAAAAGTCTTAATGACAAAAGATGTGAATATCACATAACAACTTATGTAAACAAATATTCATCTACTGGAAAAAAAGCTACCATATGGCATCAAGAAAAATAATCATATTGCAAGATAGCATGTAAAACCCTAAATTTTCATTCACGTAAAAATTCCCATTTTGCCCCTCTAAAATTTCGAAAGTGTAAAAATTTAACCATATGTCATACCCTATAATTAAATTACACATTTTAACATATCATTATCAACTAATACTCTCACGAGATTTATTTATCACTCACTACAATCTCTACAATTTCATATTATTACGAACGCAATTGTATAAAAACTCTCATCACTTATAACGTACAACATAATATATGTGGACACATATAATAAGGCACCATTCATCACTACATTAAGAAAAAGATTAAATACATAACAACTCATCTATAAATCTCACTACAAAAATACTATTATGTGACAGTAATTTCATAAGACATTACATATAATGGGTATAGAATGCTAATCACTCCATTCACTCCTTTTCAACTATTGCTCAATACACAAAACATATGAATTAAATATTGTTCACAATATGTCAAGGTTAAAAATAAAAATAGTATACCCTTACTGGTGCTACTAATCTAATATATTGTTTCATTGCCACAAACACGTTTTCTTGTACCTACCTTGAAAGCGAAAATCTTGTGCCTTCCCTCTATATCACACGTCTAAAACATAAGTGATAAGAGTAAACTTGATTGACATATATTCTGCTAAAAATGCAAGATTTGGTCCTCCTGATTTATAGCCTAACCCTACGGTTCATCCACTTAAAAACCCACAATTACCTCATTCCTCTCATTCACATTAAACAACCCATACTAAACCAAACTCTAAATTAAATCTGTCCAGCCCCATCGTTAAGCAAAGGAGGTTTTGGAGCCGTGGGAAATCATAGAACGCAACAGAAACGTATTGCATCCGATCTGCTGTTCCTGGACGTGTGGATGCAGGAGTTTTGGGTTACCAAACGCCCATCATTCAAAGCTGCATATACGGGTTTAATCTTGAATATGGTCTCGTGTGGTTTGACCTGGTTGAAGGCTGCCGTTTCAGTTGGTTCATTGGGGATTATGGTCCGCGATTTGGGTTCGAGTGGTGGTTGTGTACGATGGAGTTTTGGATTCAATATTACTCCTTTGATTCATGAGTTTGTCTCGCACTCACTCGTATCTTCGTTCCTGTCGCATGGCTATGAGGTATCTCATAAACTTCTTGTTAGCGCATGTTTCATAGTAAAACCGGTTATGACGAATTAAGAATACGTAAAACAAATATCTGCTTCATTAATCACAAATAAACGAATAACAACTATACAAAGGTCTCATAAAATCACGAAGAAAATAAGACAGCATATCATACGTCGACCTCTATTTTGTTTGCTCTTCGAACAGGTTGTTTAAAGTTTTGTTTTGGGTTAGCAAACTATTGGTATAACCATTAATACGTTCATAACAACTGGATTAAAACTTAAGCGAAATAAAAAGGAGGCCTGCATATTTTCTTTCATACAAAAAAGGGGTCTACGGATATTATTTTAAAATAGACAATAAAGAGTTGTGTTTGCAAACACATGGCCTTGTATAACCTCAAGACTTGTAAAGGATTTTTAAATCACATATCATCTAAATGGGCATGTCACGTTATATTAGATGGACAAGAATTACCAACATTTATGATGTCAGTATTTAAATGGTTAAATCATTGAGTATAAGCAACACTTATTTATTATTAGCATATTGATACAAACTAAAGTAAGCATTGATTGGCTAAGATATCTTAATATTAAGCATTTAAAAGTTTGACATACACCCTAGTAGATGGTTATATGATGTATGATAATAACAGTAAGGTAAACCCATATATAACTTAGTACATAGATGGCATTGTTTTTATAAACTATAAATGTGGGCAAGCATATTTCATATTAAGTTACTTGAACAATGTTTTAGCCATTGTTATATACTTACTAAATTTGGTTGTACGATCGTATGGAAAAATTTTAATAACATTTATCAAGTTGTAATTTATAAATAAGACTACCACTCTTTTAAGTAAAGAAACAATAATAAGTACATAGTAAACCACTATAATAATAAAGTGAAGTAGTACTTAGTTATGTCACAAAATATTAAGACGATCATTATTCGTGTAGATTCGCTGAAGATGGAGTGTATTTCCGATCTTTATACTTCTAGATGTGCTTTCACTTGCGGTCTAAGGTACAGATATTCTGCACTTTTAATAAGGTGCCTTCGACCTCTTGACTTTTGATTTGAACCTATGATATGAACCTTTGGCATTTGAACCTTTGATATGAACCTTTGACTTCTGAACCTCTTATTGAACCATGTGATATGAACCTTGAGATTTGGACTATGATTATGACATATGAACCTTTGCTTTGATATGAACCTTTGACCTTGACCCCAGTTTGATACTACGAGCCAAAATATGTTCCCTAGCCATGAAGGTAACATGGCCGTGTCATTGATGCACCAATGGCATGACTAGTGTGTAGCCCTAGTGATTTGGTTACACCGTCCCCATTATGATATGATATGCGCGCTTTATGATTTGTTATGGCCAATATGATTTGTTTGGGGGGCGAATGGATGCATCCTAGATATGTTATGATATGCTTTGATATGATATGATATGGTGACTGGGGCTGGGTGCAATCCACTCCTTTCACAAGATATGGGAGCTAGCTACTCCACCTGAAGAATGAGGACACCCCTCATATTATCTGATTATCTGAGAGGTCTCCCCTCTATATGATTATGAAGATATGATATGATATGATATGTGATATGTTATGATATGGGCTCGTGGTGGATGACTGTCCTAAACCTTACTCTTTATTTCCTTTTCCTATTTCTCACTCATTATGATATGCCTGTTCATTTCCATTTGCTTTTGTTTCCGTTTATTATATATCTGTTCACTGGGCTTTTTAAGCTCAGCCGCACGTTTTCTTTCCGTGTGCGGCAGGTTTTAGATGGAAGCTGGGTATGAGTGAAGAGACCTTTGGACTTAGAAGACCTTGATAGTTTTCGGAAGTAGAAGAGTTTAGAAGGATTTGCATTGATAGACATAGTATTTAGTTTTGTTTCTCATTTGTAACCTTGTAGTTTCAGTATATCATTTGTAACCTTTGAATTTCTATTGTATTATTTAAGTCGTATGTTATGCTTGCCTTTGATATGTCACCATTTGCGTGACACTTCTACCCTTGCCGGGTTAGGGTGTTACAATTATGGTATCAGAGACAGGTTTACGGCTTGTAGTACATCTACCCTTGGCCTGTGTAAGTTAGGACCCCTAAGTTTCCACTGTAGGCGCTCGTAGGATAACCTTTGCGAAGTTACTTGAGTATTTTCCCATAGGAACATAAGTTGCAACCGGTGAGGAATGGGTAGACTAGGACATCCATGTGAGTAGTATTTGCTTCCGCATCACTCTGAATCTTGCCTATGCCTTTAGTCATGCCTTATAGGAACGTTTGTCGCAGAAGACGAGGAAGTCTTACCTTCCGTCATTTGAAGAATGAACTTTGTATGTTCCCTTTAGAAGGATTTGATGTTGATATTGTCCGGTACGGAATTGTTATATAAGCATGCTGATGCTAATAACCGATATTCCATACATCTCAACTCTGACAGTTAAACGATGTTCGTATTACTATCGATGCACACCCTACCATTCCTATGTTATAAGCTAAATAAAATTCCGATCCTTTGAACTGTTCACTCTTCTATCCTACACTTTGATGAACCATGTACCTAAATTTGATATGTGAATTATCCGTATGATTTGACAACCACATTCGTTCTAAGAATCCCTTTACCTTGGACTTTGTGGTCTTTTGATTTTGGATGGGTGGCTTTCGTGAAGCTACCGTAGACTACAATATTTGAAATACGATCTTTAAGAATCTGCTTCACCCATATTTTGATATGATATTCTCAATCATTTGAATCTGTTAAGATTATTGTTGTATGAAGCACATACTCCGATCTCTTTGATTTCCAATTTTCTCCTAACGCTTGTTAGTATCCACTCTTGGAAAGCTCCGGCATTTGAAAAATTGTTGTACGAATTTCTGGTGTTTCTGATGAACCTTTTGAGATCCGTTCGGGAAGTAAAGTTGCATTGAACTAATCTGAATTTGGCAAAACCACTATACTGAAGAAGTTAAGAGATTGTAGGAACTGATGGAATATGAGTTTGTTCACTTCAGTAATCTCTTGAATGCTCCTATTGGTTTATGAAGAAGAAAGAGAGAAGTGTGCGGCGGCACACCGACTATCGTGAATGTAACCGTAATCATTATTCCATTTCTGCGTATCATTATTTGATTGTTCTATTTTTGAAACTCCGTAGCAGACGACCTCATTTGAGTTTGAAAGACGGAAGAAGCAACCACAAGAACATCTGAGAAGGAAGTTGATTAGTTGAGTTTAAGTTCCGCAAAGCATTACAATTTGATTTGTGAAGAGAAAGATTTGTGATATGAAGTTTTTCCCTAAGAAGATTTCCTGAAGTTGTTTTAGTACCTGTGTGACCACTATGAGTTTTGGATGATGTCAATTGTATTGGCTAGAAGAGTCATGTTTTCGCAAGTATTCAGACAATTGTCATAGTATGACAGTATGTTTGAGCTCAGAGACGAACGAGGAACACGTTGACCATTTTAGTATGAAGTGAACCGACCCTTTGTTCTAGAAGAATAGATTTACTTGACGATAAGAGATTGTAGCAGACAACACCACCAGGTATCCGATGACTAAAGAGCTTCCACGAAAAGGACCAAGACTGAAGACCATTGTCAGAGTTAGAAACCTTGTAGAAGATGTGCAGAAGAGGTTCGTGACAAGCGTTACCAAGAGAGAAGCATGTGAGGAGAAGACAGACTGAGATGAGACTCGATTATACCTCAAGCTGCACGTGGAGATTTCAGTTGGGCATCAAGACGACTAGACCGTAGAAGATGAGTTTTCAGCACATAAACCAGGAAGTCCACAGCAGTTTGAGTTGGTGAATTTTGAATCATGCTAGAAGACCTGTAGGAGACACGCAACCTTGTTTCTCTAGTCATTTTAGTTGTACTAAGATGAATTGAGAGCTGAAGCAGACTCGCAAATGGAGGAATGCACGGTGATCACGTCAGAGATTCACGCTGCCACACCGAAGTGTCCAGAAGAAGTGTCGAAGACTTGAGGAACCAGACTCAAGTTTATGATTTCCTTTTCACCCTAGGATCGTATGATTAGACAAGAGAGCGACTACTTGGAATTCGAAAAGATTCAAGATCATTTTGTAGTAAACGTTTGGATTTGGAAGATTTGATTTTTGTAAAGGATGAAGGTATTGAAGACGTAATTCATGTCCTCTTAGACCACTTAAGTTTCCGTTACCTTTCGATAGGATCTTTTGAATGAGCCTTACCCTATTAGAAATTCCGTTCTGTGTTCGTTATGCATTTGTTTGGATGATGGTTTCATTATGAGAAGAATGATGAATTGTGGAAGACCTAACGTTTCGACGACGAGTTTCATTTTGAGGGGTACACATTCCGTTACACTATTTGTACGTTCAAATTCCTCCGATTTAGAATCCGTAGTGATGCTTGTTTTGGACCAACCTTAGGAGGTAGAAAGACTGATAGGTGGTTAAGATAAGTAGTTCTGTTCGCGACTTGAGATAAAGTATGACCATAATGATGGTATACTCATATGATGCTGGTATTATGACGGTTCGCGAACGTGATAATACTTACGTCATATGGCGTACCCTTATTGTGTTCATAGGATATTTCGAGGAGTACTTTAGAAACCTTAGAATTTTGATTAGAGATGTGAGAATTTTTGCATTTGTAAGATTTAGGTTCGTTCCACCTATACGCTTAATCTGTTTCCACCGTTATATGATTTGATACGTCTGGATACTCGACACGCGATTGTTGACCTCGGTACTTCCGATAAGAATTTTAGGTTCGGTTATAGAGCTTTCTGCCGTCTGTTTCTGTCTATATGGATTCGATCGGTTTCTATGAAGGAATACACCTGCGCTCTGATATATATACGTTTCGCATTCGATGAATCTGTTCATTATGATCTGCCATGAGTTAAGATATGAGATTGTGGATCCTGAGAAAACAAGATCTGTTTGTGTATGAAGATACCTTTGAAAGGTCATTTTGAAACCGAGACTATTTGAGAATCTGGAGGGTTGAACACCAATATTGTTCTCATGTTTGCTATAATTCGATACGTCCTCATTTGGCTTGTCTATCTCTTTCCCGCAGACGAAATATCCGTCAGTCCTGCAGCTTCTTGGTATCTCTCCTGATGGGATGCGATTATCATCTATTACGTTTGGTATATATTCTTTTGATGTGAATCCTGAACGATTTGCCTTTCTGAGGATACCCGAAACAATCTTAGATCGACAACGAAGAGTCATGAGAAACAAGTCTGTTACATTTTCGTTCGCTGTCCGTTGTGTCTTCAGTTTCGTTTCATTTCCGATCGTTAGGATTTTTCATTTCCGTTCGTAAAGATTCTTTGGAAGAACCACCCAGAGCGGGAGGCTGCCTGGGAGACCGAGGAATCAATACGAGCTAGTTATCCACATTTTATATTCTGATCTGGTACGTCCCTATTTTGTTTTCGATCCTTTCACTTCTGATTCTTTGCAAATTTCGAGGACGAAATTTTTCTTTTAGAGGGGAAGAGTTGTAAAACCCTAAATTTTCATTCACGTAAAAATTCCCATTTTGCCCCTCTAAAATTTCGAAAGTGTAAAAATTTAACCATATGTCATACCCTATAATTAAATTACACATTTTAACATATCATTATCAACTAATACTCTCACGAGATTTATTTATCACTCACTACAATCTCTACAATTTCATATTATTACGAACGCAATTGTATAAAAACTCTCATCACTTATAACGTACAACATAATATATGTGGACACATATAATAAGGCACCATTCATCACTACATTAAGAAAAAGATTAAATACATAACAACTCATCTATAAATCTCACTACAAAAATACTATTATGTGACAGTAATTTCATAAGACATTACATATAATGGGTATAGAATGCTAATCACTCCATTCACTCCTTTTCAACTATTGCTCAATACACAAAACATATGAATTAAATATTGTTCACAATATGTCAAGGTTAAAAATAAAAATAGTATACCCTTACTGGTGCTACTAATCTAATATATTGTTTCATTGCCACAAACACGTTTTCTTGTACCTACCTTGAAAGCGAAAATCTTGTGCCTTCCCTCTATATCACACGTCTAAAACATAAGTGATAAGAGTAAACTTGATTGACATATATTCTGCTAAAAATGCAAGATTTGGTCCTCCTGATTTATAGCCTAACCCTACGGTTCATCCACTTAAAAACCCACAATTACCTCATTCCTCTCATTCACATTAAACGACCCATACTAAACCAAACTCTAAATTAAATCTGTCCAGCCCCATCGTTAAGCAAAGGAGGTTTTGGAGCCGTGGGAAATCATAGAACGCAACAGAAACGTATTGCATCCGATCTGCTGTTCCTGGACGTGTGGATGCAGGAGTTTTGGGTTACCAAACGCCCATCATTCAAAGCTGCATATACGGGTTTAATCTTGAATATGGTCTCGTGTGGTTCGACCTGGTTGAAGGCTGCCGTTTCAGTTGGTTCATTGGGGATTATGGTCCGCGATTTGGGTTCGAGTGGTGGTTGTGTACGATGGAGTTTTGGATTCAATATTACTCCTTTGATTCATGAGTTTGTCTCGCACTCACTCGTATCTTCGTTCCTATCGCATGGCTATGAGGTATCTCATAAACTTCTTGTTAGCGCATGTTTCATAGTAAAACCGGTTATGACGAATTAAGAATACGTAAAACAAATATCTGCTTCATTAATCACAAATAAACGAATAACAACTATACAAAGGTCTCATAAAATCACGAAGAAAATAAGACAGCATATCATACGTCGACCTCTATTTTGTTTGCTCTTCGAACAGGTTGTTTAAAGTTTTGTTTTGGGTTAGCAAACTATTGGTATAACCATTAATACGTTCATAACAACTGGATTAAAACTTAAGCGAAATAAAAAGGAGGCCTGCATATTTTCTTTCATACAGAAAAGGGGTCTACGGATATTATTTTAAAATAGACAATAAAGAGTTGTGTTTGCAAACACATGGCCTTGTATAACCTCAAGACTTGTAAAGGATTTTTAAATCACATATCATCTAAATGGGCATGTCACGTTATATTAGATGGACAAGAATTACCAACATTTATGATGTCAGTATTTAAATGGTTAAATCATTGAGTATAAGCAACACTTATTTATTATTAGCATATTGATACAAACTAAAGTAAGCATTGATTGGCTAAGATATCTTAATATTAAGCATTTAAAAGTTTGACATACACCCTAGTAGATGGTTATATGATGTATGATAATAACAGTAAGGTAAACCCATATATAACTTAGTACGTAGATGGCATTGTTTTTATAAACTATAAATGTGGGCAAGCATATTTCATATTAAGTTACTTGAACAATGTTTTAGCCATTGTTATATACTTACTAAATTTGGTTGTACGATCGTATGGAAAAATTTTAATAACATTTATCAAGTTGTAATTTATAAATAAGACTACCACTCTTTTAAGTAAAGAAACAATAATAAGTACATAGTAAACCACTATAATAATAAAGTGAAGTAGTACTTAGTTATGTCACAAAATATTAAGACGATCATTATTCGTGTAGATTCGCTGAAGATGGAGTGTATTTCCGATCTTTATACTTCTAGATGTGCTTTCACTTGCGGTCTAAGGTACAGATATTCTGCACTTTTAATAAGGTGCCTTCGACCTCTTGACTTTTGATTTGAACCTATGATATGAACCTTTGGCATTTGAACCTTTGATATGAACCTTTGACTTCTGAACCTCTTATTGAACCATGTGATATGAACCTTGAGATTTGGACTATGATTATGACATATGAACCTTTGCTTTGATATGAACCTTTGACCTTGACCCCAGTTTGATACTACGAGCCAAAATATGTTCCCTAGCCATGAAGGTAACATGGCCGTGTCATTGATGCACCAATGGCATGACTAGTGTGTAGCCCTAGTGATTTGGTTACACCGTCCCCATTATGATATGATATGCGCGCTTTATGATTTGTTATGGCCAATATGATTTGTTTGGGGGGCGAATGGATGCATCCTAGATATGTTATGATATGCTTTGATATGATATGATATGGTGACTGGGGCTGGGTGCAATCCACTCCTTTCACAAGATATGGGAGCTAGCTACTCCACCTGAAGAATGAGGACACCCCTCATATTATCTGATTATCTGAGAGGTCTCCCCTCTATATGATTATGAAGATATGATATGATATGATATGTGATATGTTATGATATGGGCTCGTGGTGGATGACTGTCCTAAACCTTACTCTTTATTTCCTTTTCCTATTTCTCACTCATTATGATATGCCTGTTCATTTCCATTTGCTTTTGTTTCCGTTTATTATATATCTGTTCACTGGGCTTTTTAAGCTCAGCCGCACGATTTCTTTCCGTGTGCGGCAGGTTTTAGATGGAAGCTGGGTATGAGTGAAGAGACCTTTGGACTTAGAAGACCTTGATAGTTTTCGGAAGTAGAAGAGTTTAGAAGGATTTGCATTGATAGACATAGTATTTAGTTTTGTTTCTCATTTGTAACCTTGTAGTTTCAGTATATCATTTGTAACCTTTGAATTTCTATTGTATTATTTAAGTCGTATGTTATGCTTGCCTTTGATATGTCACCATTTGCGTGACACTTCTACCCTTGCCGGGTTAGGGTGTTACATAGCATGACATTGTTTTAGATACTATATTGTGAAATTGTTTTGAAGTTAGGCTTAGTCACTTAAGCATACTTACCCATTAATTAACACCACGATCTATGTGTAAAATAAGATAACTTCTAAATGTTCATCATACCAAAACCACTTAGACAAAGTGCACACATGGCAAACAAATAGTGTGACAAAGTCACAAAAGAAATGAGATGACAGATTCTTGCAACCAATTTTAACATTTTGGAAGCATGCATCATTTAGACTATCCTACGAAAAAGCTCAATGAATGTCAACTAAGGACAAGAGCTATCTAACACCATGTATTAAAATGACATATCGAAAGTTAACAAAAATCATGTTAATCTTGTGAAATATCATATAGCAAGTATCATGCAAATCATGTTAACATCTAGTAGCATGAAACATATATAAGCATGGAAACAAAACCTTTTCAAGGTCTACTTATTTGACTATCAAATAATGATAACGTCAAGATACTAAATCATATCAAATAATATGTAATCAACACATGTATGTGTAATGCAAGTGATTTTGCTAAGAAAAATCACATCTACTACCTGTTTGATTAGAATTCCTAAGACAAGATAAAATATCATCTTTTATTACTTACTTTAGGCAAGTATAGGAATAAAGATTTTTCAAGTTGGAGAATGAATATGAGACTATTACTAGTGGTGCTCAATTCAGGTTGAACACGAACATTTTTGCGGGTGATTCCACATACCCAACTTCTCTGCTGGAATCAATTTAACCATTAGGTTAAATTGAGTTTCTAGTGCAATAAATTCTCCAGTAGTCATTCTCATGTCTGAAAGATAGAAATTCCTATTTTTGCTTATCAAAGTATATAAAATATGATAGTTTACCAATTACTTGGCTTAATGAGACTTAACAATATTTATTAAAACTAAGGTGATGAAGTCATGTTATACATAGCAATTTGACAAATATGTGTTAATAGATTTTAATCTTTATGTTTGGGATCTAAGGATGAATGATCTAAAGGGTGACATTTTTTATGTTGAGTTTAAGTATGTGTTACGCAAGTGATTTGATCATCTAAGATTTAGACATGTATTTGTGTGTGGTAATGGGATATGTTGGATTTAGAATGATCTCAGGAAAATTCTTTGGAACAAGAATCTAAGTAAAGTTACCAACTTTAATAGATCTTGTGTATGCTCCAGAGATGTGGATATGCACAAGGTTTGACCAAGGTTTGGTTGTGATGTACGCTTGAAGGGAGATAGATACATAAAGTATCTTTCAACAAATAAGATTATCTCATGAGATAATGTTATCATACTTGAGGGAGATGTGCTAGTTCATAGAACTTGCAGATGTTTGTTTAAGATCATTTAGCCAATGAGGTGTGATTAAATTTCTTGTAACACAACCGTTCATGTTGCAAGGAGAGAATGATCCATAGGATATATGATATCCTTTTAACAAGATGAAAACTAAACACATAATGTTTTTCCGAAACATCATGTTTTCCTAAATGACGATATGAACTCAGAGGTTTGAGTTGGAATTTACTAGATGGTGACAAGAGGAATTCACTTGAGTTTCTTATGTATACTTCTCAAGAGTCATTGTTACTTGGGGTGCATGAGGTTGTATTTGAGATTTAGCATTTTAACATATGTTGTTAAAATATTGATTTGAGACATAAGCAGAAGCTTGGTGACAAAGTATTACTAAAACTTTTACTACTTGTGAAAGTGGTACTACTTAAACCTAGTTTAAATGAATGTGAGCTTCATGCTCATTTGATGTTGAAGGTTCTAATCCTATAGGTGGTAAAGTATGGTGGAGTTTGTTTAACGAGTGTTTGGACAAAGGGCTTTTTGAGCAAAGCACTCAATGGATTCAAATGATAATAAGGATTGTGGTGATGTAGGGGTTTGTTGTGCTATGAAGGTACTTAGGTTTTATGGATATTGAAAACAACAATGATGGAGACTAATTTTTGTGATTCATAGGAAGGTACAACTAGTGTGTGATATGATCTAAAGCTTAGGGCCTAAGATATATCACAGAGGTGAATGTGACAGGATGATGGTGAATGTACAAGTGTACATGAATGTTGAAGATGACAAGAATGGATACTGTGGTTTACTGGTGGATGAAGTGCTTAGTTATGTTTGTGAAACCTAGGGGCTAAATGGGATGAAGAACAAATGTTCTAGTCATGATAGGATAAGTGTTTTAACATGCGTTTTTAAAATACTTGTGATTTGATTGTTTCGGATATGACTTTTAATGATTACAATCGTAAGTCAAATATACTTGAATATTTCGGACGAAATGCTTAAGTTGTCAATCCTACTTTGAGAAAAGGATAACAAGACTTGATAATTACATCTATAACCTAAGTGTGAGTTATGACTCGATGTAAATCTTAATTGTCTTGAAAGATGACATGTTAACCAAGCCAGGCAACATATGTGAATACAGGACAATATCTATAGTCAACAATTAGACTTGTGATCTATGATATTTTTGCCAACAGTGAGTTCAGACTTGTTAGGAAATTGTCAATTTACAAATCAAGCTAATGGATGAGTAAAGGATGATGCAGTGTAATGATCACAAATATTCAGTGTTTTACGAAAGAGATGCCTTGGAGCATTTTCATTAAATTTGAAACTGTGATTAGATGTGATTATCCTATTGGTGTAAGTGTGATGTCTTGATCCTAATAAGAGTGAGTATTAGTGAAAGGAATCCTAGTGGTAAATGTGAGTGATTTTTAATGTAACACCCTGACCCGACAAGGGTAAAGATGTCACAAGTACATGGTTTCACATCAGATCATACAAAACATCCATAATTAAACAGCGGAAATACAATGTAACATGAGACAGAAAATACATGAAATACAAAACATAATACAAATGAAGAATAATCCAACAAAAACAAGGCTTCACTCGTGAACACTCTTCCCAAAATCCATAACCCAGCTCCTAGCTTAATACCTGCCGCGGGAAAAGAAACGCGGCTGAGCTACACGAGCTCAGTGAACAGATATAACGGTAATAAATAATAATCATGAAATAGGGAAACACGAAAGAAACCATACGTGATATAATGATGAAACAAATAAAGGCAGAACAGATCGTGATATAATGATGAAGTAAAATGAATGAAAGAAACAAAACGTGACATAGTAGCAGATAAGAAAAGATAGGAAGGTCATACAGAGATATTAGAAGGTATAGAAAAGTACATGAATAATAATGAAGTAGGAAAGAGCATGCAGAAATATCAGGAGTAAAGAGTTGTACCATGAATACTGATGAGTAGAATAAAAGTCCCAACTAGCCCTAATATAACCAACCCAGTACAGGATAAGTCCAAGGTTCCATAAAGCCCAACATGCCCAAGCCCAGTCCAGAATCCCATGAGGCCCAACATACCATGCCCATACAGAAATAAGTCCAGAAACATATCATGGGTGTCATGAGGGTAAGGGTCAGAAGTCCCTGAGGTCTAGTGATACAGAAATCCTCTACGAGCCCAGAAACATGAACATGAGATCATAATCATACCGCCATGCAGAGAGATGTTCCTCTCACTAATCCCAGAAATCATGAATGGAGTAGCTAGCTCCCAGAGTGTGAAAGACGTGTATCGCACACACCATCAGTCACCATGAATAACATAACATAACTTGACATAACTTGTACATGAACAAATCTAGGATGCATCCATACGCCCCAGGTGGCCATAATCTGCCTCTACGTAAACATGAATCATAACATAACATGCAGGGACGGGACAGGTCATCACTCTCCTGCCCTAGAGTCATGCCATCGGTGCATCGACTGACATGGACATGAAACCCTCATGCCTAGTGAGTGGCTCGTAGTATCAAACTGAGGGTAAAGGTCAAGTATCATGAATCATGTTTTAGTTTACTTGCATAGGTCAATAATCATGTTTCATAAGTTCATAATCATAGGTTCATAATCATGTTTCATAAGCAAAGGTTCATAAGCAAAGGTTCATGGTCAAGGGTTCATAATTAAAGGTTCATGCATGAAAGGTTCATAATCATAAACGGTTCAATATCATGATGGTTCAAAAGATCGGAGTGCATGAAATAAGGAAACATGGCAATGGTATAGGGAAAACCCTAACATGAGTCATAATCAGAGAACGAAGGCCTCTTAATAAAGAAGCAGAATATCTGTACCTTATTGCTGACAAAAGAAACTACTGAATAAGATGATCAAGAGTACAGGACTACTCCCGCTTCACACCTAGAGGAGTAAAGACATGATTACTAAAGATACCATTTTCATATTAAGTAACTTTCTATTTTTAGCAGGTTTCCATTTTTAGAAAGTTTCCATATTTAGTAAGTTTCCATATCTAGAAAGTTGGATCAACATTCTTAGTTAAATCATTATTTCTGGAATTAGGGTATCTTTTATCACATTTACATATTAGGTCCTTAAGAATTCACAATTTACACTTTACACCCTTTAGTTTCAAAAGTTACACTTCAGACCCTTAATTTATCAAAGTTTCACAATGGTCACTTATTTTATCATATTATAAGAATGTATCCTCAATTTTATAGAATTTACACAATAAGTCCCTCTAGTTTACAAAGTTACATATTTAGTCCTTTAATTTATAATTTCAACTTTATATTAATAATAATTACATATTAACCCATTAAATCACCAAATTAACACATAACCCCCTGAATGTATTATTTTACTCAAAACAGCACTAACTTTCCAGAATTTACCTTTTTAGTCCCTCTAGTTTAATTAATTACAAATCATACCCTTTAATTACCATTAATTCATTATCTTGAAATATTTACACTTAGGACCCTCAAGTTATATTTTTCCCATATTGTCACAGACCTAAATAACATTTTAAAAATAGTCCATGAGTTTCAAAAGTTACAAAACACCCCCTTGACCTTTATATTTTAAATCGGTAAAACATTTATAATACAAAATCAAACCCTAATTATTTACAATCATCATATAATCATTACCATATCATTTTAATACCATTAAAGTCCAGATTTAATTTTATAAACCTTAATTCAATTGGTTTAGGGTTTTGCTCATACTTTCCCTTTTATTTTCAATAAGGCCGATATATACATAATTTCACCAATAATAGTTTTAGGCTTCTAAAATTCAAATGGCCATTTTTGTGATGATATATGATGTATAAGGAAGCCACGAAAATTATAAAACTTGCCCAGAAAATTCGCATGAGTGATTTAGAGAATTAATACGATTCTAGGGTTTCGAATTCAATATTTAGCATACGATCAAATTACAATGCATGGATGAGTTTTAGCATTTTTCTCAAGTTATATAGGATTAGTATAAGCTCAGAAAAATACCAGATAATTTATAGGATGAGTGGATAGGGCGTTTTAAATTTGGACCTATCGGATCTAGTGCTCGACACCAAAGAAATCACCACGATCACCACAGCCACTCCACGACCTTGTAATCATTTTTCACAGACCATACATGATGTGAGGGACGTGAGAAAAATAGAGAATGAATTTTACATTGATCGAATTAATAAAAATGGAATTATTACCTATCGAGTGGAATAGAAGAAGAAATTTCGACAACTTGCAATCCCGACCTCTACAATTCGAAAAGATATTTTTATAGGCTTCTTGGGAACCTTAAGAACACAGGAAAAATGGTGCCTCACTTCCAGAAATTTGTATGATCGAGATAGAATTATTTTGGGTGATTAGGGTTTAATCGGTTGAAAGCTTTTGGAAGAAAATATGTGTGTTATAAAAAATGTGGGTGTAACCGATTATTAGGGGGGGATAATGGCCATTATTTCGGGATTTAGTCAAGGAGAGTTATTAGCATTCAATAATAATTTTAATGCCCTTAAATTTCCCTTAATTTCCTATTATAAATTCATAACTTTTGAATTTAAATTATATTAGGCGCCCAAGGGTATTTTGGTAATTTACATGGCTTGAATAAAAGTTAAATGAAGTTGTTAAAATTATTTGGGATCATAACTTGTTCATTGCTAGAAGTTTGAAATTTATTTTGTGCTTTACATATGTTTTATTTAAGTTTTAAATTCCCAGGGGCAATTTGGTCATTTTACATGTTATAGAATTTTAGGTATTACAACTTCTTCCCCACTAACAGAAAAATTTCGTCCTCGAAATTTGCAGGGACATAGAAGAGCGAACATGACAGAAACGAGACAGAACATGCCAGAGCAGATAAGCGTTACTTGCAGCAGACTTGGAATAGCATAACGGACTTCATCATGGAATGACGGAGATAAACGGGTAGAGTAAAATCTCTTAGGGTAGAGCAGAATGAAGTACATACTTGGTTTCTTCCATTGGATCATGATTATAAAATACTCAGAATAAACAAATCAAGCCAAATCTCAGAATTCAACTTGGAATGGAATTATTAGATCAAAATCCAAAATATTCATACGAAAATCAAGAGAAGGTCATTGCGTCATAAACGGAAAGGAAACATGCGTATCAAATCATTCAAACAAACAGAAGGAAACAAATCATGCAGGCGATCTCTTCAGGCTGAGGCAGGAGTCGCATCGGCAGGGTCCTTCTTGTCATTCTCGAGGTTGTCCACGTTGCGGGGCTGGATTCGTACCACTCCATGCTCCTCAATGAATTTGGGGCACTTGCCTGCGTACCGAATGGCCGCTCCATCCTTGTAGATCACCTGGGTGGAGTACTCTAGCACTTCTGCTCCATCTTTGTTCACTATGGTCAGCTCCTCCTCGATATAACACGGCCATATACTAGCAGGAATTAACTTCCTCCTTGCCGTTCTCCATATCTTCCCAATCTTCCTGTTGCCGGTAGGATAAACGATGGTCCATCGTTGATTTTTCCGTGTGGGGTACTCTCGAGCGCGCGTGGACACCATCTACACGATTAGCAGAACGATCAGAAGGAGTATATTGATGACAAAATAGAATACGAAAGGTGTCGACATGAGCAAGTAGGATAACAGAAGCAACAGAAGAGAGTGCGCGGACGAAAACCTAATGTCTACCCAGATCCTCACAGGTCAAATGGCCTAAGCCGAAGGTTTTCGGGTGCCTGTAGTCTCTGATACCATAAATTGTAACACCCTGACCCGACAAGGGTAAAGATGTCACAAGTACATGGTTTCACATCAGATCATACAAAACATCCATAATTAAACAGCGGAAATACAATGTAACATGAGACAGAAAATACATGAAATACAAAACATAATACAAATGAAGAATAATCCAACAAAAACAAGGCTTCACTCGTGAACACTCTTCCCAAAATCCATAACCCAGCTCCTAGCTTAATACCTGCCGCGGGAAAAGAAACGCGGCTGAGCTACACGAGCTCAGTGAACAGATATAACGGTAATAAATAATAATCATGAAATAGGGAAACACGAAAGAAACCATACGTGATATAATGATGAAACAAATAAAGGCATAACAGATCGTGATATAATGATGAAGTAAAATGAATGAAAGAAACAAAACGTGACATAGTAGCAGATAAGAAAAGATAGGAAGGTCATACAGAGATATTAGAAGGTATAGAAAAGTACATGAATAATAATGAAGTAGGAAAGAGCATGCAGAGATATCAGGAGTAAAGAGTTGTACCATGAATACTGATGAGTAGAATAAAAGTCCCAACTAGCCCTAATATAACCAACCTAGTACAGGATAAGTCCAAGGTTCCATAAAGCCCAACATGCCCAAGCCCAGTCCAGAATCCCATGAGGCCCAACATACCATGCCCATACAGAAATAAGTCCAGAAACATATCATGGGTGTCATGAGGGTAAGGGTCAGAAGTCCCTAAGGTCTAGTGATACAGAAATCCTCTACGAGCCCAGAAACATGAACATGAAATCATAATCATACCGCCATGCAGAGAGATGTTCCTCTCACTAATCCCAGAAATCATGAATGGAGTAGCTAGCTCCCAGAGTGTGAAAGACGTGTATCGCACACACCATCAGTCACCATGAATAACATAACATAACTTGACATAAATTGTACATGAACAAATCTAGGATGCATCCATACGCCCCAGGTGGCCATAATCTGCCTCTACGTAAACATGAATCATAACATAACATGCAGGGACGGGACAGGTCATCACTCTCCTGCCCTAGAGTCATGCCATCGGTGCATCGACTGACATGGACATGAAACCCTCATGCCTAGTGAGTGGCTCGTAGTATCAAACTGAGGGTAAAGGTCAAGTATCATGAATCATGTTTTAGTTTACTTGCATAGGTCAATAATCATGTTTCATAAGTTCATAATCATAGGTTCATAATCATGTTTCATAAGCAAAGGTTCATAAGCAAAGCTTCATGGTCAAGGGTTCATAATTAAAGGTTCATGCATGAAAGGTTCATAATCATAGACGGTTCAATATCATGATGGTTCAAAAGATCGGAGTGCATGAAATAAGGAAACATGGCAATGGTATAGGGAAAACCCTAACATGAGTCATAATCAGAGAACGAAGGCCTCTTAATAAAGAAGCAGAATATCTGTACCTTATTGCTGACAAAAGAAACTACTGAATAAGATGATCAAGAGCACAGGACTACTCCCGCTTCACACCTAGAGGAGTAAAGACATGATTACTAAAGATACCATTTTCATATTAAGTAACTTTCTATTTTTAGCAGGTTTCCATTTTTAGAAAGTTTCCATATTTAGTAAGTTTCCATATCTAGAAAGTTGGATCAACATTCTTAGTTAAATCATTATTTCTGGAATTAGGGTATCTTTTATCACATTTACATATTAGGTCCTTAAGAATTCACAATTTACACTTTACACCCTTTAGTTTCAAAAGTTACACTTCAAACCCTTAATTTATCAAAGTTTCACAATGGTCACTTATTTTATCATATTATAAGAATGTATCCTCAATTTTATAGAATTTACACAATAAGTCCCTCTAGTTTACAAAGTTACATATTTAGTCCTTTAATTTATAATTTCAACTTTATATTAATAATAATTACATATTAACCCATTAAATCACCAAATTAACACATAACCCCCTGAATGTATTATTTTACTCAAAACAGCACTAACTTTCCAGAATTTACCTTTTTAGTCCCTCTAGTTTAATTAATTACAAATCATACCCTTTAATTACCATTAATTCATTATCTTGAAATATTTACACTTAGGACCCTCAAGTTATATTTTTCCCATATTCTCACAGACCTAAATAACATTTTAAAAATAGTCCACGAGTTTCAAAAGTTACAAAACACCCCCTTGACCTTTATATTTTAAATCGGTAAAACATTTATAATACAAAATCAAACCCTAATTATTTACAATCATCATATAATCATTACCATATCATTTTAATACCATTAAAGTCCAGATTTAATTTTATAAACCTTAATTCAATTGGTTTAGGGTTTTGCTCATACTTTCCCTTTTATTTTCAATAAGGCCGATATATACATAATTTCACCAATAATAGTTTTAGGCTTCTAAAATTCAAATGGCCATTTTTGTGATGATATATGATGTATAAGGAAGCCACGAAAATTATAAAACTTGCCCAGAAAATTCGCATGAGTGATTTAGAGAATTAATACGATTCTAGGGTTTCGAATTCAATATTTAGCATACGATCAAATTACAATGCATGGATGAGTTTTAGCATTTTTCTCAAGTTATATAGGATTAGTATAAGCTCAGAAAAATACCAGATAATTTATAGGATGAGTGGATAGGGCGTTTTAAATTTGGACCTATCGGATCTAGTGCTCGACACCAAAGAAATCACCACGATCACCACAGCCACTCCACGACCTTGTAATCATTTTTCACAGACCATACATGATGTGAGGGACGTGAGAAAAATAGAGAATGAATTTTACATTGATCGAATTAATAAAAATGGAATTATTACCTATCGAGTGGAATAGAAGAAGAAATTTCGACAACTTGCAATCCCGACCTCTACAATTCGAAAAGCTATTTTTCTAGGCTTCTTGGGAACCTTAAGAACACAGGAAAAATGGTGCCTCACTTCCAGAAATTTGTATGATCGAGATAGAATTATTTTGGGTGATTAGGGTTTAATCGGTTGAAAGCTTTTGGAAGAAAATATGTGTGTTATAAAAAATGTGGGTGTAACCGATTATTAGGGGGGGATAATGGCCATTATTTCGGGATTTAGTCAAGGAGAGTTATTAGCATTCAATAATAATTTTAATGCCCTTAAATTTCCCTTAATTTCCTATTATAAATTCATAACTTTTGAATTTAAATTATATTAGGCGCCCAAGGGTATTTTGGTAATTTCTATGGCTTGAATAAAAGTTAAATGAAGTTGTTAAAATTATTTGGGATCATAACTTGTTCATTGCTAGAAGTTTGAAATTTATTTTGTGCTTTACATATGTTTTATTTAAGTTTTAAATTCCCAGGGGCAATTTGGTCATTTTACATGTTATAGAATTTTAGGTATTACAACTTCTTCCCCACTAACAGAAAAATTTCGTCCTCGAAATTTGCAGGGACATAGAAGAGCGAACATGACAGAAACGAGACAGAACATGCCAGAGCAGATAAGCGTTACTTGCAGCAGACTTGGAATAGCATAACGGACTTCATCATGGAATGACGGAGATAAACGAGTAGAGTAAAATCTCTTAGGGTAGAGCAGAATGAAGTACATACTTGGTTTCTTCCATTGGATCATGATTATAAAATACTCAGAATAAACAAATCAAGCCAAATCTCAGAATTCAACTTGGAATGGAATTATTAGATCAAAATCCAAAATATTCATACGAAAATCAAGAGAAGGTCATTGCGTCATAAACGGAAAGGAAACATGCGTATCAAATCATTCAAACAAACAGAAGGAAATAAATCATGCAGGCGATCTCTTCAGGCTGAGGCAGGAGTCGCATCGGCAGGGTCCTTCTTGTCATTCTCGAGGTTGTCCACGTTGCGGGGCTGGATTCGTACCACTCCATGCTCCTCAATGAATTTGGGGCATTTGCCTGCGTACCGAATGGCCGCTCCATCCTTGTAGATCACCTGGGTGGAGTACTCTAGCACTTCTGCTCCATCTTTGTTCACTATGGTCAGCTCCTCCTCGATATAACACGGCCATATACTAGCAGGAATTAACTTCCTCCTTGCCGTTCTCCATATCTTCCCAATCTTCCTGTTGCCGGTAGGATAAACGATGGTCCATCGTTGATTTTTCCGTGTGGGGTACTCTCGAGCGCGCGGTGGACACCATCTACACGATTAGCAGAACGATCAGAAGGAGTATATTGATGACAAAATAGAATACGAAAGGTGTCGACATGAGCAAGTAGGATAACAGAAGCAACAGAAGAGAGTGCGCGGACGAAAACCTAATGTCTACCCAGATCCTCACAGGTCAAATGGCCTAAGCCGAAGGTTTTCGGGTGCCTGTAGTCTCTGATACCATAAATTGTAACACCCCGACCCGACAAGGGTAAAGATGTCACAAGTACATGGTTTCACATCAGATCATACATAACATCCATAATTAAACAGCGGAAATACAATGTAACATGAGACAGAAAATACATGAAATACAAAACATAATACAAATGAAGAATAATCCAACAAAAACAAGGCTTCACTCGTGAACACTCTTCCCAAAATCCATAACCCAGCTCCTAGCTTAATACCTGCCGCGGGAAAAGAAACGCGGCTGAGCTACACGAGCTCAGTGAACAGATATAACGGTAATAAATAATAATCATGAAATAGGGAAACACGAAAGAAACCATACGTGATATAATGATGAGATAAATAAAGGCAGAACAGATCGTGATATAATGATGAAGTAAAATGAATGAAAGAAACAAAACGTGACATAGTAGCAGATAAGAAAAGATAGGAAGGTCATACAGAGATATTAGAAGGTATAGAAAAGTACATGAATAATAATGAAGTAGGAAAGAGCATGCAGAAATATCAGGAGTAAAGAGTTGTACCATGAATACTGATGAGTAGAATAAAAGTCCCAACTAGCCCAAATATAACCAACCCAGTACAGGATAAGTCCAAGGTTCCATAAAGCCCAACATGCCCAAGCCCAGTCCAGAATCCCATGAGGCCCAACATACCATGCCCATACAGAAATAAGTCCAGAAACATATCATGGGTGTCATGAGGGTAAGGGTCAGAAGTCCCTGAGGTCTAGTGATACAGAAATCCTCTACGAGCCCAGAAACATGAACATGAGATCATAATCATACCGCCATGCAGAGAGATGTTCCTCTCACTAATCCCAGAAATCATGAATGGAGTAGCTAGCTCCCAGAGTGTGAAAGACGTGTATCGCACACACCATCAGTCACCATGAATAACATAACATAACTTGACATAACTTGTACATGAACAAATCTAGGATGCATCCATACGCCCCAGGTGGCCATAATCTGCCTCTACGTAAACATGAATCATAACATAACATGCAGGGACGGGACAGGTCATCACTCTCCTGCCCTAGAGTCATGCCATCGGTGCATCGACTGACATGGACATGAAACCCTCATGCCTAGTGAGTGGCTCGTAGTATCAAACTGAGGGTAAAGGTCAAGTATCATGAATCATGTTTTAGTTTACTTGCATAGGTCAATAATCATGTTTCATAAGTTCATAATCATAGGTTCATAATCATGTTTCATAAGCAAAGGTTCATAAGCAAAGCTTCATGGTCAAGGGTTCATAATTAAAGGTTCATGTATGAAAGGTTCATATAATCATAGACGGTTCAATATCATGATGGTTCAAAAGATCGGAGTGCATGAAATAAGGAAACATGGCAATGGTATAGGGAAAACCCTAACATGAGTCATAATCAGAGAACGAAGGCCTCTTAATAAAGAAGCAGAATATCTGTACCTTATTGCTGACAAAAGAAACTACTGAATAAGATGATCAAGAGCACAGGACTACTCCCGCTTCACACCTAGAGGAGTAAAGACATGATTACTAAAGATACCATTTTCATATTAAGTAACTTTCTATTTTTAGCAGGTTTCCATTTTTAGAAAGTTTCCATATTTAGTAAGTTTCCATATCTAGAAAGTTGGATCAACATTCTTAGTTAAATCATTATTTCTGGAATTAGGGTATCTTTTATCACATTTACATATTAGGTCCTTAAGAATTCACAATTTACACTTTACACCCTTTAGTTTCAAAAGTTACACTTCAGACCCTTAATTTATCAAAGTTTCACAATGGTCACTTATTTTATCATATTATAAGAATGTATCCTCAATTTTATAGAATTTACACAATAAGTCCCTCTAGTTTACAAAGTTACATATTTAGTCCTTTAATTTATAATTTCAACTTTATATTAATAATAATTACATATTAACCCATTAAATCACCAAATTAACACATAACCCCCTGAATGTATTATTTTACTCAAAACAGCACTAACTTTCCAGAATTTACCTTTTTAGTCCCTCTAGTTTAATTAATTACAAATCATACCCTTTAATTACCATTAATTCATTATCTTGAAATATTTACACTTAGGACCCTCAAGTTATATTTTTCCCATATTGTCACAGACCTAAATAACATTTTAAAAATAGTCCACGAGTTTCAAAAGTTACAAAACACCCCCTTGACCTTTATATTTTAAATCGGTAAAACATTTATAATACAAAATCAAACCCTAATTATTTACAATCATCATATAATCATTACCATATCATTTTAATACCATTAAAGTCCAGATTTAATTTTATAAACCTTAATTCAATTGGTTTAGGGTTTTGCTCATACTTTCCCTTTTATTTTCAATAAGGCCGATATATACATAATTTCACCAATAATAGTTTTAGGCTTCTAAAATTCAAATGGCCATTTTTGTGATGATATATGATGTATAAGGAAGCCACGAAAATTATAAAACTTGCCCAGAAAATTCGCATGAGTGATTTAGAGAATTAATACGATTCTAGGGTTTCGAATTCAATATTTAGCATACGATCAAATTACAATGCATGGATGAGTTTTAGCATTTTTCTCACGTTATATAGGATTAGTATAAGCTCAGAAAAATACCAGATAATTTATAGGACGAGTGGATAGGGCGTTTTAAATTTGGACCTATCGGATCTAGTGCTCGACACCAAAGAAATCACCACGATCACCACAGCCACTCCACGACCTTGTAATCATTTTTCACAGACCATACATGATGTGAGGGACGTGAGAAAAATAGAGAATGAATTTTACATTGATCGAATTAATAAAAATGGAATTATTACCTATCGAGTGGAATAGAAGAAGAAATTTCGACAACTTGCAATCCCGACCTCTACAATTCGAAAAGCTATTTTTCTAGGCTTCTTGGGAACCTTAAGAACACAGGAAAAATGGTGCCTCACTTCCAAAAATTTGTATGATAGAGATAGAATTATTTTGGGTGATTAGGGTTTAATCGGTTGAAAGCTTTTGGAAGAAAATATGTGTGTTATAAAAAATGTGGGTGTAACCGATTATTAGGGGGGGATAATGGCCATTATTTTGGGATTTAGTCAAGGAGAGTTATTAGCATTCAATAATAATTTTAATGCCCTTAAATTTCCCTTAATTTCCTATTATAAATTCATAACTTTTGAATTTAAATTATATTAGGCGCCCAAGGGTATTTTGGTAATTTCCATTTCTTGAATAAAAGTTAAATGAAGTTGTTAAAATTATTTGGGATCATAACTTGTTCATTGCTAGAAGTTTGAAATTTATTTTGTGCTTTACATATGTTTTATTTAAGTTTTAAATTCCCAGGGGCAATTTGGTCATTTTACATGTTATAGAATTTTAGGTATTACATTTAATGTGGGATTTAAACTAAAAATTAAAAATCCAACTGTTTGTTCTAGCGGATCCAAATTACAACACTGGCGGAACCCTCTTTTTGGTTCCGCGGAATCCGTGAGTCCAGGACTGGCGGATCCAAAGCATACACTAGGCGGATCCAAAATTTGGGATCCACCATATCCGCCATATGGAGGTTCTAATTCTAAACAGAACATATGTCGAATTTTTCGTTACTTGTTCAAATTCCGAAAATTGTCCTCAAACATATGTCACTACTAATATGTAATAGACTAAAACTAAAAACACGGATTCTAACACACGTTTACACATAGATTAATCTGATGATAATAACTTACCATAAATGGATGTTAAGCCAAACAGTGGCTTAAACACGGAAACTTGATAACATCAAAGTGTTATCGTCCTGCATGACACGGTTAGTTCACATGATCATTCAAAGATAAGTTTCTATCCTATGACAAGATAAATACATCAAACATCTTTGTTGAAAGCAACTATACCAAACACCTTTTTCAAAGATACTGTTAGATAAACTCTTAAGGCAGTGACATATTTTAATGTTTGAACCATTAGGTGAGATCATGTGCTAATCAACAATTTTCAAGATACTTAACTAGTTTTACTTAGATCATATTCCTAAGAAAGTTATGCAAAGATTTCACATAACATATGCAAACAAAAATATCTAAGTCTATAAGTGAAACAAACACAGTTTATCAATTTATTGCACAATATCTAGCAAATGTCCTATTATGCATAAAACAAGCAATTGATAAACAAGCAAGTAAGTATCATAGCAAGACACTTATGTATTACAAATAAAAAAGTACAATCACACTTATCAACAGGCAAACAACATGTATGTAAACAACTAGAACAAGTAGTCACATAGCGAAATATATATATATATATATATATATATATATATATATATATATATATATATATATATATATATATATATATATAGGATAAAGATCAAATAAAAAGACAAATATCCGTACACTAAGTAAAAAGATTTTTTTTTTCAAAAAAGTTCGCGAAAAAATCCAAAAAAATTCCACAAGATCGGGAATGTTGGTGCATGAAAAAGTTGTGAAAGAAGTTTTTCTAAAAGTGGATACTTTTTCCGAAAAAATTTTTTGAAAAAATACGTTTGTGCATTAAATCATTTTTTTGTGCATCAAAAATTCGTTTTTGCACCCAACTTCTTTTGACTTTTTTCATCAAAATAACATTGCGCATCTAACTAAAACAAGTTGAAAATTTTGTGCATCAAAATTTTTTTGCGCATCAAAATTCGTTTTTTGTGCATTAAAAAAACGTATAAAAACTCAAAATTAGAAAAACTTCTTTCACAAAAGTTTTATGCACCAACATTCCCGATCTTGTGGAATTTTTATGGATTTTTTCGTGAACTTTTTTGAAAAAAAAAATCTTTTTACTTAGTGTACGGATATTTGTCTTTTTATTTTAACTTTCCCCTATATATATATATATATATATATATATATATATATATATATATATATATATATATATATATATATATATATATATATATATATATGTATACTTTTCGTCACTTTGTGTTTAAATATAACGATGTATACCAAGCTTGATTTGTTTCCTTTATATAAACCAAATTCTTTAGTTTCAATAGAAATCATATCAATGTTTAAAGGATACCAACTTATATTGCCCGACTTAACAGTTTAAGTTACTGTGTCAAAGTGAAACTTAATATTTTGGACGCACTGTATCATTTGATTTATTTCACTCATTTTGAAATTATATTCAGGTCCTAAGAGTATTTTTAAATGAAATTAGACTCAATTCCCTTAAAAATGATAGGTGGCACGACTCCTACGGACTTACGGTTAATTAGTTATGATTTTTTTAAGTTTGACAAAAACTGCATACTGAACAGATGGATCTGACGGATCCTTTTTGAGCGATCCGCGCTTTGTAACAAAGGGATCTGTGGGTGTCTGTGACAGATTCTCCTAAACTCGTTTTTTGACATAAAGAAAACGTGTAGGTCTTGCTAGACTTAATATTAAACATATATTACACATATTTGACAACATTTCTAATTATGTGACTTATCTAAACATTTACGAAGAGATTTTTCAACTAAATTAATAGCCATTCCAAACGCTCCTTTAAAATGCGTGTTTTTCGTAAATTAGTTTTATGCACACAATTTGACACTTAATCATTCTAAGAAATCTTTTCTTTTGATTTTCCAAAGATATTTTCAAGCTTGTATACAAAGTAATATTTAACAATAAAATTTCTAAGTATACTTAGCGAAACATTTTTCATATTATATTCCACTTCAAAAGTAATTTGATACATAGATCGTACTCTATTTTAAAAACCATTTGTTTTGAAAATGAGAGCCACGTGGCTCTGATACCAATTGTGAAAACGTAGAGGGGGGGGGGGGTGAATACATTACCGTTTTAAAATCTTAAAACTTGTTGTATCAAATGTCCGTTTAAGCTTGTTCTAATATGAAAGATGTTTCTAACTTGCATAAGTTAAAACATGTTGTCACACAAGTATTATCAACAAGTCACATCACAATCAATCACATAATGCAAATATAAAAGTAAAGAGATAAGTAAAAGAAAGCGCAAACCGAACACGATGATTTATAGTGGTTCGGTCACGGAGCTCCTCTCCGCCCTACTCCACTCCCCGAGTACCCAACTCGAGAGTTACTTCACTAGATCAACAAGCTCCCTTCTCGGAGGAGAAAACCTTATAATCGTCGCTTACACTTTATCCGGTACTAAGCTAAACACCGAGTTCTCTACAAGGGTACAACCACTTCCGTCGTTGCTTATACAATTTCCGACACTAAGCTAGATGTCGAGTTCTTTACAAGGGTACAACTACTCCCGCTATGTTTTATGGCCCAATCATAGAAACCTTGTGTTTTATGGCACAAACACATAAACCACCTAATCTAGTTTGGAGTTTACAATGATGATCACAATGATCAATGATGATCCATGACATAAGTGTATCATGGATATGAATGACTATTCTAAATGAACTTCCATTGAAAGGAAGCCTTCAATGGATGAAGATCACACGCTCCCTAAACTTGTTGTGATGGATCTTCTTGTATGCAAGTGAGATCTACATGAACTTCTTGAATGAGAAGTCTTCAATCATTGAGGATGTCAAGTACCCTTGAATCTTCATATGTTGGAATGCTATGGTGAATAATGACTTCAAGATCTTCTAACCTTCTTGGTGGATCAGGAAGTATGCTATGGATGATGACTCATGATCTTGAGCTTGCTTCACAGGATCATTAACAGTGTATGCTTACAACATAATGAAAGTTAGTAACATTATGATCATTATGTAAAGGGTGATTAATGTATGAATCTACATGTTTTGCTACTGATCTAAGTGTGTGAAATGGTAGAGGGAATGTGTGTTCTAATGGCTTAAACAATGGGTAAACAATGGGCTACTATTTATAGGCAAAATGTAACACAAACCACTGATTTGATAAAAGGGATCCGTCCTTTATACCAAAGGGATCCGCCGGACCTGACAGCTAACAAATCTTTCCATATCTTGCCATATCTTCAAAAGTCAACTTGTTAGCTTGAAGATCTATGCAAAATATATTACAAATCTTCCAAGATATGTAAGTGATGCATGCCATGATGTCATGTTAAATATTTCTAATTTAAGAAATAAACATAAACATGTAAATGTATATATGTATGTAACATGTATCCTAGTGATCATGTAGCATGTATATACTAGCTTAACTAATATATGTTTACCAAGATGTATCATGTTAGTTTGACACCTAAAGTGTACTTTTCCTATTAAACTTAGGAAACATGATGCACAAGTAAAAATACTTGTTTATGCAAAGGTGTAAAATGAGGTTCTAAGTAGAATGATTAGCCTTTTAAAATACTTAATTACCTAGCCGTATTTTAAACATTCTAAATGGTTTGTTAAGGGTTTGATTATAATGCCACATAACAAACATGTATGAACCTGTGTTGTATCATACGAGGACTCGAGAATTCGAGAGGTGTTGAATGTATGTTGAGATAAGATAAGATTACAAGTAACTTGTACATTTTACGTTATGTATCAAGTTACATAATTGTCATCAATCAAAACAAACGAGATTGCTTGCACTAGCAATCTCCTCAACGAGACTGCTTGCACTAACAAATGATAACATCATCTTAGTGTTTGCCGAATAGTAGTAGGTTAGGAAACCAAAAAAAAACATGATTGCACTATTAGTTAGCATGGTTGTCCTTTTATCTGTTCCGTATGAGAAAACTGTTTTGGTTGGTTTTTTTATGAAAACTAATATAGTTTGAATTTTGCTTTATAATTTATGTTATGTCTTCTATATGACAATGAACATATTGTGTAAAACATTAATCACCTAACACTAATTCAGCAAGAGCCTTCTTCTAGCTCCATCGCTTTCTCAGGTTTGAATAATACTCTATATGTGCTCTCTGATCTTTTATTTATATAGGTTGCATAAGGGGCAGGTCGGGACTCCGGATGATGGGCAAATAAGTAAAAATATGTAATGTTTTGTAAGAGTCAAATTGGGTTGATCCGAAACACTTCTAGAGGCAATGGGTCCCTTCTTAAAATGATAAGTAACCTGAATTAAATTATTTAGGGAAGTTCTATGCTTTAAAAGTACACATTGTCGACTTTACTCTAATTTTGTTCTTTTGATTTTCCACGAATTATAACTACATAAAAGGTGACTTAATTAGACTAAGAACACCACATCTCAATACAATGCTGATGCAATACATTCAATCAGCTAGATCTATCAAGTACATATCTCAAAAAATGCTTGCACCAATTTGCAGGCATCTAACCTAACCATGGATTTTGATCTAGCAACATTAAAATATTCGAGCAGCACTAATTTTTGTAGCAGTACTAAACTTATAGTAGCAGTGCTAAAATCCTACTAGCAGTACTAAAATCAAACAAGCAGTACACCAAAGATGAGACATCTTCATGAGTTAACTCTAACACATTGCAGCATGATGTGATCAATGTATTTATAACTGTATAGTGTCTGGATTCAAGATAACAGTGATGTAACAGTAACATAGTAGAAGTAGTATAAGTAGCATTGTATAGTTCATTTCATTGTAACAATTTCATTTCTATCAATACAATTCACACAGTTTTCCCTTTTTTCACTTTCTTAAGATCGCTTAACAAACCTCTGCAAACAACTTCATTTACCAAATTTCTTTTCAATATCTAATAAATAAAATATAGTTGGCTAAGAAGGAAATTGATCAAATGGGGTAGAAGTCATCCGAAGTGTATTTTAGTGCATTAAGCCTCCAAAATTATTATATTTAAAAGTAGGTTTCTATTTTGAGAAAGTTGTAACAATTTGAACAAAAACCCATAACCACTTGGCTTATTGTTTATCTAAAAGCCAACAATTACTTATTAGTCATTTTTAGAAAATTATAAACTTGAAATAAAATGATGTATTTGTTGTCAGTAACATAGTAGAAGTAGTATAAGTAGCATTGTATAGTTCATTTCATTGTAACAATTTCATTTCTATCAATACAATTCACGCAGTTTTCCCTTATTTCACTTTCTTAAGATCACTTAACAAACCTCTGCAAACAACTTCGTTTACCAAATTTCTTTTCATTATCTAATAAAGTGGCAATAACAAAATTTCTTCAAGAATATATAATAGATAAATAAACTTTATGAGTAAGCAGAAGTTACAAACCTTTTTGTACCAGTAAGTCTTCATTTAACTATCCATGTTACCACAATTGTTGTTTGTCATGTAAATGAAAGTATGTTTTTAAACATTGATTATATTCAGGTAAAACAAAAGATGTAAAAAGAAATGTGACTTTGTGTATGAAGTTTATGAATGATTGATCTGTCACACATCACCAGGGATCAAGAGCACCAGGTATACAATTTGCAGGCATCTAACCAAACCATATATTTTGATCTATTACAAATCACCAGGATTAAAGATAAACAAATATACAGCATAACATTCAATACTTGCTCTCTGCATACAAATTCAGTTACTAAACTTCTTTTGAATATATAATAAAGTGCCTTTATGAGTGAGTAAATTGACTTTATGACTAAGCAAACAGTCATCACCAACTTACCAATGCTTTTCATTTGCTTACTAATAAATGCTTCAGTTCATTAACCCTTCTATGACATAGTATAAATAAGACTGCTATCTACACACCAATAGATTATGACCATACTTCCCAATGTACCCCAAACCCACATCCGTTAACTGGATCCCATTGTCTAATGGTAAATTTGTTTTTGTTACCCGCTTTTTCTCAATCAAATTGGTACGGATATCACACAGATTCTTTAAATGAGATCTTATACACTCGATAGCTTCATTTGTAATATCTAAGAGTTTAACATCTAAATTTCATAAAAAACACCTAAAGACCATTAAATACCTTATTTTCATAGCTTTAATAACACAAAATTAAAACAAATATCTGGATTCATTAAACAAAAAATTACTTTTCTAAACACTCAAAACAAACAAATCAATATAATAGTCTGTTTGGGATAATTGCAAGCATTATTATTCATTTCTATTTGTTTTGATCCATAAATATATGCAGCATGAATTGGACCCACAAACTAACAAGTTTTTACCATATGAAAAACAAAAACAAATAAATTCATCAAAGAAACCCAAAATCCAACAAATCAATGTAATGGTAAATCAATAAAATACAGACCTGAGAATAAAGCCGATGTTCATTTGAGGTTTTAGTATAGGGAGCCACAATCCTCGGCTTAAATAGTTTTGATTATAATCTATTTGCTCAATCATTTTTTATTTCAACGAAACCCTAAAAAGATCAAAACCCTAGATCCGTTTGAAAGGTCAATTGAAACCGATCAAACTTAAGTGTGTGTTATGTTCAAGTGTATGACTGAGAAAAAGTGAAAGTACCCAAACACAAGCTGTATATACCCAACTCATTAAAAATTATAAATAAAAAAATTTAAAAATAAAAATTAAAGGGGATAAAATATATATATATATATATATATATATATATATATATATATATATATATATATATATATATATATATATATATATATATATATATATATATATATATATATATTCATACGAGCGGGGTAGCCCTCGCGTTGCTAAGGGAGTACTGTGCAGTTGTAGTAGTTAAAAAAAAAGTAAATAAACTATTCATTCAAGCTGATTTTTCTTCTGGATTATAAATAGCTTCCATGTAATTCCAAATCATGGATCTCAACTTTTATGGTGTGGCCTCTGTTCTTGTGCTCTTACCTCCACATGAACAACATTAGTGTTCACTTCTGTCAATGAACTTTTAAGCAAATGCGCCTCTATATTCATGGTTCACCATGTGAAATTGGCTTTTAATAAAATCTAAAAGCATCACTGTTTAACTGTGATTCTTTACTCTTGGAACACAAAAAAGACTATTTGGCACTAAATTGACAAAAAACCATCAGCTAGTTGCTATAATTGTTTACAACTGTGTAATCGATTTCAGTACCTTAAAGCATTTGCAAAAAACTTAGGTTATCCTGTGTTTGCCCAGCCTAGCTCATTCCATTTGCGGAGACATAAGACCACCTACAAAAACCAAATTGAGCAAATAATTTTAAGGCTTATTATTTATAACTATGCTGTTTTTATTTTATTTTATTTTATTTAAATTTATTAGCATACGAAGAATAACATAATGCAATTAAAGATCACCCATCTGTAAATGATAAGTTCCAATATTTTCCAAAAATAGTTCAACATTTGCAAAGTATGCAGTAGATCACATTTCAAAATTTTAAACTTAGACTGAGAGATAATGCAGAATACTTACACAGGCCTAATAAGTAGTTGTTGGATACCGCTTCACCCCTGAATGTGTTGCTGCTGCCCCTGAATCCGTTGCTGCTGCATCACCGGCTTCAAATGCGGCATCTGATGCGGTCTCACCTGTTGCACTTGCATCGGTGGCCTTAGTTATGCCGAGGACAACGGCGGGTGAACCCTTGGACTTTCTTTTTAACGGTAGAAGAAAGCGATTTGAGCACATGTCCCTATAAAATGGTAGTTTCTTTTACCAAGGTAATATACTGTAGGTATTAGTAGCCTGGTAAAATGAAGAATATGAAATTGTTACCTCCATTCTTTTCATCTCCAAATCGGGTTTCCTCTTTTCATGATTCTCCCAAGATTGGATCTTCACCTATTCTTGGTTGAATCTATCGGTCAGTGAATTCAGACGGTCATAAGTACAAATACATTACTGCGCCTTTAAAAACTGTTTATAGTAATTGAAAAGCCATATATAACTGATAATACAGTAACAGCATAAATAAATACAGTCAAAAGCTTTGCAAAGAAAGGTTCACCTCGCCATATATTCTGCACACTCCGCTTCATCCAATGCTATTGGTCGTGTTTGAAGAGGACTTGGCTTAGAATCAAACCCACGCTGAAACAACCCGCGCTGAACCACACGCTGAACCAACCTCTGCTGAACCAACCCCCGCTGAAGAAACTGAAACTGAACCAACACGCAGAACCAAAGCACTGAAATAAGCATAAAATCAAAACCCCGATTGGAACAGGTTGTTGATGTTTGCATTTACACAAAAAGGGATAGAAAATAAGCAACTACCATCTAGCAACTGAAATCACTGAAAATAATCGTAAAGAACATATGACTACAATTGACATGAACTACTTGAATAAAACAGATTTACTACCACCAAAACAAACCACAAACTAAGATTCATCGCATTAGAATGTGATAGAATACTTAAATAATCAGTATATGACCACAATTCGATGTAATCCATATGTAAGCACGTTCGCTATATGTAGGCATTGGTCTGATAATATAATTTTCCATTTAACAAACTTACGACATTACCACCATTACAGTTACCTCAACTACCACTCTTATCACAGCGTGCATAAGATTGTAGTATGGATTGTAGGTTAACCACAGGACGATAAGATTGTGACTCCATCCAAAATTAATACTTCAAATCTTTCATGAATTTGTCATACAACTATTATTTGATACTTAGTACAGAATCTAAAGAAAGGAGTGTACATTTCTGTGAGAGTCTCCCTTTCGAATCTTACGGGAACAAAATGACCAATTTTACATGACAGATTCACAATTATGCTTTATTCATTAGAAACACTTTTCTTACACTATTTTGTTATAAAATAAAATGTATTAGGAAGGCCAAAATTTACCTCGCACAGGGAGCCATTCCGCTTTGCCTATCAACTTCTTCATGCAACTCCATCTACTATATCAGTCCGTGACTGAGCTTAATCGAAACTGTACTGCTTCCCTCTTTCTTATTTCGGGACTGCAAACATAAAAATCTAACTTTAGTTGGTTATGCAAAATTATTGAACTTCTGGAAATACAAACCTTTATTCTTTACAATTACGAATAGTTTAATCTACTAAATATCCGAACCAACAAAATGAAGCAGCAAGAAGTATCAATAGGATTGTATATAAGCCTCAAGAAACTGTTTGGATCAGATTTGCAAGTACGGGACGGGATAAAAGGGTATCCGACCCTCCATGGCTGCAACTGTGTTTATCCTTTGAGTGATTAAAAAAAAGAAACTTACATGTTCACAATGTCAGATGCGATAGAAACTGAAATTTAACTTATTGCTACTTATTGATGTCATCCCAATACACATTGCTATGTAACCCCAAGCCCCTCGATAAGCCTCATCTTCACCCATTACTCAACCCGAGAGGTGGTTCTGCAGATTAAAAAAAGAAGGAAAAAAATAGCATATGCTTTCAAATATTTGGTAAAACTATAATGTAAGTGCAAAAACCAATTGTATAAGAAATATGAAACTCACTTACCATGAGTTACTGAATATGTTTGACTGGTATTTTCATGGGTACCATTTCACCGCTGTCGTTTTCTTTCGTCAGCAACTGTGTGCCTGTCATATAGATATGAATCTTGTAAGGTCGTTTACTTTATCTTTATGTTTGTAAAAACATACGACACTTGCCTTTGGTGGTATTATTGTGAACACTCATATTTGGCTTTCACTTTTGTTAATCCACTATAGGTATTTAAAAACTCACCTCGCCTATTCTCAATTAGCCACACCATCTCTTAACATTTGAATCTTAAATGACAAATGAATGTGAGTGTAATAGTGATGTGTCTCTCGTTTTCACCTTCACCTTCTTCCTGCGATCAAAATCATATCAACAACAACAAAAAATAAATAAATAAATAAACTATATTTAGAACTATTACTAAAATCACCAAGTTATAAGATTAGTTTTGACTTTACTGATAGTTAAGACTTATCATAATGGAATCCTTAGTAAGCAATTTTTTTTCTTCATAAATACCATTAACGCCCGTAACACTAATTAATTGCTAGGAAGTATGCAACGTATATTCATGATAGCTAATAGCTTACTATGTAATAAAGACAATTGTCTTGCCAATTTACTTTGGGTATGGATATTTAACCTGGTAAACCCAAGTCCAACTCATGAACTAAAACACCACTAACAATTATAAGTTACTAACGTATTTGTTTGCATATGTACAACAATTAAGCTTCAAAAAGTATGTTTTATGCTATTGTATTTGGATATAATGACGTAAATAAACAACCTCAGTTGGAGTAACTACAATAAGAAAACGTAACGTATAACAAAAATTATACCTATCTTCACACCGAGTCCCTGCATCTCCGAAATCAACACCCCAAGTTGCCTAATATGTAGATCCTCATCAATATCCTGCATATTTTTTTAAGTTTAATTAAACTCATAAGCCTGAAAAATAAGGTAAACCAAACACCCCCTAGAACCTTAACAAATTGACTCATAATTTGAAGTTTTTTTAACCAACCAATAAAGTGTATGAGAAAATAAAGAAACCCACTCGAATTATCCCATAAGCCAAAAAAAAAAAAAAAAAAAAAAGCTAATCCAAAGAACGCCTAAAACCGTTTATAAAAGAATAAAGAACACCCAATCGAAATAGTCACTTACTTGTAATGATTGAGCTACTTTGATATCCACTCCAGCCATTATTGCATCTATGAAAGTTGAGCTGTAAAAAATAAAAAGCTTTGATTTTTACAAAGTTTTGATTAATAAGATTGGAATTATGAGGTTAGTATAAAAAGGGCATAACCTGAAATTGATGATCGGAGGTTTATTGTCGTTGGTTAATTGATTAGGTATAATAACTTACCTACAACCATGAATGTTAGAATGATTCGTCTTCTCCATCTTCGGTTTTAGGGTAAACTTGGAGAGAAGATTCATTTTTGAGTTTTTTTTAGGTGGAAGAAGCTTGAAGATCCGGCAAGGGATGTATGTGTATGAATGAAAGGTGAAAATTTAGTGTGCTTTGTGGTTGAATGGAAGATTCATGAATATGATTAAAGAAGTAAGGCGGTCTTATTTGGGGCATGAATAGTGCTTATAACAGTGCACTCCTACAATATAGTCCACACATTTTGTAATTAGTTACTTTTAATTCATTTGGTAAACCCACCATTAGGGGGATCAGGCATTTTTATTTAATTTTTTAACTCATGAACAGTTGTTTCTACAGTGACATCCTAACTTTACAGCCACAAACATTGTTTTAATTACTTTGTTAAACCCACCATTAGGGGGAGCACAACTCCTGACAAATATATATATATATATATATATAAAATATATATATATATATATATATATATATATATATATATATATATATATAAAACAAAACACATAAAGTTACCTAATATATATTTACCATTATATTAATAATTATCATTACAATAATACCATTTAAGGTATAATCAACAGCCAACCAATGGCATACCATTCAAAAAAAGATAATAAATAACCAGGATGATGAAACAACCAAAAGAACCTGCACAAGCACTGGCCACCAGCACCTAATCATACCAATCCATAAGGTCCATGTGAAGCTCCTTCTCAAACAAGCCATCATAGACCTCAATCAAGATGGCGGTAAGTGCCTTCAACCTCCTACGCTCCCTGATCTGATCCTAACAGAAGCAATCATAAGTGTCACCACCAGCTTCTTCATCATCGTGGTTGAGAGACCACACCTCTGCCATTCTTGCCATCCTTTTTTCAATCTTTACTTGCAGCTCATTGCATCGCTCCCCAAGCCACCTGATGAATGCTTCATCTTTAGTATATTCTTGACCAAAGAGAAACTTGAATGCTTTATGTAGCTGCTGAGACCCAGAAACCTCTTTGAGTTCATCGATGAGTGGAGTTTCAGCCGCATCAGCCATTGATTGAATATTTAGGTCACAAAGGGTTTTTTTGGTTGATAAAGTTTATGATAGACTATTAAAGTTAAAACAATTACTAATGAATTATAAGTAACCAAACTGAATTAGAACTGAACAGATTTCATGATTACAAAACTTAACTCATTCATTAATGGACACAATCAGTTTATTTTCCAATGCAGAATATCAAATCAGTTTTAGACATAAATTTTGCAATGACACATTCAGCCCTTCAACTAATGATAAAAGATGGCTAAAAATTGCAAAAAAGATTGGCAATATTACATAACTAACCCTCAAAGTGTGCCAATTATGATAAAAGATACCTCAAAAACACTACAAAAAACATTATCATACCAAAACATCTTAATTTATATATAAAAATCTTAAAAACTGAAAATAAATATCAAATCTTCATTGCCTCCAACTTCTCGATAAAAGAATTCAGCAAGCAAATGTTTTCGAGGAGGATCAGGTTGATGATGAGCATTTGTTCATGGCGTCGCATCTTGATAAACATCCAGATAGCCTAACGTGGCTTATGGATAGTGGATGCACAAGTCATATGACTCCAGAAAGGAAGAGGTACTATAGCTATCAACACAAAGAAATGTACCAAATACATTTCTAGAGTCTCATATATGCCTGAACTTGATCAAAATATGTTAAGTGTGCCAAAAATGATAAAGAATGGGTATGGTGTTAATTTTAAGAAGGACTCGCGTTGCGTTATAACTGGTTCTCGCGGTTCTGAAATAGCTAGCCTTGATATGGTAAATGATAGTTATTACTTGAAGCTTGATGTCGCAAATGCTAGTGCTTTTAGTGTTACTGAACCTGAAAGCTATTTGGATGCCTCCTATGAACTTGAAATGATCAAGAAAAACAACACATGGAAGCTTGTTGACTTGCCAGAAGGGAAAAATGCAGTAGTTGTGAAATGGGTCTACAAAACCAAATTTCAGCTGGATGGATCAATTTACAAGCATAAAGCAAGATTGGTCGTAAAAGGCTATTCTCAGGATGCAGGTGTGGACTTCGGAGACACTTTTGCTCCCGTTGCTCGTCATGATACAATCAAGTTATTATTAGCTTTGGTTGCTCAACGAAATTGGAAAATTCACCATCTTGATGTCAAAACTGCATTTCTTAATGGTGAACTTGAGGAGGAGATTTATGTAAGACAACCTGAAGGTTTTGAAGTAGTTGGTCAAGAAGTAAAAGTTTATTGACTCTACAAGGCAGTTTATGATCTTAAGCAAGCACCCTTGGTGTGGTATGCTAAGATCGATGCTCATTTGATAAATCATAACTTCAGGAGGAGTTCAACAGAAAATCCCATGCAACATGGAAGAACAAAGCATATCGATGTCAAGTATCATGCCATTCGAGAAGCTGAGAAGAATGAAGAAGTCAAGCTGAAGTATTGCACATTTGAAACTCAACTCGCAGATATGCTTACAAAGTCAATTACCAGCTAAACTACTTCAAGGCTCAGCTTATGACATCCAACAACAATCTTAAGGAGGGGTGTTAAAGTTTCTAAGATTGTTTGTTTTAAAATAGTATTATGTTTACAAGATATTTTGTAATCTTAGTCATGAAGGATACTTCACTAGTAAGGAACCTTAATTACTAAGGAACCTTAGACATTAAGTATCCTTACCTCTTAAGGATATTAGATATTTAGTATTAGCTAGGAAGTATTCTTACTTGTTAAGAATACTTAGATATTTACTAGTCTTAGCTACAAAGAAACTTGCTTACTAAGAATACTTAGAAGCAAAGTAAAATCTATGTACTAAGTTTTCACTTATCAATTCTATTTTCAATTCTATAAACATATATCAGCAACCTGCTGTTAATAAAAGTGCAGAATCTGTCATACGTTTACAGTGGTATCAGAGCTCTTTTCTTAAAGGGCTGTGCTATTACTTGAGTGAAATACCTTCGAGATTCAACACAAATTCAGCCTAGACATGGCATCTAGTGCAACCGCTGCTCCTGCAATTCCAATATTTTCTGGAGTGCATTATCACATTTGGGCAGTAAAAATGAAGACATATTTGAAATCTCAAGGTTTATGGAAGGTTGCTCAGTTAAGAACTTTCGAGACTGAGTCGCTAAAGAAGGACAAGGCACTAACCTGTTTGCATTCAGGTATTGCCGATCAAATTTTCACCTCCATAATAGACTTGGAGATACCAAAAGCTGTGTGGGATAAACTCCAAGAAACCTTTGAAGGTACTGATAGAGTAAAAGCTGTCAGATTATTAACTCTCAAAAGAGAGTTTGAATTATTAAGAATGAAAGATGATGAATTGGTGAAAGATTACTCAGCAAGGATGATCAAATGAGGCTTCATGGAGAAGTTGTGAAAGACCAGAAAGTAGTGGAGAAGATGATGATTAGCGTTCCTCCAAAGTTTGAAGCGAAAATTTCCGCCATAGAAGAGTCTTGTGACCTCAATACGCTTACGGTCTCTGAACTAACTAGTAAACTCCAAGCACAAGAGCAAAGAGTTTCTATTAGATCAGAGGAGAAAATTGAAGGTGCTTTTCGAGCATCTTCTAGACGTAACAAAGGCTCTACCTCACAGAAATCTTCTTCAACATCCAAGAAAGGTATTTTTCCCTACATGTAATATTTGTCAAAACACAAATCATCAAGAAGCTGATTGTTGGTTCAAAGATAAACCAAACTTCAAGTGCAATTTTTGCAACAAATTTGGACATGTCGAGAAGTATTGTAGAGCAAAGAAAACTCATAGCAACACACAAAGAATTCAGCAAGCAAATGTTTCCGAGGAGGATCAGGTTGATGATGAGCATTTGTTCATGGCGTCGCATCTTGATAAACATCCAGATAGCCTAACGTGGCTTATGGATAGTGGATGCACAAGTCATATGACTCCAGAAAGGTCTTTCTTTATTAGTCTCGACACCACAGACAACCCAAGAGTGAAGTTGGGAGATGGACATTATGCTCGAGCAAAAGGAAGAGGTACTATAGCTATCAACACAAAGAAATGTACCAAATACATTTCTAGAGTCTTATATGTGCCTGAACTTGATCAAAATATGTTAAGTGTGCCAAAAATGATAAAGAATGGCTATGGTGTTAATTTTAAGAAGGACTCGCGTTGCGTTATAACTGGTTCTCGCGGTTCTGAAATAGCTAGCCTTGATATGGTAAATGATAGTTATTACTTGAAGCTTGATGTCGCAAATGCTAGTGCTTTTAGTGTTACTGAACCTGAAAGCTATTTGGATGCCTCCTATGAACTTGAAATGATCAAGAAAAACAACACATGGAAGCTTGTTGACTTGCCAGAAGGGAAAAATGCAGTAGTTGTGAAATGGGTCTACAAAACCAAATTTCAGCCGGATGGATCAATTTACAAGCATAAAGCAAGATTGGTCGTAAAAGGCTATTCTCAGGATGCAGGTGTAGACTTCGGAGACACTTTTGCTCCCGTTGCTCGTCATGATACAATCAATTTATTATTAGCTATGGCCTCTAACGAAATTGGAAAATTCACCATCTTGATGTCAAATCTGCATTTCTTAATGGTGAACTTGAGGAGGAGATTTATGTAAGACAACATGAAGGTTTTGAAGTAGTTGGTCAAGAAGAAAAAGTTTATCGACTCTACAAGGCACTTTATGGTCTTAAGCAAGCACCCTTGGTGTGGTATGGAAGAACAAAGCATATCAATGTCAAGTATCATGCCATTCGAGAAGCTGGGAAGAATGAATAAGTCAAGCTGAAGTATTGCACATCTGAAACTCAACTCGCAGATATGCTTACAAAGTCAATTACCGGAAAGAAGCTAGACTACTTCAAGGCTCAGCTTATGACATCCAACAACAATTTATGAAGCACATATTGAGTTATGTAGGCATCATCCAACTTTAGTACACGTAGGTTGGTGCAGTGGATTGTTGGAAGAAAGATAATCAAGAAATCTTAATCGTTCGTTAGTTAGTTAGTAACCGCCAAGCGGTTAAGTTAGTTATGGCGGTTAGTTAGTTAGTTGGTTATGGTAGTTAAGATCAGTTATGTCGGTTAACATTAGTTAGTCATTTAACCGTCAATGTAAGGCTATAAATAGCCATCTTATGTATCATTTTATTGTGTGGATAATAATATAAAGTGTGTTTATTAGAAACGATCCCACCCTCTGTTCTTAACCGAGTCCCTGCACACAATTCTGTTGTGCATACTCAAACATGTTCATCTCGATTGATCTAAGATCCGTAGGGCCTCAACATGGTATCAGAGCGTATGGTTATCGTGGATCAATCAATTGCAGTCCAAGGAAGTTATCGCCTATGAAGAACAAGAAAACACGAAAAAACAGAGCTTGAAGAAGGATCATGGGGATGATCCTGTTTTCGAGGAGAAACGCAAAAAGAATGAAGAACTGAAAGATTAGAAACCAGAATAAGAAAGAAGATCATGTTGTTGCAAGTTGATACGTTCCAAAATTGTCTTACACAGAGTGGCGAGAAGAAGACACGGCAAGAAAAGGTTCATAGAGTTGGTGCAAGTGTACTTTGAGACAGCAAAGATGCCTAGCTATGAAAAGAAGCCTAAGGAAGATGTGGTTGAGAGTAGCAGTGATAATGCTAGGGTAAAAGATCCACAAGGCAAATAAAAGGATGATGCTGGAATAGAGGAGGCACTGGAAGAAGACATGAACAAGACAACTCAGTCCGATGATCAGGAGGATCATCCACGGAACATTAGAAAGGCAACCGAACATGAAAGACCGAACAAGTTACAAGGCGATCAGAATTTAAAAACGAGAATGAAAATGATAAAGAAGAAGGAGCGAGGCTGCAATCAAAGATGAACAAGAAACAGAGAAACGAGTTTAAGATTATCTTGATTAGGGGCGTGAATGTTGGAAGAAAATAATCAAGAAATCTTAATCGTTCGTTAGTTAGTTAGTAACCGCCAAGCGGTTAAGTTAGTTATGACGATTAGTTAGTTAGTTGGTTATGGTAGTTAAGATCAGTTATGTGAGTTAACATTAGTTAGTTATTTAACCGTCGATGTAAGGCTATAAAAAGCCATCTTATGTATCATTTTATAGTGTGGATAATAATATCAAGTGTGTTTATTAGAAATGATCCCACCCTCGTTCTTAACCGAGTCACTGCACACGATTCTGTTGTGCATACTCAAACATGTTCATCTCGATTGATCCAAGATCCGTAGGGCCTCAACATGGATTGCGGGATTCCTACTAATGCGAAGGGAATAACTGGAACTTTTGAAGTCACTGAGGTTTATAAATTTCAAACTTAATGTGTGGAGATTTTCACTTGAGAATATCTCATCAGGCAATGTAAATGATGTGGTAGGCAAGATTGCGAGGTGAAGCTCGTTAATTTTAGAAGCGGCTGCTTGCATGATCAATTTGTAAGCAGAACGAAAAGCAGTGCGAATGCCAAGCTGAAGATCAAGACTTGTGATTGGTAAGTTGTCCCGGTGATACCTTAGTAAGGTCCGGTAAATCCACCTCATGTGCTTTCTCTGATGTTGTTTTTTCCTTAAAGTGTCAATGGACGGAGAAAACCGGATGGCAGGGACGGTAGACCAAGCATGTAGCCATGACTTGGACAAGATGCAGGTGCTCGTAGCATCTTTTGATGGCAACAATAGTTGTATACGGTGAATCAACTCGGGAACATTTTCTAACTCTTGTCTGTGGATCATCAGTCTGCTTCTCTTCTTTACTTACGTCGTGCATCTCAATCAAAATTTAATAGAACGCGGAACCCACAACAAAACAATAACCCTCACTTTATTACAGTTGACAGTAATTAAGTATTGTATTGATGAATGAAAAGAATGAGGTACACTTCCTCATTTTATAGAGAACGAGGGAAACCGACTCTACTTCTAAGTTTGAAATCACATGGCAATTGACAATTCTGATTGATTTATGTTTTCTTAATACTCGTAATATATATATGTTAGAAATAGATCTACATATATATTCTTTATATTCTAAATAATCAATTAAAATAGTGTATTAATTTTTCACAAATTAAAAAAAAAATTAAATTTTAAGAAAAACTATATTTACTTAGCTAAAGTTTTACTATAAATTATTTATGAAAAAAGACTTTACTAAATTATTTTTAGAAAGAAATAAACAATTAATTGTTGACTTAAATAGTATATGGTAGTAGAAATTCTATTTTGTCAATTTCAGGGTATCATTTCGCACTCTTAAAAGTTCAGTTTACTGAATGATCCAGTTTGCCAAGTTTGGGATACTAATATGTGTTTTGGCTTATACATTATCAATCAATATTCTCCGATATGGTGCAGTTGAAAAAGACCATGAATGCGCTCGTTGAAAAGCAATGCTCAAATTTTAGAGTGTTTAAGTTAGTAATTTGGAAGACTTTTTAATTGCAAAACTTATGATAGAAGCTTCATAAAATTCGGCTCACCCAGTTGTAATTAGGGGTGTTAATCGAGTGGTTAGTTAGGTTCGGGTCAATCAGGTCGGGTCAAACTCGGGTCTAGGTTAAAAATAAAATACCCGAACCCGACTTATTTGACTTGGTTAGTCGATTCAAGTCAATTCGGTTGGGTCAACCAATACATAAATGTCATAAAATTGCTATTTGTCCTAATAGAGATACATAATTTATAAAAAAATATATTAAAAAAAAAAAAAAAAAAAAAAAAAAAAACTTTATTCGCGTCAAATGGGTCGATCCGACCCCGAGTTAGGAAAATATTTTCAACTCGATACCCGACCTATTTAGTAATCGGGTTGACTCGAATAACCTGAATAATTTTTTTGACCGAGTAACCTGACCAGGTTTAATCTGGTTCGAGTCCGAGTCGGATTCGGGCGAGTCGGGCTTTTTGCTACCCCTAGTTGTAAGCCCACCCCGTTTGTGCCTTCCCATAAACTTTATACCGTTCACTCAAAACAACTAACACCCAACTTCATTCAAAAAACCTAAGCCACCATCATCATCAGATAATCGCCAGTGTTTACAGCTTTGACTCTTCAGGAAACTAACCATAGAAAATGATATTGTTTTCTCAATTCACACGAGTGAGTTTTATTTATTTATTATTTATTTATTTTTAATCAGGTTCTCAATCTTCTCCTTTATTTTCTTACGGTTTGATTTATCCTGTGTTTTTTTTATTTGATTTTCTTAATAAAATTGATCAAATATGAGTTGCTTAATTTGTTCATGAATTGATCTTGTTTGCAGGGGCAACACATGATTATTCGAGCAGATTGACATTATGTTCTTCAAAATAAGTGTTTAGCAATTTACCAAACCCTCTAAATGTGGTAAGTCCGTTTAATTAATTAGTCAACCTCAAAGTTCGATGTAGACCCAAAATTCTTTATAGGTTCAATGAAACAATCTTAACTATTCATTTTTTTTATCAAAACAAAAGAAATCACTTTATTATTTTTCAAAATAAATTAAATATCTTACAAGCTGTTAATCGTTACGTGAAAAGAATCATATCATCACAACGAGAATTAAATCATCTTTCTATAGAGGGCACTTCTATATACTTTAGACGGACTTTTTTTTCGACCTTTCTTGTGAGTGTTGAAAATTTAAGTATAAGCAGTCACATGTGATTTGTTATTTTAAAATCACATGTGTTTCATTCACTTGGATACATAAACACAAATCAACGACCTGTGAAATTTTTTCTAGAACGTGTAGATCTTAAACACTTAAAAACAAAACTCAAAAATAGTTTGCCGAAAGTATATCGAAATGCCCGTCTATCGAAAGATAAAAATATTCTCATCGCAATGGTGTATTTTTGTTGCTTAGATGCCTGTTTGCAAGATATTTGAGATCCTCTCAACTATCTTTTAAACATGATAGGTCATTTAGTGTTATTTTGAGTGAAATTTTAAATTTAAATAAAAAAAAGTGACACATTAAAGGACCCATAATTTTTCTCTTCTCACAAAAACATGAATATGACATGTAGAACTTTAGAGGATCTCAATCATTTATTTTGAAAAAGGGTTTTACTAATGTGTGCTCACTAGGACACGATTAGGTGCAGTTAATAAAGACAAAATTTCCTTGATAAATAGGTGAAAAGTTTTATTTATTTATTTATATTATTTTTTTTTAACCTTGATAAATAACGGATGATTATAATTGGTTAATTGGGTCTATAAAAAATATTGGATCTATAATGATTTTAACCCTATATATTGATGTTTATTTTGAATTTTGAATTTGTTCGTTAAACGCCATAATTTTGTTACAGAAATTGCATAGCAAGAAAGCAGCAATTGATATACGGAAAAGTGTCGTCAACAACATCAATCATTCTTAACTTACCCAATATAAAACAGGTAACAGATTCAATAAAACATGAGAATATAAAATGTTAAACCTAACTTCAATTTACCCAATATATCCATCCATAGTACTGTAGATCAATTTAATTGTTCACGGCTTCACAACCAAGATAACCCCCACCCCTTCCCTTTTTCTGCTACAAGGATAAGGATACTATAGAGTACCAGTACGGTGATACCTGAAATTAAATAGATTGATTATGATTTGTTATCACAGATGCAAATCATTTAGTAAATGAAGAATATGCAGAAACTTGAGTGTAGATACGAGGGACAGCAAACGTACTCCATTCATGGTAACCATTAATGTTCTACCCATGATGTTCCTAGATATCATTTGAGTTCGTCGACACGTGGGGTTCAAAGTTTGTAGACGCGTGGGGTTCAAGTTCTTTTCATCGGACTTCTCTTCATACATGTAAGTATGTCCTGATACCTTTTGTCCCTAGTCGATACCAAGTTGCAAGAGTTTTATGAATAATATTGTATATATCGTCTAACCATCCAATCGTGTACATATATATATATATATAATATATATATATATATATATTATATATATATATAATATATATATAAATATAAATGTTCATACGTGAACCATTGTGACTGTTCGGTATTAACATAACCGAAATTAACTAACTTTTAACTAACATAACTACCATAACCGAATAGCGGTTACAAACTATCATATAAACATGTTTAGCCCTTAGGCTTTAGTTTGTTACATATTGAACCGAGCAATGTTGAGATTAGAGTCCACATTATCCTCCTTAATCTTGATCGTTACTTCGTCCTAGATCTTGAACTCCGAGCAATTTTCGCATAGTGACAAACTTTAGTCTTGGTAAAGCTTTAGTTAATAAATCTGCTCTTTGTAATTCTCCACTGACGTGTTCCACATTGATGTGTCCATTCTCAACGCATTCACGAATAAAATGATAGCGAATGTCGATATGCTTACTTCTTCCATGAAAAACTGGGTTCTTGACGAGTGTTATTGCTGAGATGTTATCAATCTTTAGTGTTATTCTTTTCTCCTCCCAACCCATTAGTTCACTAAGTAGCCGTTTTAACCATAAAGCTTGACATGCTGCTCCTGTAGCTGCCATGAATTCTGATTCACATGATGAGAGTGCCACTATTGGTTGCTTCTGAGTGCACCAGGTAATAGGTGATTCTCCAAAGTAAAATACTATTCAAGTAGTTCCTTTTCCTTGATCAGTATTGATTCCATAACTACTGTCGCTATAACCTGTAATTTTGCAGCCGCCGTCTTTCTTGTATATAATTCCATGCTCCTTTGTTCCTTTGATGTATCGGATTACTTGTTTCATTGCCTTTAGGTGTTGATCCTTTGGGTCTTGCATAAATCTGCTGAGTAGTCCGACTGAGTAACTAAGATCTGGTTTTGTATGTAGTAGATACTTGAGACATCCTATTAGGCTTCTGTAATAAGTTGCGTCAACTGAGTTTCCATCTTCCTGCCTAGACCAACTTAGTACCCGGATCCATTGGTATCTTTGTGTTATTACTTTCCATCATACTTGCATCTTTTAAGATCTTGTTGATGTAACCTGTTTGCTTGATTGTAATCTCTCCTCCTGTCTGAGTAACTTCTATCCCGAGGTAATAAGCTAACAATCCTAAGTCGCTCATTTCAAATTTGTCTTCCATCTGGGATTTGAACAAGTCTATTTCCTTCCTTGGAGTGCCTGTGATTATCAGATCATCCACACAAACTCCAACTATCAGTGTAGAAGTCTTGCTTCTCTTCGTGTAAACTGCTTGTTCGAGATTACATTTCTTAAAGTCTAATGACTTTAAGGTTTGATCAAGTTTCATATTCCAAGCTCGTGGTGCTTGCCTTAAGCCATATAATGCTTTAGTGAGCTTGTAGACTTTCCCTGAATTTCCTTGTTGAATGAAACCTTCAGGTTGTGTGACGTAGACTTCTTCCTTCAAATCTCCTATGTAAAAATGCTGATTTGACATCTAAGTGATGTACTTGCCATCCATGATATGCTGCCAGTGCTAAAATCAAATGAACTATCTCAATACGTGCAACTGGTGCAAATACTTCGTCGAAGTCTATTCCTTGTTCTTGTACATATCCTTTTGCTACAATCGTGCTTTGTATTTGATGATTTCTCCTTTTGCATCCCTCTTGGTTTTGAAAACCCATTTAGTCATATTACCTTCTGATTTGTAGGCAAAGTAGTAAGAGTCCATGTGTTGTTCTTGTTGATTGAATCCAGTTCAATTTCCATGGCCTCGATCCATTTCTTATTGTTGATGCCTCCTTGTAGTTACGTGGTTCTTCTTCCGTAAATAGCAGACTTTCAGTTTCAACTTCACGTGCATGCTCATATATTTTCGTTAAGTCTTTGAAACCTCGTACTGGTGTATCATCAAATCCTTTTTCTGAGCTCTTAATTGAACTAATAGTAGCATCTTCCTCTTCTGAGTGTGGGTTGTAAGTGTATGTTTGTGGGGTAGTTGGAGAGTTTGGAGAATTGATTGGTTCCTATTCCTGATAGGTATCATTATTGTGTTCTGAGTTGACTGATGTAGTGTTTCCATTGTCGACTCCTTCTCCCACAAAACTTGCCCAAAATGAGTCTTGTGTACTTGTTTCCTCTCTGTTATTATCCAATCCCACGGTTTTGTTTCCATAAACTTTACGTCCCTGCTAACATGTTTCCTTTTTCCTTTTAGATCATATAACCTACATGCTTTTGATCCTTCCTCTACTCCTAAGTAAATCATGGGTATGCTTCTATCATCCAGCTTTTGCAAGTAAGGTATTGTTATCTTGGCATAAGCTGTGCATCCGAATATTCTTAGGTTTTCCAGATTTGGTTTTCTGTTGTAGAGTGCCTCATATGGAGTTTTAGCTACCAGGGCTCTTGTAGGTACCCTGTTTAGTATGTAAATGGCGTGTCTGACTGCTTCCGCCCAAAAGTTTAATGGTAATTTCATCGCTTTCATCATACTTTTGTAGTAGATAGCACTGTTCTATTTCTCCTCTCCACAACTCCATTTTGTTGTGGTGAGTACGGTGCCGATAATTGCTTGCTATTCCATTTTTTTACAGTACTTGGTGAATTCATTAGATGTGAACTCACCTCCCCTATCTGTTCTTAGCATCATTAACTTCAATATCATTTCCATTTCAATTTGTTTGTCTGAATTCCTTGAAAGTGTTAAATGCTTGATCTTTCGATGTCAGAAAGTAAGCCCACATAAACCGTGTAAGTCGTCCACTAACAAGAAAATGAGTTTTTTTCCGGAGTGTGTGGCTGGACTTACAGGACCACAGAGGTCTCCATATATTAAATCCAAATGGTTCTTTGATCTAAACTTAGCTTGATTTGGAAATGGTGTCCTACTGTGTTTTCCTAATAAACATGCATCACAAATCTGTCCTGCATGATTTATTCTTGGTATTCCTTCCACTAGACCCTTCCTTGTCATCTTATTGATGTCGTCAAAGTTTAGATGACCTAATCTAGCGTGCCACAACCATGCTTGGTTATCTATATTTGCTAAGAGGCATATGGGTGTTTCTATTTGTAGTTTAATACTGTAAAGTCTATTTTTAGATCTTTCAATGTTCATCAACAACTTCTTATTCTTATCATACAAAGTCAGTTGGTTTCCATCCATGATGATTTTACATCCTATCTCTGTGAGTTGTCCTAAACTTAGTATGTTGCTCTTGAGGTTGGGAATGTAGTATACATTTGATATTATCTTTTGTTCGTTGTTCCTACAACCTAACAATATAGAGCCTCTTCCCTTTATCTTCACATACGATCCATCTCCAAAACAACACGTCCTGTTATGCTTTCGTCAATATCTCTAAAATGACTCTTAGTTCCCGTCATATGGTTACTTGCACCATTATCTAAAATACCGTATGCTTGCATCTGTTGTAGCATATTTTTCCGGGTTGAATTTGTCCTTCATTCAGTAGTACTTCCTCGTGTTCAGTTTCGTGTGTTGCCATTAACAATGATGGTTCTTTGTCTTTTAAGATAAGGTTTGAATGTTCCTGTGTTGTCGATGATTGTGTGCAGTCTTTTCTAAAATGTCCAAGTTTTCTACACTTGTGACATTGTATTTTGCTCATGTCCCACTCACGCTTATTCCACTTTGTTTTTCCTTTGTGAGTTGAGCCTTCCTCCTTTGAGTCATATTTATTTCTATTATGTTGCCAGTTTCCTTGTGAAAAGTTTGATCTACTTTCGCGATTACCAAATCGCCTTCCCATTTTCGAGTGTTCGCCATGTGGGAATAGTAAGTTTTCTTGGCTTTCTATTTGTCCTCCTTTTCAAAGTTTTATTATTTCCTCTAAATGCCTTGAGTTTTCCAATGATCTCGTCTAAGGTAACGTCGTCAAGATCACTGTTTTGTTCTATGGATGCGACTTTTTTGAATGAACCTATCTGGTGTGGAATCTAATAGTTTTCTCACTAAAAGTGATTCATCCAATGTTTTTCCTAATTCTTTTGCCTTAGTGGCATAGCTGTTTAGTTTAGCCGTAAATGCATCCACTGAATCGTCCTCCTTCATTTAGAGTGTTTGAAATCCAATCATCAATGATTGTAGACGTGCTTGCTGCACTTTCTCTTCTCCAACGTGTCTCTTCTTTAATGATTCCCATAGTTCTTTTGCCGATTTACAACCCGCGACTTGTAATATCACATCTTCGGTCAATGCTTGATATAGGAAGGCCGTCATTGCCTTATCCTTTTTCTCATCTCTTGCGTATTTTCCTTAGGTTCTATCATTTCCCATAAACCGTGTGCTTCAAGTATAACTTTAATTTGGATAGCCCAAACGGTGTAGTTTGTCAATTTTAACTTGGGGCATTGATAGTGTGCGATTGGTGTTACGGGTTTTGGTGTTATCAAAGCGCTACTAAGATCTTCGGCAGACATCCTATTTGTGCGTATGATCTTCACTTTCTAATACTAGTATGGGAACATAAATAGTTTTTCGGGAATTCCTAATAGTACGAGAACTATAAAATTTATAATACTAGTATGATAGAAATCCAGAAACTTTTAGATTTCTAACCTTAACGTTGTGTTAAAACACAACCGTATTCCCAATTGTGTCGGTACTTGAACGTCGATACCCACAACAAATTTCTCCTTTCTTTCTCACGCTAGTATCACCAAATGTATCAGTTGTTGCTGTTTTCTTCTCGGTGTTCCCCAACTATTGTTGTTGTTGTCTCGTTGTTGTTACTTCACTTCGTTACCCACAAATCAAACGAGACTCCCTTTTTCTTTTTGGTATTACTAATTTGTTTCAAACGATGGTGTTTTCCCTTTGTTTGTGTCGACTTCAAATCGTTACCCACAAACAAACCTAAAACTCCTTCTTGTTCTCTCGGTTTTCCTCCAAACAGCGAGGGTTTCGTTGTTGTTGTTGTTGTTTTTTTTTTTTTTTTTTTTTTTTTTTTTATTATTTTCCCACGTACAGATGATACACAACAATGATTTTCTTTTCCGGTATCACACGCTTACAAGCGTTGTTATTAACTTTTCCTCTTATGTCGTTCTTCAACGTTTGTTACCCACAAAAGTTCTCCACTTGTGTCTAACACAAGGCGTTTTTTTTTTCTTTTCCTCCTATGTCGCTATTCGATAGCAGCCCCCATAGAAGTTTGCTAGCTTTTTCTTTTCCTCCTTTGTGTCGCACTTAACGGCAGTCCCCAATAAAGTTTACTACTTATTAACGAAGTGTTAATATATTTTTCTTTCCTTTGTGTCGTGCTTAACAGGTAGTTCCCAACAAAGTTTTCTTACCAAATCATTTGGTGTTTATCTTGGCCGTCTATTCCTTCAACCTTAACGTGTTCCTCTTCTTCTTCAAGAGTCGATTGAAGTTATTCCACTTTTGCAACTCTCGTTGGTTTCTGATCGTGACTATCTTCTTCCAACGGTTCCAAAATTATTCAGGTTCTGTTTGTTTTGACAAACACGTTCCACCGAGACCTTTTCTTCCCAGCATATTGTTTTTTTCGTTCACAGATTTAGAAACAACAGCATACAATATGAGTAGGCTCTGATGCCAATTGTTGTCCCTAGTCGATACCAAGTTGCAAGAGTTTTACTGAATAATATTGTATATATCGTTTAAACCATCCAATCGTGTACATGTACTATATATATATATATATATATATATATATATATATATATATATATATATATATATATATATAGGTTCATACGTGAACCATTGTGACTGTTCGGTATTAACATAACCAAAATTAACTAACTTTTAACTAACATAACAACCATAACCGAATAGCGGTTACAAACTATCATAAAAACATGTTTAGCCCTTAGGCTTTAGTTTGTTACATATTGAACCGAGCAATGTCGAGATTAGAGTCCACAATACCATTGTATCATAGTTAGAATGTTTCTGATAATCATCATCATTGACTTGAACCAAGTTCCCATAATCAGAGATCCGTGTTTTACTTTCTCGAACCGATTCCATGTCTTCTTTTTACAGTATACGTGCCCCGCATCTTACGGATTGAGTACTATCTTGTAACCATTCGTAAAATCCCACTATTATAATAAATCATCTTACATAATATTTATCCATTTTCTACGTATGAATTTTTTTTTAATTATTTTATTTTCTGTTCATAACTACTATCTTATGTGACATAGCTCACATCCTCGATAAACGTGCTCACACGCAATCCAACCTCAACAAACTTAATGTTTATTTCATATAAACATTTTTATCTTGAAAACTTTATGATATTTCATTTGCCACTTTACGTTAATTCGTTAACGTACGTTTAAAAACTAACCATATCTTATCTGTTAGAAATTTCTAAGAAACCCTAAATAATTATAACTACAATTATGAATAACAACACCCTAAAAATACTAAAATACTAATGTACAAGTTCTTAAAGAACATAAACCCTAATTTCACTATAACTCTCGATACAAACCCTAATTTCACAAAACTATACTTTTATGTAATAAAATCACAAACCCTTAAAAATATATATATATATATATATATATATATATATATGATTTTTATAAAAATATATATGTACAAGTCCTTTAAACCAAAGTACAAGTCATTTATGCATAAAAACTATATATTAATAAAAATCCTATTAAAACCTTAAAAATAATTATTTTAAAGCATATTGTACAAGAAACTCATGCATTAATTATTAAAATAAATTTATTAAACTTACTAAATATTAGTACAAGTCCATAAACCCAATGTACAACCCTCCAATGCCTAAAACCTTAAAATTTCATTTTATATATATTTAAAACTTAATAAAAATTACATAAAAATAATATAACTTAAAGAAACATTATAAAATATATTTTTCTTATACCTTAAACCCTAGTACAACTCTCCTAAGCCTATAATACAAATCCTTAAAGCACAAATCAATTTCTTGATCTATTATTAAAAATTCGACATGTATATGTATATATAAAACCCTAGTTATTTTTCTACTTAGTAAATACTTACCCTAAACCTTAAAACTAACAAGTTACAATCCTAAATCCTAGAGTACAACATGATATAGCCCATGGTACCACCTTACAAAGCCTATTCGAACCATATCCTAAAACCCTAGTTCGATTCTCACTAGGAATAAACCAAACTATTACCTCACTTAAACTTAAGAAAGATTTAAACCACAAGCATCCTTTTAAGACTTCTATGCCTCCACATCACCTTGTCCTCTCTAGATAATTAGAATTCATGGTTTATAAGTAAAACACATCACCACATCACCCAAATCCCACGTTAAACCCCCCTCCATCCACTTGTTCTCAAAAACTCTAGACCACATCACCTTGTCCCTTTATCTCAAAACATGATGACATAACACTTTCTACAAACCCTAATCCTTTCCCCTATAAATATCAACCTATTTTCCTTCTTTTCTCTAAAATCCATTCGACCAACACCCCAAAAACAGATCAAACAGTACCTAAGGAGCAAAATAAAGATCTTAAGAAGCCTAGTAACAAGAAAAAGCGTTTGTGTTCAATTTCCAAACCTATTCGACACATATGTCACAAATCGACTAGAATACCCAAGTAGTAATCCAAACCCTTTTTCATTTCTTTTATAAGTTCTAAATACTCTTAAAAACACTACTAGATAACCCCTAATAAAAAGCTAAGATCAAGAACCATGTTTTCCTTTTCTTTTCCTTTGGTCGAACCAAACCAATCACCCTCTAATTTATTTATTTTAGTCTTACACACCCAAAATCTATAAAACACTTTAAATACAGCTTAAATATGCTAATGACAATATTAATGGGTGTTAAAAATCAGTTAGAACAATTAAAAACCAAAAACCCAACATGTTTGTTTCTTTTTGTTACTGTCGCAAAAACAGCCCCACGACCCAACTTCTCACCCTTGTTTCGACCCTCATTTGACCTCTAAAAATTCTGAAAACGTACCACATGAGAGACCACCCAGCTAGCTACATGTAGGAAAAAGAATGTGTAAAATGATTGATTTTTCATAAAGATATTTGCGTCCAAAGTCGCCCCCGTTTCTGCAGTTCAAACGCACCCTTAAATAATTCTTTTGAGCGTAATAAGCTCGAATCACAAGCCCATAAATTGAAAATAAGCTATTGATAAGTTGAAAATAAAGTTTATAAAAGAGTCGTAAAAAGTCTCGCCTTTTCCCGTAACTTATAACGCATTTTTATGAAATAAGGACGTCGGGTGTAACGACTTGGGAGTCTCAAGGGTATTTTCTGTCAAAACTCTAAATAGATTTATAACATGGACCTAACTTGAAGTTGACATGCAGCTCAGGGTAAAAAGTGTCATTTTTTAAACTATAGGGTAGAAACTGTCATTTGACCAAAGTTCAAGGGTAAAAATAGTAATTTTATGAAAGTTGAGGGGTAAAAATTATTATTTTATGAAAGTTCAAGGGTATAAACCGTCAATATAAGAAACTATAGGGTATAAAGCGTAACTTTATATATAATTTTTACTATATAATATATATATATAATATATATATATATGTGTATATATATATATATATTTTGTATATATATATATATATATATATATATATATATATATATATATATATATATATATATATATATATATATATATAAACTAGTAAAAACTAATACGTTTATCTCGATAACGAACAAACAAGAAATAATTAACGAACGAAACGATAACCTAAAAATAAGAAATAAGATAAAATCTTATAAATTTTGAAGAGACTTCATGTTGTCTCATTTTAACATTTAATCGTTACCAAAACGTTACGAAACGAACATTGGAAACTTATATATATTCGAAAACGATTACTGAAACTTGACATACCAACCCAGGTTGCGTGCCGGAGACGTTTATCAACTCTATTTAACTTTGTTTTCCATCCAGACTGTCAAGGTGAGTTTCATAGTCCCACTTTTCTTTATACGTTTTCCAAATTTGTGGGGAGATACATACTACAAAAACCGAACACAAGTATTTTTCTGTATGCTTTCCTGATTTATATTGCATAAGTTTAACTGTTGCCTATTTAAAGACCCTCTATCCTGAACCATTAATCACTTTCGGTAAGTGCGAATATAATGAATAGATCTATTGGGTTAACAACCCCTTTGTGTTACAGTAACATGACCCAATGCATTTTATTTGAAAACATTTAATAAAGAGTTTCAGGCAGACTCCTACTCGAGGGCATAATTGCTACATTTAATTATGTAGTGATTTACATCATTAGCTTATAACTATGATGTCCATCGTGTAAATGTCTTGCGATTCATGAGACTTAGAGCAATATATAACAAACTGCAATATTATTGATTTACTTTCTACTTAGCTTGTGTTCAACTGATTATTACTTTAAACGCTATGGATTCACTCAACCTTTGTGTTGACTTTTTAGCATGTTTTATCTCAGGTAACCAGAAGTACGATTTGGCACGGAGTGGCATGGGCTTTCTTATTATAAAAAGAGTGTCCATTTTGTTATCATTCAACGAATAATGTAACTTTTATAACGTATTTCGAAACTTTCCCACCGGGACCTCTATTATATAAATAAATGAATGATAACAATTTTATTTAAAACGTCTCTTTTCAAGTCGTTTTCTATTTTCATGACTGTGATGCTTGAAGTAACATCCCAACTCATATTCCGCTGCGATTATCGAAAACGGGGGTGTTACAGATTGGTATCGAAGTCATGGTTATAGAGAACCAAATGTTTTCAAACATTGGACTATAACCGCTTTTCACAAAAACTTAACCAAAGTCCTTCGTGCCACAACGCCACTGAAACGTTACTTATACATGTTTATTTTTAATTATTTAGTTACATAGTGAAATATTTATAATTACCGGGTGGTTACAGAATCATGACTCCCTCTACCCATTCTATCCCTCTTATGTCGGACTCGGATATTAAAAATATCAGACAGTACTGGACATCACGCCCATGTCTACATCCTCATCACCACTACCACGTCCACTTTCCTACATATATACCGTCAGCTCCTACATCTTTACTTCCACCTCCACTATCGTCTATAAGTTTCTATCCCCCATCTGTCCCTTTTAAACTTCGTGAAGAAGCTAGGACCATTATCGCCCGATATCAAACTTTACCCCGATTACCTATTCCCGACTTCCCTACTCCACCGCAAGTCTTTGAGGTGAGAGAAAGCTCGCAAGCGGCATAGGATCGACAGCCGACCATTTCCACCCTTCTGACGCGATTAGAATGGCAAGAAGAACAGATCGAGACTGCTTTAGGTCATCTCGACGAGTTGCCTCTAGAATGCATCGAGGGTATAAAATATAAAGTTGAAGATTTAGAGACCATGAAGCAGAAGATGGACGAGAATCGTAAGAAGACAAAGAACTGTCGTGAGCAGCTGAGACGAGAAATACCTATGACGAATTAAAGTGATAGAAGAAATATAGAAGAGAAATGAAGAACTGATGACAGCTCAGACAAAGATCACTATTTTGGAGACAATAGTGGAAGACATGCAAGCTCGATACCAGGAGTATAATCAGATTTTCGTCAGCATGATCATTAAACTGAAGAGTTGACTCGGAGGAGCTTCTGGTAGCCCCTAGATCAGATTGTTATCTATCAACTTTTGTACTATATCTTAGCCACGGGATATGTGGCATAAATATGACACTTGTATTAATTTTGTTATATATAACAAATTAACAAGTTATTTATGACCATATGTGGTTGTGATTTGGTTGTATTTTGCTGTGCATGGTATCGATTGATGTGGGCCAGTGATGATCATCTTACATACGCGTATGATAGTATTTGGACATGTTGTGACCTTATGATTATCATGAGTTTTACCTTGTTAATCTAACATGGACAAAATCTAAACGTGTGTTTTATTGTGGTATTAATAGAAATATGCCTCGCACATCCCCGGAACCAGCCATGTCCCAAGCTGCTATCCGAAAGCTTGTTGCAGACAGTGTTGCTGCAGCACTTGAGAGTCAAGCAGCAGAAATGGCTCGTACTGGAAGTGCTAGTAGATCCAATGGAGAAAGTGAGACAGCAGATGCTCGCAAGTGCACTTACAAGGATTTCATAAACTGCAAACCAACTTTCTTTAAAGGAACAGAAGGAGCTACTGAGTTGGCTCGTTGGTTTGAGCGTACGAAAATAGACTTTGTAAGGAGCGGGTGTTCCGATGACTGTAAAGTTGCCTTTTCTACAGGGACTTTCTTGATGATGCCCTGTCTTGGTGGACTTCGACTGCCTAAACTATGGGTGTTGAAGCAGCTCACCAACTTACCTGGGAAGGTCTCAAAAAGAAAATGCTGAAGAAGTACTGTCCCCATACAGAAATCAAAAAGCTGGAAGATGAGTTTTACCAGCTGGTTCTAAGAGGAACAGACCTTAAGGCCTACAATAGGAGGTTTCAGGAGGTTTCTCTCCTATGTCCAACTAGTATGCCTGATCTGGAGAAGATGTTGGAGAAATATACAGAAGGATTACCTCGAAGCATCGAGGGAAATGTGACTGCGTCAAAGCCTCAGTCATTGGAGGAGGCCATTTCCATAACCCAGCAATTGATGGATCGTGAGATCAAACGTAATTCTACCCAGGGAAATGGTGATCACAAGCGGAAGCTTGATGATAGAAGGATCACCCATCACCACAACAATTATCAACAAGACAGTAACAATCACCATCACCAACATAATCGCCGACAGGAGACTGCTAGAGTTTATACCGCCACACCTGCTGAGAGGAGTGGTTATGTCGGAAGAAAACCGTCATGCAATCAATGCTTGTTGCACCATTATGGTCCATGCACTGTTAAGTGCGCAAGGTGTCAGAGAATTGGACATCAGACCAAAGACTGTAGAGCAACAGGAGCCAATCTACAGCCAACCGTAACTTGCCACGGATGTGGTGAGAAGGGGCATTTCAAGAACCAATGCCCAAAGCCGAATGCTGACAAAAACAACGGTGCCCGCGAAAGAGCTTATGTGCTAGGAGATGGGAACGCACAGCCGAACCATGATTAGTGTAGAAGAATGAGAACTCGTTAAGATCCCGACAATGTCAAGGAATGACATCCGTACTTAAACAGAAGAGAAATTCCTGTTATAACTAAATAAACTGTAGTTTAAAAATTTCCTAAGTATATTTCCTATTGTACTCTACCTTAGTTACGACGAATATAACCTAAGTGTAACAACTATCCTTCTACCGTATGAAATCTCTATCTTGTAATATTTCTGTAATAATCACAATCTACGTTTCTATTCCATTTGCCCGGTTCGTAATCACTACGTAACAATACACTGTCATCTCATTAGAAATTTGATTAATACTAGTTTTGACCGAACAATAGACTATTGCCATCCCATAAGATTTCCACTCGAACCCTAAGATTCATTTTAAGGATATCCTATTATTACCCTAGAAATCCCTGACTTATCACCATAGTATGAACAATAATTTTCTTATTTTTGTGAAAAATAATTATGTTGTCATTTTACAAAAACAAAAAGTTGAACACCATCTAAAACTTTTTGGAGAAACATAAGTATCACTGTAACTGAGCAAAATATTACATCATTTGGTCCTCAATTATACATAGCCTGATCAACTATGTATACTTTAGGAAGAATCATGTCATAAATAGAACAGTTATCTCTTCAGACTTTCTAATAACAATTTTCATTCAAAAGCAAAATTTTGAAACAAAACAAACTGTTCATAATTATTCCTTTCGACCCACCACAATAGATGTCTCCAATTACTACCCATCACCTCTAGGATAAGAAAATCAAAAACGGGCAAGATACCCAAACCTATTTGCTCACTTCTCGACCAACATAGACTGAATCTCGGGACGAGATTCACTTCAACTAGAGGATGCTGTAACCATTCGTAAAATCCCGCTATTATGATAAACCATCTTACAAAATATTTATCCATTTTCTACGTATGAATTTTTTTTATTATTTTATTATCTGTTCATAACTACTATCTTATGTGACATAGCTCACATCCCCGATAAACATGCTCACACGCAATCCAACCTCAACAAACTTAATATTTATTTCATATAAACATTTTCATCTGAAAACTTTATGATATTTCATTTGCCACTTTACATTAATTCGTTAACGTACGTTTAAAAACTAACCATATCTTACCTGTTAGAAATTTCTAAGAAACCCTAAATAATTATAACTACAATTATGAATAACAACACCCTAAAAATACTAAAATACTAATGTACAAGTTCTTAAAGCACATAAACCCTAATTTCACTATAACTCTCGATATAAACCCTAATTTCACAAAACTATGATTTTATGTAATAAAATCACAAACCCTAATTAATATATATATATGATTTTTATAAAAATATATATGTACAAGTCCTTTAAACCAAAGTACAAGTTATTTATGCATAAAAACTATATATTAATAAAAATCCTATTAAAACCTTAAAAATAATTATTTTAAAGCATATTGTACAAGAAACTCATGCATTAATTTTTAAAATAAATTTATTAAACTTACTAAATATTAGTACAAGTCCATAAACCCAATGTACAACCCTCCAATGCCTAAAACCTAAAATCTCATTTATATATATTTAAAACTTAATAAAAATTACATAAAATTAATATAACTTAAAGAAACATTAAAAATATATTTTTATTATACCTTAAACCCTAGTACAACTCTCCTAAGCCTATAATACAAATCCTTAAAGTACAAATCAATTTCTTGATCTATTATTAAAAATTCGACATGTATATGTATATATAAAACCCTAGTTATTTTTCTACTTAATAAATACTTACACTAAACCTTAAAACTAACAAGTTACAATCATAAATCCTAAGGTACAACATGATATTGCCCATGGTACCACCTTACAAAGCCTATTCGAACCATATCCTAAAACCCTAGTTCGATTCTCACTAGGAATAAACCAAACTATTACCTCACTTAAACTTAAAAAAAATTAAACCACAAGCATCCTTTTAAGACTTCTATGCCTCCACATCACCTTGTCCTCTCTAGATAATTAGAATTCATGGTTTATAGGTAAAACACATCACCACCTCACCCACATCCCACGTTAAACCCCCCCTCCATCCACTTGTTCTTAAAAACTCTAGACCACATCACCTTGTCCCTTTATCTCAAAACATGATGACATAACACTTTCTACAAACCCTAATCCTTTCCTTTCTATAAATATCAACCTATTTTCCTTCTTTTCTCTAAAATCCATTCGACCAACACCCCAAAAACAGATCAAACAGTACCTAAGGAGCAAAATAAAGATCTTAAGAAGCCTAGTAATAAGAAAAAGTGTTTGTGTTCAATTTCCAAACCTATTCGACACATATGTCACAAATCGACTAGAATACCCAAGTAAGTAAATCAAACCCTTTTTCATTTCTTTTATAAGTTCTAAATACTCTTAAAAACACTACTAGATAACCCTTATTAAAAAGCTAAGATCAAGAACCATGTTTTCCTTTTCTTTTCCTTTGTGTTGAACCAAACCAGTCACCCTCTAATTTATTTCTTTTAGTCTTACACACCCAAAATCTATAAAACACTTTAAATACAGCTTAAATATGCTCATGACAATATTAATGGGTGTTAAAAATTAGTTAGAACAATTTAAAACCAAAAACCCAACATGTTTGTTTCTTTTTGTTACTGTCGCAAAAACAGCCCCACGACCCAACTTCTCACCCTTGTTTCGACCCTCATTTGACCTCTAAAAATTCTGAAAACATACCACATGAGAGACCACCCAGCTAGTTACATGTAGGAAAAAGAACGTTGTAAAACGATTGATTTTTCATATAGATATTTGCATCCAAAGTCTGCCCCATTTCTGCAGTTCAAACGCACCCTTAAATAATTCTTTTGAGCGTAATAAGCTCGAATCACAAGCCCATAAATTGAAAATAAGCTGTCGATAAGTTGAAAATAAAGTTTATAAAAGAGTCATAAAAAGTCTCGCCTTTTCCCGTAATTTATAACGCATTTTTATAAAATAAGGACGTCGGGTGTAACGACTTGGGAGTCTTAAGGGTATTTTTTGTGAAAACTCTAAATAGATTTATAACATGGACCTAACTTGATGTTGACATACAACTCAGGGTAAAAAGTGTCATTTTTGCAACTATAGGGTAGAAACTGTCATTTAACCAAAGTTCAAGGGTAAAAATTGTAATTGTATGAAAGTGCAGGGTATGGGATATATATCTCTACATTATATATAACAGGAGGCGTTACACGTAGATAATGCCACATAAATGCCACCTCAATGCCACATAATCAATTTCAATGCCACCCAATCAATTTATGCCACGCAAGCAAGCCTTTTCCATTTTCCATTAATAAAATCCGGATTTAAAAAATGACAACTGTAAGATTCGAACCTGCATCTTTAGCTTCCAATGCAAACGTCGCAACCAATGGAGCCAAGCCATTGATTGTGTTCAACAAAAAAAAACAAAGTAAATATACGGCTAAATATTTAGCAAACTAAATGCAATAGATATATACGGCTAAATACACAATACTGTATTTTATTCATTCATTCAAACCCTAATATCATTCATCTCAGAACAACGAAGACTTATCACCATTCATCCGCAAAACATTCGCTACAGGTAAACCTGAAACCCTACTTCATCATCTCCGTCAATTTTAATGGTTAAATTTAACTGTGTTAATGTGGGGTTGGATGATAAGTGTATTTGACTCCGTTGTAAATTAGTCATCTTTTAGTCAAGGATGTTGGAATAACTGCACTCCACATGTATTTCTTTTAAGCTTGAGATGATGTCTTAATTGGATTTCTCCAAAGGTATTTATTTTAAGCTTGAGATGATGTCTTAATTGGATTTTAAATGTTATCCTTATGTCAAAAATTGAAGAATCTAAAAGAGGTTATGTGATATAGTCAACTGTCGTAAAATGGGTTGCAGAAGTTAGTGTTTTGGATGTGCATTTGCTGTGAGTTTGTGTTAAAAGGATTATCAGAGATTCAAAGCTATTATAGAGTTTGACAAATTATGATTATATAAGAAATTAATACAAAAATCTACTAAGAACTATTATGTGTAAAATGAAGATGATACGCATAATTTACTAAGAGCCTCTCAAATTAGTTTAAAATTTGGGTAAACCATTGTTTATATTTTACCGAATAATAATCAGTTTTGTTGCAGGTAGTATGTTATTACTATATGACCACTAGATAATACTTTTCTTACACAATTATAAATCGGATATTGTGAGTTTGTAACTTCATGTCGCAAGATCTTATACAAGATCAACAGTTGATGATTTTAAAAGCAACTCTTTTTACTTTATATATTTTTGGTGGCATATTCTCAGACCATGGAGGACTACGTGCACCGGATTGGAAGGACAGGTCGTGCGGGATCAACTGGCTAGGCTACTTTCATCACCACAGGTGACACATTCTGATTTCGTTTGAGCTTTTTGCTAAATTTGAGTGATTGGGTGATGTGGTTCGATAAGGAAATCCAAACATCACCTTTATAAGCAATTCCAACCAACCCTATTTATGCAACTTCCATAATCAATTCCCAACAACACCTTTAATCCCAAACAGCCCTTTAGTATGTATTATGTAAGGTTATCTGGAAATATTAAAAGCTTGCCTTTCATGAATCGAAAAAAGCGTATTAGATTTCTTAAATATGTTAAACCGTTTATGTTTTTTTATTAAGTTTGTTTGGGGATTGAGCATGTCTTGGTTAGAGATATTTGGTGATTATGTAGGAATTCGAAAAAAAATAAAAAATAATGGGGACAAACAAACATGTACCCTATCATGTGCATTATTTAGATAGATTGTAAACGAACCAACAGTTGGCTTATGTGCTGATGAGTTAATTGAAATTACTTATTAGACCTGCTGGTGTATTCCCTTAATGGCCATTGTATATATGTGACAACCATTGTTTCAGCAATGTTAGGGCCATATTGGATGCCAACATAAATAAAAGAAACTTAGCCTTCCTAATCTCCCCACAAGCACCATTGGTTCGTACCCTGAAACCATTGAAATGAGTATTTCATCAAGAGTATAAGGCTAATTGGTTCTTACCCTCAAGGCCTCAACATGGTATTAATTTTTGAAAGGTCTTTTGTGAGTTATAATCCCTCTTTAGTTGGCTAAGTAGCTAACTGACCTCCGATTGGGTAGGTTATAAATATATAACTTTTTTTTATACGAGTTGGTGAATAAGTACTCATCAGGTGGGAATTAGCAGGTATAATGCATTAATTATTATACACGATATTCGTTTTGGTTTGAAACATGATCCGACATTAAAGGCTCCATTTTGGTGTACTTTCTTCTTCTTAGATATCGAAAGTAAACTTCTAAAGTTGATCTTACGTGTCCATTCTAGCTGGTAATTTTACTTTTTAATTTTATTTTATCTATTTATTTATTTATTTTGTTGAATATATTGACCGTAATGGTAGAAATTATTCGTTTGCAGAATGAACAGACAAAGGGTCTTACGAGTTGATGATGAACACACGAAAGTGTTTTAGAATCATGTGATTTTGAGTTCAGGGGCTACGACATTCACGAAAATTGTTAACAAATGGAACAATTTTTTTTGTATCTTGCAGGTATGATGATAAACCATATGACTGGTCAACCTAGCGGATTTGGATTCTCATTCGCTCATTATGGTTTAACAACGGTAAGTGACTCATGCATGTATCTTTTTTGTGCATATTATTTTGTTTTTGTATGGTTATTGTGTTACATACATCAGTGAATCGACAACTTCTGCTCCTAAGGACGATCCACAAATCACACGACACTGTGTTATAGGTATGTGCATAGCAGCTTGATTTATACATGTTGCTTTTACTTTTAATTTGGTATAATGATCAGGGTTTAATCCACAACTTCTGCTCAGGACGATCCACAAATCACACGGCACTGTTTTATAGGTATGTGCATAGCCATTTGTGGAAATCAGGAAGTAACTTATCAAATTATGATGTACTTGACCTGCATTAATTTTAATTTTTGTAGGCATTTCTGAAAGTACAAAACCAAATGTACCAAGTCAGCTACGGCTACTGAACGTGTACACTTTATGGAGCAAACCTTACGATCGGTAGCCCAAGGTATAGCCACTAATGTCATCATGATGATGAATTCAATTTAAGCTTCTTTAACCGCTGCCACTCTTGAAATATTTGCTGCTTGGTTAGCTGATGTTATAGCTAACTACCTCTTTTTTGTTGGCAGTGATGGTGGTTGAAGATAAGAGTGAGTAGGATCCTTATAATTGTTACGCGTACGGCTTCTGCTCAAGCAAGAACCTCAACCGGACATAATCAAGAGGTTACAGGTATGTTGTTTTGGTTTATTGAACAGTTTCTGGCTGACTATTTTGTGAAGCAAACCCACCAATTTCGATTTGGTATAAAAAAGTAGAAGTGGTTCAAAGTTCAGGATTAGAACTACCGCCTGCTGTAACTCTTTTTTTTTTTAAATATATTTATTGTTAGTTTTTATTTAAAAGGCCCCATGTAAATTTAAGTACCTGAATGGTGAGTGAAAATTTAAGCCCAAGGTATAGCCACTGATGTCATCATGATGATGAATTCAATTTAAGTTGCTTTAACCGCTGCCACTCTTGAAATATTTGCTGCTCGGTTAGCTAATGTTATAGCTAACTGCCTCTTTTTTGTTGACAGTGATGGTGGTTGAAGATAAGAGTGAGTAGGATCCTTATAATTGTTACGTGTACAGCTTCTGCTCAAGCAAGAACCTCAACCGGACATAATCAAGAGGTTACAGGTAGGCTGTTTTGGTTTATGGAATAGTTTCTAGCTGACTATTTTGGGAAGCAAACCCACCGATTTCGATTTGGTATAAAAAAGTATAAGTGGTTCAAAGTTCAGGATTAGAATTATCGCCTGCTGTAACTTTTTTTTTTTTTTTTTTTTTTTTTTTTTTTTTTTTTTTTTTAATAAATTTATTATTAGTTTTTATTTAAAGGCCCCATGTAAATTTAAATACCTGAATGGTGAGTGTAAAATTAGCTGATGCAGGTACTTTGTGTCATTCTTTTCATCGCCGACATGTCCTAGCCTCAAGCCGGTCCTGAGGTAACCCTAACAAACACACTTTATCTTAAAGTATCAGTAGTTTATGTTTACAGGCACATGAGTGTATGATTTGTGGAATATGGTTGGATTTAGCTTCCTTAATGATTGCTTTTGTGGCGGCAATTAGCGTCGTTAAAAGAGTGACTGAATCGAATGAAACCGAGACTTGGTAATCTATGAAGCTAAGTTCATTGTGGCTCTTTTTCATTTTTCACAATTGCTCTAAACTATGATGCCATCTAATTATATATTTTGTTTTCATAAACATTTGAATACATCTCTTCACAACTCATTCCTAGAAGCCATCAAGTGAGCCTCGTGCTTTCATCAATCTGGATTCAGACAACATCTGTAGTAAATAGCCCTGCAATTTTGGTAGTGTTGCTTTATTGTTTATCAAAGGTGAGATCTTTGTTACCATCTTCCAGTGAAGAAGTAGTTGTGGCTATGTTTGTGTTGGTTTACCTGATCTATGCATATAGCATCTGTTACTATTACAAACTTCTATGGTATACCCCTTTGAAATCTCACTTTTCATGTTTTCAAAGTTAAAATTCACTTTTATGTCGTATTTAGGGGGTTGATTTTTAGGGTGCCGATTCCCAATTGGTAACTCACAGGGTTTTAAAGGGGATTGTTCAGCATGACATCATTTGGTGCAATACTTAGAAATAGGTCTTTAGAAAAGGGAGTTTTCTGCCTAGGTTGCAGATATGTTACACTTGAGCGGTTGGATGAATCATGAACCTTCAAAACGTGCTGGCAATTACAAAGTTACAAAACTTTATCAAATATGTAGTCTTGAAAGGTTATATGAGCTTGGCATTGTAAAATTTGACTTCTAAATGTACCCCGAAACACCGGGAATCTGGACAAAAGAGCATGTCCAAGCATGTGAGACGGTCATGAATGTAGTCCACGAGAAGGGTGGTATATTTTTTTGTCAGAATGGTGGTATATTCTTTTGCCAGATTTGGCGGGTAGGTAGTGTCTCAAACTATGTCATGTAACAGGACGTCCCCTTGGTCGAGTAACCGATGTTGTAACTTTGACTGGAGGCCTTCCTCTGGGTCGCATATGTAATTCGTTATAGTCTGTGTAAATTTATAACTAAACTATAAAGTTTTTTTTGGTGGTGTAATCGAATTAAACATTACAATTTCGTGACCGAGTATTACACCAACAATGCATACAGGTATGTTGTGCTATAGCAAATTTGTCGTGACTCATTATCCAAATTTATTCAGTATTAATTCTTTTTTTCTTTTATTTATTGTGCAGCCCGGTGCAAGATGTTGCTGATTCGTGCATAACTGGAGCTACAACAAATGTTATTTCGGCCTTGCTTTGGGATACAAATCGGTCATTATTCCTATTTTTATACAGGTATGTTGTGCTATAGCAAATGTGTCGTGGCTCATTATCCAAATTGATTCAGTATTAATTCTTTTTTTCTTTTATTTTTTTGTGCAGCCCGGTGCAAGATGTTGCTGATTCGTGCATAACTGGAGCTGCAACAAATGTTATTTCGGCCTTGCTTTGGGATACAAATCGGTCATTATTCCTATTTTTATACAGGTATGTTGTGCTATAGCCAATGTGTCGTGACTCATTATCCAAATTGATTAAGTATTAATTCTTTTTTTCTTTTATTTTTTTGTGCAGCCCGGTGCAAGATGTTGCTGATTCGTGCATAACTGGAGCTGCAACAAATGTTATTTCGGCCTTGCTTTGGGATACAAATCGGTCATTATTCCTATTTTTGCGATAGCGGTCAGCATCTTTGTGACCTTCACCTTTACTGCTATGTACGGTGTCACAGTTGCTGCTCTTCGAATGCTTAGTACTATCGCGACGCTTATGGTCCAATCAGTTACAATGCTGGAGGCATAGCTGAGATGGCTGGTATGAGCCACAGAATCCGTGTGACACTTGGTTATAGTTTTGCGGTGCGGATGCTTTAAATGTAAATTACACTCAGCTGTAGAGGTAGCCAAGGATCGAATTGTAGTTTATGTTTGTGATGGCACCATGTCATCCAAGAGAGAGGTTACGAATGGTCTACAATTCAGATTGATGATCATAACGAAGATAAGGAATTGTCACTGAAATAGGAACCTGAATTAGAGCTTTTTTTGGAGGAAAAAGAGGGTTAAGAAGTCTGCTGCAAAAAACAAATATGAACCTGGTGAGTAGGCCTTTGACCTTATAAAGGTAGGTTCTACATGTTTCAATTTCAATCCACTTATATGGAAATAGGTCAATCGTGTTAGATATTAAAACTTTAGCTAAAAACACAATTGCGCAACTGAACTTTGAAAGGGTTAAATGGGTCAAAAGCTGCTAAACATGTATTGAAGAGTTTACACCATGCTAAATTGTTATTACTTAGAAAGGGTTAAATGGGTAAAAGGTTATATATAGTTGAATTTACATGATGTTATAAGTGACACCCACCTAAAAAAACGATAACCTCAACAATACAAACTATATTAATATTTTCAATATCTGCTATAGTGTTTCAAGTTTTTGATGGTTTTCGCGGTTGATAACGAAATTCAGTTGCAATCGTTGACATATATTGAATTGGGATAATGATTTATACCAGGTTACATCAAATGTTCTGAATATGTAAGTTAGTTTTCTACATTAATTTGGCTTTCATGTAGAAGCATCTGATTGTGAACGTGATGCATCTGCCTTGGGCCATCTAATAGGTGCAAAAGGTGATTCGCTCGAAAAAGATTTATGGTCTACAATTCAGATTGATTATCATAACGAAGATAAGGAATCGTCACTGAAACAGGAACCTGAAGTAGAGCTTTTTTTGGAGGAAAAAGAGGGTTAAGAAGTCTGCTGCAAAAAAAAAAATATGAACCTGGTGAGTAGGCCTTTGACCTTATAAAGGTAGGTTCTACATGTGTCAATTTCAATCCACTTATATGGAAACAGGTCAATCGTGTTAGATATTAAAACTTTGGCTAAAAAAACAATTGCGCAACTGAACTTTGAAAGGGTTAAATGGGTCAAAAGTTGCTAAACATGTATTGAAGAGTTTACACCATGCTAAATTGTTATTACTTAGAAAGGGTTAAATGGGTAAAAGGTTATATATAGTTGAATTTACATGATGTTATAAGTGACACCCACCTAAAAAAATGATAGCCTCAGCAATACAAACTATATTAATATTTTCAATATCTGCTATAGTGTTTCAAGTTTTTGATGGTTTTCGCGGTTGATAATGAAATTCAGTTGCAATCGTTGACATATATTGAATTGGGATAATGATTTATACCAGGTTACATCAAATGTTCTGAATATGTAAGTTAGTTTTCTACATTAATTTGGCTTTCATGTAGAAGCATCTGATTGTGAACGTGATGCATCTGCCTTGGGCCATCTAATAGGTGCAAAAGGTGATTCGCTCGAAAAAGATTTATAGTCTACAATTCATATTGATTATCATAACGAAGATAAGGAATCGTCACTGAAAAGGAACCTGAAGTAGAGCTTTTTTGGAGGAAAAAGAGGGTTAAGAAGTCTGCTGCAAAAAACAAATATGAACCTGGTGAGTAGGTCTTTGACCTTATAAAGGTAGGTTCTACATGTGTCAATTTCAATCCACTTATATGGAAACAGGTCAATCGTGTTAGATTTAAAAACTTTAGCTAAAAACACAATTGCGCAACTGAACTTTGAAAGGGTTAAATGGGTCAAAAGCTGCTAAACATGTATTGAAGAGTTTACACCATGCTAAATTGTTATTACTTAGAAAGGGTTAAACGGGTAAAAGCTATCCAAATTGTAGGTTTGTGCTTTACTGCTATTCATAATGTATGTAAACCATCTAATGTTGATGATGAGTCAGTTCATGCAATTCTAGCAGAGGGTTTTGCATAGATCCTACTTTAGAGTGAGAACTACCCCACCATTACTGTTTCATCGCATCCTTTACTCTTGACCTAGCTCATCAACCTTTATTTCAGTAGCATTATGTGCACCTGTTGAGCATTATTGTGTACATGTTAAGCATTATGTAGATAACATAGATTTGAAGGTTTTTGTCGTTATTTAATCATAATCGAACAATATTTTTTTAACTTCAAGTTTTGTGAACTTTGTTACACACATAAATTTTACAAATATCAGCTATCAAGTTAATAACCCCCATACACATTGGTCATTAAAGTCATACTACGAGGGCATCCTGTATTTCCACTGTTAATGAGAAGTCTCGGTCATTATCGTTCCTTATAATTATATATTTTTTAGTTAAACTAGAAAGTTATCTATTATCTTCTTTTTACATCGATTATTCAATTACTGGGAACATGTGTCTTACTTGATATTAGGCTTGCTCGGAAGTGTTCTTACATGTAATATCAGATTTCCAGCAGCAATAGAGAATGAGGTTTTCTGTAATGCAGGCTGACAAATAACAAAGAAGGTACAAGAAATTATGCGTAGCAATTTGATAAGGTATTTTCCTTTGTTTTCTGGGACATTTCTGTTCGCTGCAAAAATGCGCTTTTCGTAGGTGCTTAGATATATCTACCGGCTTTGAAGTGGAAACGCGATTACCTGTAACACGATTACAGTTACCACCCAAGATCATGTTCTGTGCATGCAACCTACTATAAGTACGCTTACAGCAGCAATGGAGCAGTGTGTTCTTCTTTTCGTGAGCATGTGCGTGCTGCAAAATGGGGCAAAACAGTTAAATTTCAGTGACATGGCTGTTACAGTAGTATTCTGAAACAAATTAATTGACTTGATATATGAACAATGGTTTAAGGGATACTAATTGCAAGAATGGTTGAGTCGAAATCATACCAAATAATCAACGAACATGGTTTGCTGTTGCCCACCTTGAGACAAAACGGTTTAGAGGTGAAGGAACCGACAACCAGGTAGCTATCAACACTGATAGCACCATATTTGGTAAGCCATTTACCTTTTGTTTTAATTTCTATTTTTATTCGGCTGATTAAATCCTATATAATGCGAACAAAATTCTTTACATAATAAAAAACTTGAAACTTAAACACTTAGTTACGTTCATGCATGTTTATTAAAACGAAGGAAAAAAAAATCCCATGTTTAGATATTTGAAGTCAGTAGTAGTTATCTATTGAGATAGATGCTTACACCAATTGCATTAAGCAAAGTATCTACCTAATGTTGGTTTGCAGCTATTTTGGTTGCAATTTAGCTTGCTATTCAATTAACATAAATAAACTGTCGTACTTTCAGATGCCAGAAGGTTGACTGGAAGAAAATTCAGCGACTCATGGGTTCACAAAGACATGAAGCAATGGCCTTTTAAGATTAAACAAGGTCTGACCGACACACCGAAAATTGACTATAACGTTTTTTTTGGTGGTATAATCGAATTAAACATTACAATTTCGTGACCGAGTATTACACCAGCAATGCATACAGGTATGTTGTGCTATAGCAAATGTGTCGTGACTCATTATCTAAATTTATTCAGTATTAATTCTTTTTTTCTTTTATTTTTTGTGTAGCCCGGTGCAAGATGTTGCTGATTCGTGCATAACTGGAGCTGCATGATCCGTGCTAAATAGATATATAAGTATTATGCAACGATGGATACACGTGGATAAATACAAATCACCCCTTTGTGAAAAAGGATACTTGCAAAAACTCACGTTTGTATGTGTAGTGTGAAACCAGGTAAGTGATTACCCGGATCGTTTTCCAACGAAGTGTGAATGGGCAATTGTTTGAAAGCTTGGATTAGAGTGACTGATGATATGGGATTGAGATTTTTGATTGCTTATGATGTTCTAATTAAATAATGAGAAATAAATTCTCAAAATAAAATTAAGGTTAACAAATTATAATTAAAACGCGTTACGTGAATTATAAAAAACGCGGATAAAAAGTGAAATCTATGAAATTAAAACCTACAAGTGCCAAATTATTTCTCCTAAGTTAAAAATGACAAAATAAAATTTTAGAAAAAAGATTTATATTTTTTTGACTTTTATATTTTTTATTATGAATTAAAACAGTTTTACACTAATTAAATTATTAAAAATACTAAAACTATTTATAAAAATCTGAAACTTTTTCTATAAATATTATGAGGTGAAAAGAAGCTAACAAAATTATAACAATGAAAAGTGCTTAATTAAAAATTTAAAAAGATAAAATCTATTAAATAGAAACTATCACTTATTTTATATTTTATTTTTCCTAAGGTCTACAGAGATGATTATATTTTTCCTAGAATCTACTTAATAAAAGAAAATTTTGAAAATTAAAATTATATTTTTCTGATTATTATTCTATTTATTATGATTTAATTACTAATTTAAACTAATTAAAAGATTAAAAATATTAAAACTATTCAGAAAATTATGAAACTTTTTCCTAAATTATTTTAAGTTATTAAAAGGCTAAGAAAAATAAAAAGGTGGTGACAGCTTATTCTGATAAGCTGCTATAAGCTGAACAGCTTATATAAGCTAAAAACTAAAAAGGGTTAAAATGAAAAAGATGCAAAGTATAACTGAGAAGTGAGCTAGCCCAACTGGTTATGCAGTGAACTTGTCACCTAGGGAACCCAGGTTCGAATCCACACACACCCTTTTTCCTCAAACTTATTTTTTTGGACTTTTTCTGTTTGCTACTTATCTATAAGCTAATATTAAGCAACTTTAAAACTGGACTTATTTTTAGAACAAGCTAAATAAGCTTCTAATAAGCTCAAAAGCTTAACAGTTGAAGTTTTAAGGTTTTAAGACTTGGATTTTAAGAAATAAGCTATAAGCTATAGAATAAGCTAAAAGTAAAAGGAAAAAGCTAAAATGGACAGAGATAAGTACAAATAAGCTAACTGATTCAAGAAAAGCTAGGGTAATAAGCTGATAAGCTCAAATGAGCAAAATCACCTCAAGGGACTGCTGTGTGCAGGGCACCTGCAGTCCAGAGGGGTAATTTTGGACTTATAAATAAGCACTTATATGACTACTAGATACTATAAAAGCTGTTGATTCTTAAAGTAGACCTAGCAAGGAACTTATAAACCAAAAATCAGAATAAGTAGAGCTTATTTGTTGCTTAAGAATAAGCTAGAAAGTTGGCTCAATTAACCAAATCCAATACTGATGACTCAGTATTGAGTTTGTTTGATCAGGCCAATTTTTGAGCTTGATTAAAGCTTGAATAAGGTAAACTAATGACTGATTTTGAGATTTAAGCAAAGGTCAAATGGCAAGCTACTGAGAGAACAAGAAATTAAGCACTTACTAACTTACTTAAGCACTTATTTTGATCTAAAAAAAGGTGTGCAGACCTGCACTAATGGATTGTGATGATCAGGGTATGTGCAGAGGGCACAAAACCAAAGGTTCTCCATCTAGGCTTTTGTGTACTCACTAGATAGACCTAAAAGACCACAGAGAAACCAAAAATAAGGGTCAAATAAGCTTGTGGCTTATTTTGGCTTATTTGGACTTTTGAGCTTCTAAAACTCCCACAGATGGCTCAAAACTACAAATCCAACCAAATGGACTTGAAATAACCTAGAAATAGCTTATCCCGACTTATTTAAGCAAGATCAAAGTTAACAATATGGCAAATGAACAGGAACAAGCTTAATTGACCTATTTGACTACAACAGCCAAACACCCCTTATAAAGGGTCTGTGTTGGTTTTGAACTAGCACAGACCTATATAAGCTAGGTTTCTTGGTTTTTACTAATTAACTAACTTATATTGACTATGATTAACAACTTTTAAAACAGAAATAAGCAGTACAATAAGCTATATACTAATTGGCTATTTTTGGTCTTTTTAAGTGATTTTAAGTAAAATAAAGACAATGACTATTTAAAACTGAAGTAAGTGATGAAATATAACTAGAAACTAATAATAAGCAATAAATAACAATAATAAGCTAAAAATAAGCTATTGTACAGTAACTTGGAAAATTGAGTAAGACTTGGAATTTGGCTTACAACTGTGATGCTTATGGAACAATGAAACAAGGACCAAGAACACTCCTAGCTTGTTCACACAAGCTAGAAAACCCAGAAAAAGCCTTCCTAAATAGCTTTTCTCTTCAGAAGAGCTTATTGAGAGCTTATGTTGACTTTCATTGACTTTTCTTGGAATTCTTGATTAGAGCTTATAATCACTATATAAGCTTACATAAAGCTATGAAAAGCTTTCATAAGCTTATAAAAAGGTGTGGATTGTTTGTGTTTGATTATTAATAGAACTTGAGCTTAATTCGAATTAACAAAAAAAACTTGCATTTCTATTATCACTGAAACTGAGTACAATACTGAATTACAAGAAAGTGAATAACCTCAGAACAACTTGAATTAACAACTGAAATTGAAAATCACAATAAGTAAATGACTGATAATTAAAAACGATTAATAAAACTTAACTACTTGCCTTTAAAGGCTTACAAAAGGTCCTATATATACAAAACTAAGATGGGATATGTCTAATATCTTTCTCTGAATCTTTCTGCACCCTTGGATGGTCTTCAAATGATCTCAGCCCCTCAAATTAGGTTTTGGCGCCAAAATTGAGATAGTGGAAAAATCCACTATCTCTGGTGGAGTGAAATGGGGAAGAAGCATTAAATGCCTTTTGGCATGTTAGGTGGAGTGTTGAGGAGGAGGGTGGAGTTGCAGAGAAATACTGTGGGTGGTAGTGGTATGGTTTTGGTTTTGGCGGGTAGTATGGGAAGGGGATGAGTTTGACCGAAGTCAAACTCTGGATATTAGTTAAAATAAAACAGGCCGGGTTATTTGGGGTTGGGCTTGGGTTATTGATTGGGCCTTGGGTTATTTAGATAGGATGGGTTGGGTTTATTTGTAGCTGGGTTTAATTTTAGGACTTGGAAATTGGATTTTAGTTAAGTCTTAGAGACCAATATTGTAACTTCTGAAAATCCAGGGACCAATCTTGCCAAAAGTGAAAATTAATTCCAGGGGCCATTCTTGCCAAGTTTCAATAGTACAAGGACCATAAAAGATAATTTTCCATTTTTGAAAACCAAGGACTAATTTTGACAACTTTTGAAAGTTCAGGGACTGAAACTGCCAATTATGCAAACTTTGTTCGTTTTCACCTGTTTTCAATCCTTTTGCATTTGCAACACATAAAAACACAATCAATTGATATTTCCTGTATTTTGAAGCATAATTGCATGTTTTTAAATGTTTTTGCAGATAAAATGTGACAGAAATGATGAGTATTTAGACACTCATCAATCCCCCACACTAAACTATTGCTAGTCCCTAGCAATACTTTTTGAAAAATTAATGGATTTTTCTCTTTACCAGATAGCCATTACTTCTGGAGTAGCCAATGTTTTAGTATGTGATACTTTGGTACATTAATAACCAAATGATTTTGAGCAAACCATCAGCTGTCAACGGATTTGATTTGTCTTTACCAAAAGCCGTTTGCTTCTGGACTAGCCAACTCTTAGATAAAATACAGTTATTATCTTTGGTGAGCTGATTACCAATTATGGTTTTCCACTGCCTTTACCACAAGCCATAACCTTGCGGGCTATCCAACTCTTCACTTATAAAGATATGGTGAGTCGAATACCATACAATTTTTGGCAAATTGTAAGCCATAAACGGATTTGAGACATCTTTACCAAGAGCCGTTTGCTCTCGGATTAGCCAATCCTTATGTGGGTTAGACATGGCGGACTGATAACCATTTATTGCGTTCTAAGTGAGAAAAATTTTTAAAATTTTGGCCAAAATGGGGGTACTAGATGGTACATATGATCAAATTCGCTAGAATTCCCCCCCACACTTAGAACTGAATATTGCCCTCAATATTCAAAGTACCGGTTGTTAAACCAACACTTAGAACGTGAAAAGGCAATACTAATAGCCATTATTTTATATATACACACATTTTTTTTTTCAACAGCAGGGGCAACTCCCCCACACTTAGGTGGTAGAACAGAGAAAGAAGACAGAGACACGGGTGAAAACCCATGTTTTGCTAATGTTTTTGTTCACCGAGTCACTTAGCTTGACTCGACCCCGCATTCATTGGTTCATGGGGAAAGTTTGAAGATCCGGGACAACCATGGGTGGTATGTCCTCTCCAAAGTAGTGTTTTAACCGATGGCCATTCACTTTAAAATTCGGACCGTCATTTTGAGATAACTCAACGGTACCATATGGATAAACCTTTGTAATAGTGAATGGACCAGACCAACGGGATTTGAGTTTGCCTGAGAAGATCTTTAATCTTGAATTGAAAAGAAGGACTCGATCACCAACGTTAAAAACGCGGTTCTTTATTTTTGAGTCATGAATCTTCTTTGTCTTTTCTTTATAGATCAAAGAGTTCTCGTAGGCTTGATCACGCAGTTCATTTAATTCATTCATTTGAACTTTACGGTGATCACCCGCAGTTTGGAGGTCAAAGTTAGCATGTTTCAAGGCCCAGTAGGCTTTGTGCTCTAATTCAATCGGAAGATGACATGCCTTTCCGTACACAAGCTTGTAAGGCGTACACCCGATGGGTGTTTTGTAAGCTGTACGAAAGGCCCATAATGCATCATCCAATTTATCCGACCAGGATGCACGATTTTCTCCAACAGTCCTTTCCAGTATTCTTTTAATACCCGATTTGAAACTTCTACTTGCCCACTTGTTTGTGGGTGATAAGCAGTAGAAAGACGGTGAGTTACACCATACTTTTGCATGACTTTATCAAACTTGTCATTGCAGAAATGCGTACCACGATCACTGATTATAGCACGTGGAGTTCCAAAACGGGCAAACAGAGCTTTGAGGAATTTTACAACAACTCGGGCATCATTGGTGGGTAAAGCTTTCGCTTCAACCCATTTTGACAAATAGTCAACAGCCACGAGAATGTATTTATTTCCTCGAGATGATGGAAATGGCCCCATAAAGTCAATGCCGCAGATATCAAAGATTTCACAAACTTGAATAGCATTTTGTGGCATTTGATTTCGTTGTGAAATATTTCCGTGACGCTGACAAGCGTCACAGGTTTTGATGAGATCATGGGCATCCTTATAGATTGTGGGCCAATAAAACCCGGAATCAAACACCTTTTTGGCGGTGTAGTTTGGACTATGATGGCCCCCAGTGGGTCCAGCATGGCCAGCTTTGAGAATGTCAATAGCTTCCTGTCCATAAACACACCGTCGGATGACTTGATCCGCACAGATTTTGAATAAGTAGGGGTCGTCCCAGAAGTAATGTTTAACATCCTTGAAGAATTTGTTCTTCTGTTGGGTCGACATCCCTTTCACTATGAAGTTACCCGCATGGTAATTTGCGAAGTCACCAAACAATGGGGTAGTAGAATCTCCACAAAAAGTAACCGCATTGAGTGTCTCGAGAGGAAATGTTTCATTTATTTCCTTTTTCTCGAAAACATCTTGGTGTGGGTTCTCTAATCGGGATAGATGATCAGCAGCTAGGTTCTCAGCTCCTTTTTTATCACGTATAATGATATCAAATTCTTGCAGGAGGAGTACCCAACGGAGCAATCTCGGCTTTGCATCTTGTTTTGCAAAGAGATATTTGAGAGTCGAGTGATCCGTATACACCACACATTTCGTCAAGATCAAATATGGCCGAAACTTCTCAAATGCATACACCACAGCTAATAATTCTTTTTCTATAGTGGTGCAATGAGTTTGAGCTTCAGTCATGGTTTTACTTGCGTAGTGGATAGGCTGAAAGTGTTTGGCTTTTCGTTGCCCCAGGACTGCACCGATAGCAAAATCACTTGCATCGCACATGAGCTCAAAGGGAAAATCCCAGTCGGGGGCAACCAGAATGGGTGCTTCAGTAAGCTTTTTCTTTAATGTTTCAAAAGCTTCGATGCACTCGGGTGAGAACATAAAAGGAGCATCCTTTTCAAGGAGATGAGTCATAGGCCGGGCGATTTTAGAAAAATCTTGTATGAATCTACGATAGAAACCGGCATGACCCAGAAAACTCCTAATACCTTTGACGGTAGTGGGATGAGGTAATTTAGCAATGACATCAACTTTAGCTCTGTCAACCTCAATCCCGTCCTTTGATATCTTATGGCCGAGGACAATGCCCTCTTTGACCATAAAATGACTCTTCTCCCAATTTAGACAAAGATTGGTGTCTTCACACCGTTTCAGCATATTTTCTAAATTGGAGAGACATGTTTTGAATGAATCCCCAATGACCGAGAAGTCATCCATAAAGACCTCCATAGTTTTCCCGATCATGTCGGAGAATATGGACATCATGCACTTTTGGAATGTGCCTGGAGCATTGCATAAGCCAAAAGGCATACGTTTATAAGCAAAGGTTCCATAGGGGCATGTAAAGGTGGTCTTTTCTTGATCTTGTGGATCAATGGGAATTTGAAAGTAACCCGAGAAACCATCCAGGAAACAATAGTACTCGTTCCCTGCTAATCTCTCAAGCATTTGGTCCATAAAGGGTAGAGGAAAATGGTCTTTTCGGGTGGCATCATTTAACTTACGACAGTCAATGCAAACACGCCACCCCGTAACCAATTGAGTTGGAATCAACTCATTTTCATCAATTGTGACAACAGTTATGCCACCCTTTTTTGGAACACAGTGAATGGGACAAACCCAAGGACTATCAGAGATGGGATAAATCAATCCTGCATCAAGAAGTTTAAGAACCTCTTGTTTGATAATATCGTAGATTTTAGGATTCACCCTTCTTTGGTGTTGGACTGCTGGTTTAAAGTCATCCTCCATTAAAATCTTGTGAGTACAAAATTCAGGGTTGATACCCTTTATGTCGGAGAGTTTCCAAGCAATGGCTTGCTTGTGTGACTTCAAGACTTTTATTAGAGCAGTCTTTTCCTCATCACTTAAATCTTTAGCAATAATGACGGGTAATTTATCATCACCCTCCAAAAATGCGTACTCAAGATGAGGTGGTAAGTCTTTGAGTTCGACCTTAGGAAATTCATCGTTTTTCTCAACTGATTTGATTTCCTCATTATGAAGTTCAACGGGAGGGAGTGGAGGAGAATTGTCCTGATTCAACAATTTCTCAAGAAGAAGAATATCTCCCTCCAGATCAATCTCAGCGTTATCAATTCCTTCCAGAAATGAATCACACTTGAGAAAAGCCTCGATCTCTTCCAAAATGAAATCACTTCCCTCAAACGGAGTGAGAGAAGGGGAAGAGTCGGAAATGATAGGCAGAGAAGATGTAGTGGGGTCCCCACTCACAGAATTATGAGAATAACCAAGAAACTCTTGAGAGTACTCCTCTAAAGCAACATCAATGACATCGATTCGGTTAACCGATTCAGAATCATAATTTGAGGAGTACCTCGAAGTTTGATCGAGGTTAAAGGTAACAGCTTCATTACCCACACGTAATGTGATTTCATGCTCAAATACATCAATGAGAGCATGGCCCGTTCTTAGGAATCCTCTTCCAAGAATGAGAGGAACCCTAGGATCAGCATCGAAATCGACAACCACAAAGTCAGCTGGAAAATGGAACTTTCCTACTTTCACAAATACATCCTCAGCAATGCCGCGTGGATGAGATATGGTACGATCTGCAAGCTCAAGAGTCATGCATGTAGGAGTGAGAGCTGGAAGAGAAAGTTTCTTCCATACTGAATGAGGCATCAGGTTGATGCTTGCACCAAGATCGGCCAAGGCATAGCATTCAACCATTCCCGGAAATACACAAGGTATTAGAAACTTTCCAGGATCTCTAAGCTTCTCGGGAAGCTTTTTCAAGATAACTGCTGAGCAGTTCTCATTTAATGGAGTTTTCGCCATTTCAAACAGTTTTTCCTTGTTGCTTAACAAGTGTTTGATTGTGGATGCAAACTTAGGCATCAGAATGATAGCATCCGCAAAACTTATGTCAAAATGTAATTCTTTAAAGATTTGAAAGAATTTGTCCATTTGTTGACTAGCCTTTTCACGGAGCTTTTGCTCATTTAAACGTGATGGGTAAGGAATAGAAGGTTTGGATTTAGGGTTTTCAACCGGGGTTTCAGGAGGTTCAAAGACAACTTGTGGTTTTGGTTTGGTTTTCGGGACAACTTGAGGTTGGATGTTGTCGGTACCTCCGTTATTAGTAGGAAGTACCTTGTCCTTAGTCACCTCAGGTTCACTACCCACTACCTTGGGAGGAGAAGGATAAGAAGTGGTAGTAGGAATAGTGGGTCCATCATATGAAACACCACTTCGGGTTGTGATCGCCTTAACATCGCCCTTCGGGTTAGCGATCGTGTTGCTCGGAAGTTTTCCTGAGCCCGAAGGTTGATCATTTAAAGATTTTTTAATCTCAGAGATCTGGCTGACCAACAACCTGTTTGTGTCCTCTTGAGCTTTCATGAATTGCCTCAATAACTCATCAGATGATGGTTGTGGGGCTGGAATGGCTTGAGGTCGATTAGGGAAATTTTGGATTCGGTTATTTTAATTATAACCTTGATGTTGAAAATTCCCTTGATTTAGATTACCATTTCCCTGAAAATGATTTCCCTGGTTGGAATTGTTTCGGTTAAAGTTTCCTTGGTGTTGGAAACCTTGATTTTGTCCAGAATTGAAATTCCCTTGGTGTTGATAACCTTGGTTCATTCGAGGTTGGTTTTGGTTTCGGTTTTGCAAATTCTGGTTCTGATTGAAACCGGGTGGTCCTTGGTAGCTGCTAGCTCGGTAACTTGGTTCTATTTGAGGACGGTATTGATTACCTCCCTGATTTGAAGTACCGGCTATAACATTAGCTTCAATAGGACTACCATCGGTGGCAGTACAGTTGTAGTATGCATGAGGGCCACCACAAGTAACACAGACTTCCACTTTCTTCACTTCAGCATGTGAAGGATTTTGTGTGAAAGTGACTTTCTTTTGGTTTGAGAGAACCAAAGCTTGAATAACGTTCGTGAGTTTGTCAATCTTAGCATCGGTGCTAGAAGTACTCACAGGAGATGAAGTAGAAGGACTAGCACTAGCCTGAGAATGATATGGCTTTGTTCGTGCAGTACGGACCTTAGACTTATTTTCAATAATTGCTAAAGCTTCTTTGGTGGTTTTGCTCAAAAGGTTACCTCCAGCAGAGGCATTGAGAGAATCTTGGTCAGATTGGCTCACACCATTATAGAAAGTGTCGATTTGCATCAACTCGGTGAAACCATGATGAGGACATTTACGAAGCAATTCTTTGAAACGATCCCACGCGTCACTAAACGATTCATCAAATCTTTGTGTGAATTTGATGATTTCATTTTTAAGACTTGTCGTTCTAGACGGGGGAAAGAATTCGTTTACAAACTTTGTAACTAAATCCTCCCATGTCTCAATTGAACGAGGGGGTTGTTTTTCAAGCCATATCCGGGCTTGTCCCTCGAGAGAAAATGGGAATAGAAGAAGCTTGATTGATTCAGAAGGGATATTCCTGTATTTGATGGTAGATGTAATCTTGTTAAACCATCGAATGTGAGCATGAGGATCATCCCTCTCAAAACCATAGAATTGGCTTGAGGTTACAAGATTCAGTAACCCGGTTTTGAGCTCAAAACTATCAGCCACGATGGCTGGAACAACAATGGCATCTCCATAACCCTCGATGGGTGCTTGGAGAAGCTCATTCATAGGACGGTCTTCTGCCATGATGACAGGGGTTTTGGGATCAGTTCGTATCTCGGGTACGACTGATGGAGCAGAACGTCTACGACGTCTTCGAGGTATGTTGACAAGCTCACGAAAAGGGCTTGTTGACCTAGAAGAACGAGTGCGCATGCACTTTAGCAAAAATTTTCAATTAAATCAAGATCGAAGCAAAACACAAGGAACTTAAACCTTAAATCAACCTGTAACACCCCAACCCGATAAGGGTAGAAGTATCACGTTATGGTGACATATCAAAGCAAACAAAAGCATATGACTAAATAATACAAAATGAATTTCAAAGGTTACAAAGAAAAAATCTGAAACTACAAGGTTGCAAATGAATTACAATAATTACTAAGTCTAAATATCGTCTCTTCTAGTCATCTCTAATCCAGAATAGCTTCTAAGTCAAAGATAATCTTCACTCATACCCAGCTTCCTACTAAAACCTGCCGCAGGAAAAGAAATGCGGCTGAGCTTAAAAAGCCCAGTGAACAGATATATACAAAGCATAACATAATGTAATAAGCATAAGCAACGAAGAAAATCATAATACAAACGAAAGGTATAATCATGAAAGTCATACGAATTTTAAAGAGAACTAAGTGTCAAGAGTGCATGAGAACTGAATTGAAAATGAAACAAGAATGGAATCAAATAACGAGAAGGGTCATATAAGGATGTGCCATAAGAACTCCAAATCAAAATCCGTCAAATCATACACATATCATATCATATCATAAGTATACGAAGAGGGGAGACCTCTAAGTAATAATCAAAAGTGTGAGAAGGAGTGCAAGGCACACACCACCTGGTCACCAAATCATACACATACAAAAGTCCTAGGATGCATCCATACGCTCCCTAACAAAAATATGTATGTCAGTTCTAGACTGATCACACATATGGGGTTGGCCAATAATGCGCATACAAATCAAATCAAAAGGGGGAACGCCGTAGATCTATCACACCTCTACGGAAGTGTCATGCCTAGGGTGCCATCCTAAACATGGTCCTAGTACCTCTAGAACTAGGTAAGCTCAGGCACGGATTTATCAAAGCATACATAATCATAATCTAATAAGCATGGCAAACATAATCATAGCATAGCATAGCAGAGACATTTAAACAAATGTCAGAATGGATCAAATAGAATGACGATCATACAATGAAAGTCATGAATCAAATAAGGGGAAACATATCAGGCATCGGATCGAATAGAAATATCCCTACTGAAAAGGGAAAGAATATCTGTACCTCGACAAAGCAAACCAAAAATCAAAGCAACGAAAGAAATAGAGATGGATGATCACTCCCTCTTCACCCGATCTACAAATAATCATAAGTTCTCTTATAAGTTTCATATGATCGTAAGGTTTCATTTTAGTTCTCATTCCATTTGAGGTAACTTTGGTCATTAACATTCTCGTATGTCAAATTAACTATTAAGGATGATCGTATTCGTAGTTTAGGGTTCATGATGTCTTTTACAAAAATTTAGGGTTCGTAAAGTATGTTTCCATGATTTAGGGTTTATTAGGTAACTATCGTAAGTTTAGGGTTTAATATGAAATTCTCACAACTTTAGGGTGTAAAGTGTAATTACTATAAAGTTACAGGTGTTCACAAGTTAGGTCCATTAGTTTTAGCAATTAACCATTTAAACCCTTTAGTTTATAAAATAAACACAAAACACCTTTTTAATTTCCCTTTTAACCTTTTATAATTTCTCACAGTTTTATATACGAATTTGTTAGGTTTTCTATAAATTGTAAACCATATGAGAACTCAGTAATAAAATTCCCAAAAATTCCCAGAGATGCTCACATGTCTTAAGTATTTTATCTAATTTTTCTAGATTTTATTAAGTAGCATAGCTATGGATTAAAATTCACTTAAACCAACCCGTCCAGATTTCTGATTAATTTTACTATACGAAAAGTTATTAATTAGAAACCTTTTAAGAAAAATTCAAAAAAATCTACAAAAATTCCAAGAAGTAATAGACATCCTAAAGATTACCCAGTTCAAAGTACACCTCCTAATTCGACACGGTTTGGAAATTAAAATTCAAAAACCCGGACTGATTTTCCAGACTCACAAATCCGATCAGACACATAATTTTCCAAAAATCAAAAGGTAACCTTCCAGGCCTCCAAAAATTACAAACTAAATTTTTCCAGGTAGCCATTTCATTGAACTTAGTTTTAGACTCTTAAAACACTAAAATATACGTTCACATCATTTAGTTACAGCCGGTTAAAGTCGAACAAAATTCCGGATCAGTAGCAGTTATTCACAGAATCATGTATACTTAGGGTTTTAATCATGTTACCTCTTTAATTCTTAACACATAATGATTATAGGTTGATCCAAAACATATTTAGGTCGATTATCACAAGTCTTAACATAATCAAATCGAATGATTTCAACACATAAGCTCCTGTCCGATTCATATATAATATTTTAGGGTTTTCTCATGTATGATTTCATGTGACATTTTATGTAATTTATAATTCGATTAAAATTAAAAGAACATGAGTAAGGATTAAACAAGGCACGTGATACAATACCCTCGTAGATCCCACGAAGAACACGGATACCACAAGATCAAAACACCACACGAATGTACCCCTTTTTCCTCCTTCTTCTTCAGGTCGTACAGCAGCAAGAATCAAGAGAGGATACATGTTTCTGATTAGTTTGTGATTTATAAATTCGAATGGATCATAGCATGAATTACATGGTTACCTTAGAATGGATGAGACACGAATTAAGAACAAGGTTTAGCCTTCCCTTGGGTTTGTTTTGGATCGACAGTAGCAGCCAAGAGGGAGAACAGCCGAGACCTTGAAGAGTTAGGGTTTTCTCTTATTTTTTTTGTTGTACGTATAATGGAATGAGGGAGGGAGTAGGGTTCGGTTATATCAAAAAAGTAGGCCGAGTATTGTTTTTGATGGGCCAAAATATAGAATGAGTGGGTTTGATTTTGGGCTAGGATCAACAAGTTCCATGTATTCTTTATTTAGCACTTGGGTCGACATTTTTTTAGTTATAGTACATATGGATTCGGGTAGGCTAAATAAATGTGTAACCATATTTTAATTGCGCATATCATAAGTTTTAATATTCTTATTATGTTCATATGTTCAAATATTGTCGCGTCGGATACTTAGGTTAAGGTACGAATGATGATACTTATATAATGTTATAAGTTATTAAAAGTTCAAATAATGGTCAAATAAGCTTGTGGCTTATTTTGGCTTATTTGGACTTTTGAGCTTCTAAAACTCCCACAGATGGCTCAAAACTACAAATCCAACCAAATGGACTTGAAATAACCTAGAAACAGCTTATCCTGACTTATTTAAGCAAGATCAAAGTTAACAATATGGCAAATGAACAGGAACAAGCTTAATTGACCTATTTGACTACAACAGCCAAACACCCCTTATAAAGGGTCTGTGTTGGTTTTGAACTAGCACAGACCTATATAAGCTAGGTTTCTTGGTTTTTACTGATTAACTAACTTATATTGACTATGATTAACAACTTTTAAAACAGAAATAAGCAGTACAATAAGCTATATACTAATTGGCTATTTTTGGTCTTTTTAAGTGATTTTAAGTAAAATAAAGACAATGACTATTTAAAACTGAAGTAAGTGATGGAATATAACTAGAAACTAATAATAAGCAATAAATAACAATAATAAGCTAAAAATAAGCTATTGTACAGTAACTTGGAAAATTGAGTAAAACTTGGAATTTGGCTTACAACTGTGATGCTTATGGAACAATGAAACAAGGACCAAGAACACTCCTAGCTTGTTCACACAAGCTAGAAAACCCAGAAAAAGCCTTCCTAAATAGCTTTTCTCTTCAGAAGAGCTTATTGAGAGCTTATGTTGACTTTCATTGACTTTTCTTGGAATTCTTGATTAGAGCTTATAATCACTATATAAGCTTACATAAAGCTATGAAAAGCTTTCATAAGCTTATAGGAAAGGTGTGGATTGTTTGTGTTTAATTATTAATAGAACTTGAGCTTAATTCGAATTAACAAAAAAAACTTGCATTTCTATTATCACTGAAACTGAGTACAATACTGAATTACAAGAAAGTGAATAACCTCAGAACAACTTGAATTAACAACTGAAATTGAAAATTACAATAAGTAAATGACTAATAATTAAAAACGATTAATAAAACTTAACTACTTGCCTTTAAAGGCTTACAAAAGGTCCTATATATACAAAACTTAGATGAGATATGTCTAATATCTTTCTCTGAATCTTTCTGCACCCTTGGATGGTCTTCAAATGATCTCAGCCCCTCAAATTAGGTTTTGGCGCCAAAATTGAGATAGTGGAAAAATCCACTATCTCTGGTGGAGTGAAATGGGGAAGAAGCATTAAATGCCTTTTGGCATGTTAGGTGGAGTGTTGAGGAGGAGGGTGGAGTTGCAGAGAAATACTGTGGGTGGTAGTGGTATGGTTTTGGTTTTGGCGGGTGGTATGGGAAGGGGATGAGTTTGACCGAAGTCAAACTCTGGATATTAGTTAAAATAAAACAGGCCGGGTTATTTGGGGTTGGGCTTGGGTTATTGATTGGGCCTTGGGTTATTTAGATAGGATGGGTTGGGTTTATTTGTAGCTGGGTTTAATTTTAGGACTTGGAAATTGGATTTTAGTTAAGTCTTAGAGACCAATATTGTAACTTCTGAAAATCCAGGGACCAATCTTGCCAAAAGTGAAAATTAATTCCAGGGGCCATTCTTGCCAAGTTTCAATAGTACAAGGACCATAAAAGATAATTTTCCATTTTTGAAAACCAAGGACTAATTTTGACAACTTTTGAAAGTTCAGAGACTGAAACTGCCAATTACGCAAACTTTGTTCGTTTTCACCTGTTTTCAATCCTTTTGCATTTGCAACACATAAAAACACAATCAATTGATATTTCCTGTATTTTGAAGCATAATTGCATGTTTTTAAATGTTTTTACAGATAAAATGTGACAGAAATGATGAGTATTTAGACACTCATCACTGCAACAAATGTTATTTCGGCCTTGCTTTGGGATACAAATCGGTCATTATTCCTATTTTTATACAGGTATGTTGTGCTATAGCAAATGTGTCGTGACTCATTATCCAAATTGATTCAGTATTAATTCTTTTTTTCTTTTATTTTTTTGTGCAGCCCGGTGCAAGATGTTGCTGATTCGTGCATAACTGGAGCTGCAACAAATGTTATTTCGGCCTTGCTTTGGGATACAAATCGGTCATTATTCCTATTTTTATACAGGTATGTTGTGCTATAGCAAATGTGTCGTGACTCATTATCCAAATTGATTCAGTATTAATTCTTTTTTTCTTTTATTTTTTTGTGCAGCCCGGTGCAAGATGTTGCTGATTCGTGCATAACTGGAGCTGCAACAAATGTTATTTCGGCCTTGCTTTGGGATACAAATCGGTCATTATTCCTATTTTTGCGATAGCGGTCAGCATCTTTGTGAGCTTCACCTTTACTGCTATGTACGGTGTCACAGTTGCTGCTCTTCGAATGCTTAGTACTATCGCGACGCTTATGGTCCAATCAGTTACAATGCTGGAGGCATAGCTGAGATGGCTGGTATGAGCCACAGAATCCGTGTGACACTTGGTTATAGTTTTGAGGTGCGGAGGCTTTAAATGTAAATTACACTCAGCTGTAGAGGTAGCCAAGGATCGAATTGTAGTTTATGTTTGTGATGGCACCATGTCATCCAAGAGAGAGGTTACGAATGGTCTACAATTCAGATTGATGATCATAACGAAGATAAGGAATTGTCACTGAAATAGGAACCTGAATTAGAGCTTTTTTTGGAGGAAAAAAAGGGTTAAGAAGTCTGCTGCAAAAAACAAATATGAACCTGGTGAGTAGGCCTTTGACCTTATAAATGTAGGTTCTACATGTGTCAATTTCAATCCACTTATATGGAAACAGGTCAATCGTGTTAGATTTAAAAACTTTAGCTAAAAACACAATTGCGCAACTGAACTTTGAAAGGGTTAAATGGGTCAAAAGCTGCTAAACATGTATTGAAGAGTTTACACCATGCTAAATTGTTATTACTTAGAAAGGGTTAAATGGGTAAAAGGTTATATATAGTTGAATTTACATGATGTTATAAGTGACACCCACCTAAAAAAACGATAGCCTCAACAATACAAACTATATTAATATTTTCAATATCTGCTATAGTGTTTTAAGTTTTTGATGGTTTTCGTGGTTGATAATGAAATTCAGTTGCAATCGTTGACATATATTGAATTGGGATAATGATTTATACCAGGTTACATCAAATGTTCTGAATATGTAAGTTAGTTTTCTACATTAATTTGGCTTTCATGTAGAAGCATCTGATTGTGAACGTGATGCATTTGCCTTGGGCCATCTAATAGGTGCAAAAGGTGATTCGCTCGAAAAAGATTTATGGTCTACAATTCAGATTGATTATCATAACGAAGATAAGGAAACGTCACTGAAACAGGAACCTGAAGTAGAGCTTTTTTTGGAGGAAAAAGAGGGTTAAGAAGTCTGCTGCAAAAAACAAATATGAACCTGGTGAGTAGGCCTTTGACCTTATAAAGGTAGGTTCTACATGTGTCAATTTCAATCCACTTATATGGAAACAGGTCAATCGTGTTAGATATTAAAACTTTTGCTAAAAAGACAATTGCGCAACTGAACTTTGAAAGGGTTAAATGGGTCAAAAGCTGCTAAACATGTATTGAAGAGTTTACACCATGCTAAATTGTTATTACTTAGAAAGGGTTAAATGGGTAAAAGCTATCCAAATTGTAGGTTTGTGCTTTACTGCTATTCATTATGTATGTCAACCATCTGATGTTGATGATGAGTCAGTTCATGCAATTCTAGCAGAGGGTTTTGCATACATCCTACTTTAGAGTGAGAACTACCCCACCATTACTATTTCATCGCATCCTTTACTCTTGACTAAGCTCATCAACCTTTATTTCAATAGCATTATGTGCACCTGTTGAGCATTATTGTGTACCTGTTAAGCATTATGTAGATAACATAGATTTGAAGGTTTTTGTCGTTATTTAATCATAATCGAACAATATTTTTTTAACTTCAAGTTTTGTGAACTTTGTTACACACATAAATTTTACAAATATCAGCTATCAAGTTAATAACCCCCATACACATTGGTCATTAAAGTCATACTACGAGGGCATCCTGTATTTCCACTGTTAATGAGAAGTCTCGGTCATTATCGTGCCTTATAATTATATATTTTTTAGTTAAACTAGAAAGTTATCTATTATCTTCTTTTTACATCGATTATTCAATTACTGGGAACATGTGTCTTACTTGATATTAGGCTTGCTCGGAAGTGTTCTTACATGTAATATCAGATTTCCAGCAGCAATAGAGAATGAGGTTTTCCGTAATGCAGGCTGACAAATAACAAAGAAGGTACAAGAAATTAAGCGTAGCAATTTGATAAGGTATTTTCCTTTGTTTTCTGGGACATTTCTGTTCGCTGCAAAAATGCACTTTTCGTAGGTGCTTGGATATATCTACCAGCTTTGAAGTGGAAACGCGATTACCTGTAACACGATTACAGTTACCACCCAAGATCATGTTCTGTGCATGCAACCTACTATAAGTACGCTTACAGCAGCAATGGAGCAGTGTGTTCTTCTTTTTGTGAGCATGTGCGTGCTGCAAAATGGGGCAAAATAGTTAAATTTCAGTGACATGGCTGTTACAGTAGTATTCTGAAACAAATTAATTGACTTGATATATGAACAATGGTTTAAGGGATACTAATTGCAAGAATGGTTGAGTTGAAATCATACCAAATAATCAACGAACATGGTTTGCTGTTGCCCACCTTGAGACAAAACGGTTTAGAGGTGAAGGCGCCGACAACCAGGTAGCTATCAACACTGATAGCACCATATTTGGTAAGCCATCTACCTTTTGTTTTAATTTCTATTTTTATTCGGCTGATTAAATCCAATATAATGCGAACAAAATTCTTTACATAATAAAAAACTTGAAACTTAAACACTTAGTTACGTTCATGCATGTTTATTAAAACGAAGGAAAAAAAATCCCATGTTTAGATATTTGAAGTCAGTAGTAGTTATCTATTGAGATAGATGCTTACACCAATTGCATTAAGCAAAGTATCTACCTAATGTTCGTTTGCAACTATTTTGGTTGCAATTTAGCTAGCTATTCAATTAACATAAATAAACTGTCGTACTTTCAGATGCCAGAAGGTTGTCTGGAAGAAAATTCAGCGACTCATGGGTTCACAAAGACATGAAGCAATGGCCTTTTAAGATTAAACAAGGTCTGACCGACACACCGAAAATTGTGGTCACATACAAAGCTCAAAAGAATAAATTTATCGCTGAAGAAATTTCATCATGTTAAATGCTTCTTACATATTCCTTTTTTACAGGTAATATATATAGAGCATGTCAGATGCTTTCATTTTGTGGATTCATTTAAATTAGAAAAATTTGTTATACGTTGGCACCCATAATGAACATGGATAATCGTGCCCCTCCCGATGTCACTTCACTTTTTACAATAAAATGTAGTTAGCACATTTATTTAATTGGAAAAAGCACCTGTTGCCTAATGGATAAGGCGCCTGACTTCTAATCAGGAGATTGTGGGTTCGAGTCCCATCGGGTGTGCTTCTTTTTTAGTTTCCAACAGAAATGCAGTTTTTTTTCCAAACTGTCAAAAACTATTGTTGACTTAATTACGAAAAAAATGATGTTATTTTTATTGTTGAAAATACCATGTTATGGATCGATTTATAGATTTTTTGGGATTCAGTCACATGAATGGAGACACTGATGATTTGATTGTTACGGTTTTGTAGTCACAGATAATTGATTTCAGGTGTCATATGGCGAACATAATCTGGAACTCAACAACTGTACAACTATATTTACGTGTTTCTTATTTTATCACTGAATCTGGAAGTTTAACAACGCTCTTTACGTGTTTGGGAAATGGATATATAGATAGTTTGACCAACACTCTAACTGCACATTACGATTAGAACAACATAATAGATTCAAAGCTGACTTTGCAATACCTATGAATTTTTGGAAGTTAAGTTGGTAGCTCTAATGGGTTGAAAATTGAGCGAATGAGAACATCCTTCCCATGTAAGCATTCATTGCAAACAATTGTGAAAAACCCAAATCGTGTACATATTAATCATTTAGGTGAAAAGTTCCCATGTAAGCATTCATTGCAAACAATTGTGAAAAACCCAAATGTGTACATATTAATCATTTAGGTGAAAAGTTTTAGGTATTTTATTTGTAATTAGAAGTTGAAATTATAAATTAAACTCTCTACTTTGTAATGCTTCGAGATATGATAACTAAAATATCAGATAATTGGCATCATTAATATATTCTTCGCAATCATATTATATAATTGCTTTACATTCTTTATACAAATAAAAAATACAAAAAAAAAAAAAAAAAAAAAAAACAAAAATAAAAAAAAAATAAACAAATATAACAATTCAAATGTATGTCAACCTCACCTTTCTTAAATCCACACCGTTCTTAAAAAAAATTAAAACATAAACTAATACCAACAAAATATTACTTAAGCACTCTGTCCTTACAAATGAATTTCCGTTAACAAACACAATCAAATATTAGCTAAGCCACCCGTCCTTAAAAATGAATTTCCGTTAACAAAAACAATTAAAAAAAAGTTTTTCCATGCGACACGTGGATTATTAAAAAGTATATACAAAAGAGAGAAACACCATAAACAAGAAATTAAACATTCACTTACAAATACAATAAATAAATAAATAAATAAATAAAAATGAAACACATCTACATAATCCTAAAATCAAAAAAAAATAAAAAAAAAAAAAAAAAAAAAAAAAATCTAAATTATTAAAAAAAACACAAATAACAATTAAAATGTATGTCAACCTCACATTTCAAAAAAAATATTTAACGTAAACTAATATCATCAAAATATTGATTAATCTCCCCATCCTTAAATATGAATTTTAATTGACTAATACCATCAAAAGAATAATTATAAGTCATGCCTGTCTCTTTATTAATACATAAATTATAACTGTAAAAGATCACTAATATACGTACATGACTAAATTAAAATGTAAATTACAAGTCATTGCCCGCCAATAGGCGGGCTTAACCAAGACCCATTCTTTACCGCGACCGTCATGGTAAACAACATATTCTACTTATCAGCTAAACTTTTGAATTAATAGCAACTAATGAAATATCAAAAACTATCTACAAATAAGCTAATAATACACCCACATTATGATTGCAGACCCAAGATGGTACCATCACAATGCTCATGTAAATGAAGACAGTGTCGTTTACACCCCGTTCCGTGCAGATGTTGGTTATTACTTTAAGTTGGTAAGCCATACATAATAATGTTACAAACACAAAAGTTAAATTCATCTCATTAATAGTTTAAACTGATACCAAAAACCCTTTTACCAAGCAGAAAATCAAATCAGAAATCTGGGACAACTTGAACATGCACAAGTACAGAAAAGCAGAGATCGTACACATGAATGTGAGTTACCGAGTCAATCTGCAGGTGGTTTTACACAGAAATAACCCTTTTAAGATAAAAGCTTTGGTGATGGTGGGAAACTGGTATCAGGACAAGATTGCCACTTTGAAGAACAAAAGATGATGCGTCTAAAGCTGGTGCGTAATGAGCTTCAATCTATCGATGGAGAACAACATCAAGTACCAATATTCCATGTCTGTTAATATACTATGGTAAGGTAACCGTGTAGGACAACATGATACAACTTATAATCTGCTAGAATGGAACATTTTGTGGTTATCATGTTTGTGTCAAAAATAACTCTTTAATATATTTACCAAAGATTTCGGTCCATTTTAGTTACAATTGTTGCTAAAACAAAATGTTAATGTAGCCACCACATATACTTAGCATATCCATACATCAATAGTCAACCACATGATGTAAAATATCCAAACACCAGATAAACTCAATTATTCGCTGCCTGTTTTCCGACAAAGATAAAGTTTCCTTTTAACCCTATTGTATGGGTAATAAGATTCAATCTATCAATGGTGAACTGCAACAAGTACCTATATTCCATGTCTGTTAATATATTATGGTAGGAAAACCAACTATCACATCTACGAACACAATATATCAACATATGTAAAAGTACTCAAATGCTATTCTAAATATAACTTAAAACAAACTCAATATTATCTACAATGACAGAAATAATCTCAACATTCTTTAATTCAAACATCAATAAAATAATACCTACTTACATGACTCTATATGTTAATTATAACTATAAAATATTGCTGATATCCGTACATGAATAAATAAAGTTATAACTACACAAGATAACTAATATCCTTACATGACTAAGTTAAAATGTAAATTACAAGTCATGCCGCCCATCGAGAAGGATTTTTAAAAACGATAGATTTTTAACTTTGATTCAAGTTTTTCAAGTTTGGAACTCATTTTCATGCGATTCTAATCCAAAATGTTTAAAAAGAAATTGAATCATTGTCAAAAATCTCACGATTTTGCGATATAAGTATCATTCTGAATCATCTGTACAAATTTAATGAATCATTATAATAACTCGATTTTCACAAAGATTTGTGAATCAAATTTGTAATTTCTAGATTCGATTGACTATTAATTGATGTATATTTGTGAATTAAATCAAAAATTTGAATCAATTGCTCAAACGAAGATTTCTCAATATTCTCTAATATAAAAACCTTCTCAATGGAACCAAAGCCTATATCTACATATTATATATAATAGTATGCGTATGACGTCATCAAATACAATTTCCCAGTAATCATGCTGACTTGCCATGTCATAATGCCATGTAGGCAGAATTTCTTCATAAATATTTTTTTTCAACTTTTTTTTTTTTAAAATTCGGAAATTATTTTAAAAATTTGTCATTTGCAAGATTCGAACATAAGGTGTTGGTAACATCAAAAAAGTTGATTACCACTAGACCAACACATTTTTTTGATTATATCCTGCAAGCCCAAATTATAAATACAACATTATATGAAATTAGGAGATCCCTAAGTTAGTACCCAATTAACTAATCCAAATATATCAATATCCACTCCATTCATTATTCATTATACGGAATATTTTTTTTTCAAAACCCTAATATCACTCATTCATCTCATTATCACACACACGATATTCTTTTTTCTTCTATGATTTCATGTGCAGGTTGTTAAGAAGATATAGCAATTACAATTACAAAAGGTTATTTATGTATTATATTATGTTTTTTATTCGTCCCTACACATAATACAATCCGACCGAACCACCATCACTACCTACTAACCAATAAAAATGAAACAAATCCGATTAAAGAACATGATTTTATGATGTTTATTGCGTCGGTTGTGATTTTGATTTGTCTTTCTGACTTGGTGCCGCCGCCTGGCATGGTGGATCCGAATCAGAAAACAAAAGAGCATGTATGTTGTGTGTCGCTAATTTCTTGTGCACGTATTTCTGTTGATCCACTTACATGACTACTTTATACCTTTTCTTTTTATTGAATCATGTATTGGTGACCAGCCATGGGAGGAAAGGATAACAGGTTCTGAATGGTTCATGCAACATGTGAGTTATTTATTCTTTATAAATACTCTTTAATCCTCGCGCATCATGAATTGGATCTTCAATTCAGTGCTAAACAGAGCAATCAATAATAGAACTTTCATATTTCGTAATAACTTTACGACACTTCTCTTTTTATTAAATCTTGTATTGGTGACCAGCCATGGGAGGAAAGGATGCAGAAAGCTAAAGAAAGAGGCTCCGTTGTATTGCTAGAGAATTTGTTTCCATCCTTTACATCATCAGAAGTTGAGGTATGTATGTGGTATCCTTCGACGATTCTATTTCTGATTTAAAATAAAATACGTTGGAACTAATTTGCCCACATGTTCATGATAACCAATTTCGATGTGTATAATTAAGATATTGTTTTCTTTAATTATAAGATACTTAAAACTTTGATAGTTGTTTACATAGGATATTGTTTTGGATGCTTTTAATATAAAGGCTGGCGCAAAGATGATACAACAGACTGCAGATTCAAGACCTAACAATGGTATAGCCGTTATGATACTCTTAGTCTTTCACCGATATATGCAAGGCAATTTGACATTTCAAACTTTTGTTTTTGTTGCTGTATCTTTCGTTGTAGGACAAGCTCTTGTCATATTCAACTCAAAGGAAGAGGCAGACTTTGCTCTTTCAGAACTGAAAACCAAATGTCTAATGATTGGAGATCAAAATCAAAGGTAATCTAGCTATTTGTGACAAGCCTTTATATGTATTCCTAATCAATTCGAGCATATGAATGTCAAATATGTTTCGCCTAATTCCATATATAACAAAATAATATAATACATGTACATGTACCTACGTATATACACATAGGCATACACATATACCTACGCATATATAACGTATCCTTGTTGCACTGATAAGGAGAAGTTTTACATGCGGTGTCGTACCTTAAACGAGTATATATGTGGGTATATGTATATAAAGCAGAGCCACTAATTTCTTACCTCTAAAATTTCCCAACTCTAAATTTGAACACGAACCCCAAATGACTGAGCTTTCGAATTTGTTATAAATCACCGCTTAGTTGCTACCGTAGATGTGTTCCTTTCAGGTATTCTGCAAAGCATATAGGCAAGTTGATTCTGCACTACATTCTGGTATGCGTCATCTCTTTGGGACTTGGAAAGGAGTATTTCCTCCACAGACACTTTATTTGATAGATAAAGAACTTGGTTTCCAGTCACTGGGGAACGGTTCCTCATCAGGGCTGACCGCGTCTAGAGCCGAGCCACAGCCTCAGCATCCTGGTACTGGTCGCAGTATTCATGTAAATCCAAAATATTTAGAGGCGAGACAGAAACTACAACAGTCAAACAGGGTAAGGGGACACAAATTTATATTTTAAATGCAAGATTGTATGAAATTTGAACATTACAGGACCCTCTAATCTAAACAAGCTCTGTTACATTATTATATCACATACATTTTTTCATCTCAAGCTATGGTCGATAATAGTCATCGTATTGGATGTGTAATCTATAGGACTACATGTTAACCTGATATGAGATAATGCTTAGATTGTCTAGCTGTTTTGATTTTAATAGTCATTGCATTGAATTGTCATGAAAGAGAAAGTTGCAGCCAGTGACATAACCACAAACCTGATTAGTTCACCTGAAGATACTGGGAGACAGGATAGAACAGCTGCTAATATCAATCCTCTGAGGGGACGGGCTGATCCCCGCCTAAAGTTGCATGTATGATACTGAGGTTTTATGTTATTCTTAATTATATAACTTGACGATACTGGTCAACTACATTACTTACTCTGAAAAATACTCAGCAGGCACAAAGAGATGCAGAGAGTGACCTGACCCATGAGAACAGTGGTGGATCATATAACAATTTTGATTTTGGTCCTCACATTTCAAGTGAACGAGTCGCAGAGCAAGGAGTTGAAAAGGCTTGGTATGCATCTGGCAACAATAGTACATAGACACCATCCAGGCTCGCAAGAAATTCTCAAATAAAGCATGGTTTGCCTAATTATGCGAATTTACGTCCTATGAACAATCTTACTAATAAAGGAGGCAGTGAAATAAGTAGGAGCTGGAAGAACTCAGAGGAAGAGGAGTACATGTGGGATGATGTGACTTCAGTTTGGTGAATCCTACCTCATCTACTAGCTCAAAGAGAGACCCTCGGTTGTACTTTGACACTGAAAGACCAGTAAGTTACAATCTACAGATTTTGGAATTGTAAATTGATTTCGCTGTTTGTTAGATTGCAATCTGACAACATTTTCGTTGCAGGGTCTTGTCAATAACTTCCAGAAAATTCACCGGACGCAGGATCTTGGTCCAAGGCTCGATAGAGAATCTTTAACCTCACTAAGGTCAAAAGGGCCATCATTGACGATGAGAATTGGCGATTAGGTGGATGGTAGAAAATTATTAAATAATGCTGGAGGTCTTTCAACCTTTTTTAACGGAGTGTCGACAATTAAACCGTCTGGTCTTGCAGATGGTAAAGCAGCTCGATCTCAAAGACAAATAGAGGTGTTTCTGATGAAGAGGTGTTTCTGATGAACAGGTATTGTACTTTTTCAGTTGAATTTTCAAGATTTTAGCTAGCAATTTAAATCAAAGATAATTCAGTTTTTGCTTATTAATGTAGTTATATATTTGGATTGTGACTCAATAATAAAATCACATTATCGATACCACTTCTTTTTTGTTGCTATGAAGATACCACAACTTTTAGAGCTTGACATTAATGTAGTGGAATTGCTTCCGGTGAGTTTGAATTCCAGATGCGCCCGAATCCTAAAGATCACATGGTAACATATATTTCTTATAAAGTTCCATTTTGTCGAAATCATAATACCTTACAAGTCGATTACATATGATATAGTACATTACATATATATTAATATAACAGGATGCGTGTATTATATCAATGATACACGTAAAGACATGTTAATACATTACAAGAAACTGCATGGCCTAATACACGCTGTTATTAACATGCTAAAACATCCTGCATACGTGTATTCTCTTATATCCATTCCTAGGTTATACAAAAGAATGCTTGTGTATTCTTTAACATCTGTGTATTATAGAAGATTTATATAAGAATAGCTGTTTTATCCAATATAGGTATTGTGTGTTCTTAACCCTTTGGCTGATTGTAGGTATACGGATTATTTTTTTCCCAAAACCCTACTATCACTCATTCATCTCATTATCAAACACACGATCTTTTTTTCTTTTCTGATTTGATGTGCAGGTTGTTCGTCTTCTTTGTTGGTAATATGTAACCAGGTATGTTGTTTATAATGGCTTCATGTATACACAAAAACTATTATTCAATTGTGTTAATTTTCCTTTTTTTTCCAGCTACTGGTGGTGAGGTATCGTTGGATCAATTGTGTGTTTGTTTTTTCTTTTTTTTACAGCACCAATTTCTCACCCACCCTTCCTAACCAGTCATCATTAACGAATCGAAAACATCATTAGAAAAAAGGCACACTTCTTCCAGGTTCTATTGAGATAAATGATATTGTGTTTTTAATTCAAAAAACTAAGTATTTTGATCTTTATTTGTTACTATTTTGATCGTTATCTATTGAGATAAATGATATTGTGTGATTACTATTTTGTATTTGTTAAAGGTGGATAGAGATGAACAATGGGAAAACATTGAAAACATAGCAGAAAAACGGATGAAAAATGGTCAAATTACTGGTATGTAGTTCTTATTGAGGCTAAATTATTTTAATTGAATCAATTAATATACCCAGAATTAGTTTGTGTTGTTGTTATTAGGCAGAGGCGCATAGTCAAATTCAAGTTCAAGGTATCTATTTCTTTATCCATTAAAATGCATGTTTGAATTATGATCATCTAAGTTTCAGTTTCAACATTAAACATAAATGTTATATCACCAGTAAACAATAATTCAAGGGACGTGATTGTTTTTCTTTGTGGTTGTTTTAGATAAGATAGAAAGGGCGAGGAGATGATGAAAACTGACTTGGCGTTTGCATCTGCAACAACCTTGATGGCGGCTCAGTCTGTAAAGTTGCTTAGGCTATGTGTGCTAAATGTGACCATTTAGCCTCAGTTGTAAGCTCAACAGAAATGTCCGGTTACCTGGGGATATCCTGACTTTAACAGCTTTGCATGCTACCGGTAACTCCATATTCTTTATTTTTGTCTTTAATTGAATGTTAACAAAATTAGTTGAAATTGTAGCCGTAGTTGTGTTATAATAGAGCTGGAGTTGGATATTAGGCATTAAAGATTTGGAGCATTAGCTTAGCATCTTTGGACAGTCGTTACAATTTGGAAGTTTTGATTCTTAATAAACTGATGTAAAAGGAAGACAAAAACATAGCTATGAATTTATATCTGTCTTTGTTGTTATAGATGAGTAAGAGCCGTTGCTATAGACAATACTATTATTACAAGTGTATTGTATTGTAGCTATAGATATGTTTAGTACAATGTTGGTTGTTTCTGTATACGGTCAAAATTCAAATGTAAATAATTGTAGGTTATAACTACTAATGTGTATCGCTTATGCCTTCTAGCATTATTAATAAACTTATTGTGAACAACAGGCAAGACATCATAAATCAAGAAAGTACAAACTCTTGATAGTTTGTATTAACCATGAGCGAGATAAGCATGTCCATACATTTTATTGTGAACAACAGGCAAGACATCATAGATCAAGAAAGTACAAACTCTTGACAGTTTGTATTAACTATGAGCGAGATAAGCATGTCTATACATTTTTATTTTCCTATTGAAAAAAAAATTGTATTATAATAAAGAGGCCGTCTATAGGACTACTACATGTCTGCATTCTTGTCAACTTTATATTTTGTTTTGAAAATGAAATTTCATAAACAACTATTATGAAATTTGTACATTTATATCTTATTATTCGTTAACTAATACCTTCAAGCGATTTTTATGACTGATTCCCGCCCATCGGTCAGGCTTCCCAAACAGTATACAATTGCTTGATGTGGTGTGCTAAACAACAACTATTAATAAAAGTAATCACAAAAATCTCCACATGTATGCCTGTCTCTTCGGTGATGAATTTTCTTCCCTGACAAACAATATGCAATTGTCTCAAAAGTGAATAAAATAAGCACACTGAAAATTGTTATTTTTCAATTTTTTAATAAATAATTACAGTCAACTAATTTTCATGTTTAACACATTAACAAAGAAGCAAAATAAAACAAACGTCCTTAAAAATAATTTTAGAATAACTAAAACCATCCAAATTATAATTACAAGTCATGCCCGCCCATCTGGCGGGCTTTGAAGTCTAGTTATATATATAGTATATATATATATTATATATATATATATATTATATATAATATATATATATATATATATATATATATAATAAAAACAATAAAAACTAATACGTTTATCTCGATAACGAACAAACATGAAATAATTAACGAACAAAACGGCAACCTAAAAATAAGAAATAAGATAAAATCTTATAACTTTTGAAGAGACTTCATGTTGTCTCATTTTAACATTTAATCGTCAACCAAAACGTTATGAAACGAACACTGGAAACTTATATATATTCGAAAACGATTACTGAAACTTGACATACCAACCCAGGTTGCATGCCGGAGACGTTTATCAACTCTATTTAACTTTGTTTTCCATCCAGACTGTCAAGGTGAGTTCATAGTCCCACTTTTCTTTATACGTTTTCCAAACTTGTGGGGAGATACATGCTACAAAAACCGAACACAAGTATTTTTCTGTATGCTTTCCTGATTTATATTGCATAAGGTTAACTGTTGCCTATTTAAAGACCCTCTATCATGAACCATTAATCACTTTCGGGTGAGCGCGAATATAATGAATAGATCTATTGGGTTGACAACCCCTTTGTGTTACAATAACGTGACCCGATGCATTTTATTTGAAAACGTTTAATAAAGAGTTTCAGGCAGACTCCTACTCGAGGGCATAATTGCCACATTTAATTATGTAGTGATTTACATCATTAGCTTATAACTATGATGTCCATCATGTTAACGTCTTGCGATTCATGAGACTTAGAGCAATATATAACGAACTTGCAATATTACTGATTTACTTTCTACTTAGCTTGTGTTCAACTGATTATTACTTTAAGTGCTATGGATTCACTCAACCTTTGTGTTGACTTTTTAGCATGTTTTATCTCAGGTAACCAGAAGTACGATTTGGCACGGAGTGGCATGGGCTTTCTTATTATAAAAAGAGTGTCCATTTTGTTATCATTCAACGAATAATGTAACTTTTATACATATTTTGAAACTTTCCCACCGGGACCTCTATAATATAAATAAATGAATGATAACAATTTTATTTAAAACGTCTCTTTTCGAGTTGTTTTCGATTTTCATGACTGTGATGCTTGAAGTAACATCCCAACTTATATTCCGCTGCGGTTATCAATAATGGGGGTTGTTGGGAATTATATTTTCATAGATTTGATGATCACAGAACAAGAAGAATGAAACATGAAGAATACTGAAATGATAAGCAAAATACGCTAAGTGGATGCTGCTGCTAGTACATGTGATGCTGCTGCTAGTAGCATTCATTACTGCTTGTAGTTATATCTGTTTCTACTGTTAGTGTATTCGTTGCTGCTGGTAGTGTTAAACTTTCTGTTGTGCTGGTAGTATATTTGTTTCTGCTGGTAGTATATCCGTTGCTGCTGGTAGTGTTAAGTCATACTGCTGCTGGATTAGATAAGATTGAAGAAGATATTATTTATATGAGTCATTCATATACTTTAGATAATATCTAATATTTGATCAGTCAACAAAGTGAAAAACAAGATACATGTTGTATCTTATTGACTAACACAAGTTAAGTCAAGTAGATGACAAGGCTTATCATATTGTAAAAGATCTTATTCATACTATAAAAGAAGATCTTACCCTTAGATAAATGTATGTTTTATGTAGTGTTCTAGTATGCTTAGAATTTAAACACCAAAGGGTGTCAATATGTAAAACATCAAAAAGAGTGTGTGTGGGAACATCAGACGAGGGGTCTGATGAACATTAGACATAGGGTCCGATGTTGTTAGGTTTGTTTAGCCTCAAGGATCTTTGATCCCTGTTAGAGTGTAACCGTGCTATAATTGATCACATAGCATTGGGGCTTAGTTGGAATAACAAACGGTGAAATTGGCAAAACCTTGTTGTGATAGTATTGTATTCTTTGTTTGAATATTCCGTCAATATTATTATCATTATGCTTGTAATAGCCAAAATCCTAGATCAAGGCTTAACACCCTAGAGCCCATAAAGATCTCGAAACTTATTATTGTTAGCTAGATACTCTAAAATAAGTTTTCACAAATGGTATCATAGCGAGAGGCTCTCGATATAGGATATTACAAGGTTTTGGTTTGTTGAAAAATGCAGAAAAACAAGAAAAAATTCGGATCTGGTTCGTATTTTCGTAACTAATTGCAGGGCTTTTTTCAAAGGGCGATAACTCCTTCGTTAACCGTTGGATTGGGCTGAAAGTTTGATTAAGTAGATTCTGCATACTTAGTCACATTAATTCAATATATCATATACACAAAGTCACAAAGGTTTAACCACCTTATTAGTGTATCGAATCCTGTCAAGTGGTATCAGAGCGGGAGGCTCTCGATATAGGATATTACAAGGTTTTGGTTTGTCGAAAAATGTAGAAAAACAAGAAAAATTCGGATCTGGTTCGCATTTTCGTAACTCACTCAGGGTTGTTTTCAAAGGGCAATAACTCCTTCGTTAACCGTTGGATTGGGCTGAAATTTTTCTAGGAGATTCTACATATATCAAGGTATATTCTGACCGAAGGGATCTTCAATATGAGCTCTAGATTGTCAGGTATAAATTTTTGAAAACTGCTGCAGAGGTGTTTCTGAGTTCGAATTTTTCGGGTTTCTATATGAAAGTCAAATATGGTTTATTTGATAACCCTTATATTGATCAATATTGATGGTTTGTTGATCATGGAGCATAAAAATGGTTAGTGACACTAAAAAGTGTCACTAAAGCATAAAAAGTGTCGTTTATATGGAAGTTTGATGGCGTTCATATGGAAGTTTCTGCTGCTACCACACAAAGGGGAAGAATCACACACTGAAGAGAGTTGGTTCTTAAAAGATAAAAGGCTTATTTATCAAATTATTATTGATGAAAAAGGTTATTTGTTGCTTATTTGAAGATGAAGTAAAATTTTTCAAGGTTGTGTTCTTATCATATCTTAAGGTGGTTGACTACACTTTATAGATAACTTGTTTGTGCTGCAATTTTATATGACTACGAATTGACAAACACTTAAAGGAGTAACGTTGTAGTGCTCAGTGTCTCATAGAAGATGAGGTTATTGTCAAGAGATTGAGGTCTCTCTATACCAAGAGATTGGGTATACATTCAAAGTCAGTTTTAGTACAAGATATAAGACACAAGGTTGGTTTATTCTGTTTCATCATCAAGTTAGTAATGATTGGTTTTTCTTCATCAGTCATAAAAGCCTACAATTTGAAGAATCAAAAATGGTTAACATATGGGTTTCAGGGGAAGCTTAAATGTTCAAATGTTTAATCATTTTATATTCGTGCATCACCATAGGGAACAGTTTTTACTGCTTACATTTCCTATTTGTTGATAAACAAAAAGGGGAAGAGATGTGGTGGATAGCATAGATTAAGGGGAAGACAGTATAGTTTCATTCATGGTGAGATTTAGTTATCTCAATTTCTCTACTTCGTCTAGGGAAATTCGTACAAGAACGTGTTTGTTTTGTAATCATCAAATAGGGGAAGATTGTTGGGAATTATATTTTCATAGATTTGATGATCACAGAACAAGAAGAATGAAACATGAAGAATACTGAAATGATAAGCAAAATACGCTAAGTGGATGCTGCTGCTAGTACATGTGATGCTGCTGCTGTGCATTCATTGCTGCTGGTAGTATATCTGTTTCTACTGTTAGTGTATTCTTTGCTGCTGGTAGTGTTAAACTTTCTGTTGCTGCTGGTAGTATATCTGTTTCTGCTGGTAGTATATCCGTTGCTGGTGGTAGTGTTGAGTCATACTGCTACTGGATAGATAAGATTGAAGAAGATATTATTTATATGAGTCATTCATATACTTTGGATAATATCTAGATATTTGATCAGTCAACAAAGTTGAAAAACAAGATACATGTTGTATCTTATTGACTGACACAAGTTAAGTCAAGTAGATGACAAGGCTTATCATATTGTAAAAGATCTTCTTCATACATAAAAGAAGATCTTACCCTTAGATAAATGTATGTTTTATGTAGTGTTTCTAGTATGCTTAGAATTTAAACACCAAAGGGTGTCAATATGTAAAACATCAAAAAGAGTGTATGTGGGAACATCAGACGAGGGGTCTGATGAACATTAGACATAGGGTCCGATGTTGTTAGGTTTGTTTAGCCTCAAGGATCTTTGATCCCTGTTAGAGTGTAACCATGCTACAATTGATCACATAGCATTGGGGCTTAGTTGGAATAAAAACGGTGAAATTGGCAAAACCTTGTTGTGATAGTATTGTATTCTTTGTTTGAATATTCCGTCAAAATTATTATCATTATGCTTGTAATAGCCAAAATCCTAGATCAAGGCTTAACACCCTATAGCCCATAAACGATCTCGAAACTTATTATTGTTAGCTAGATATCTAAAATAAGTTTCCACAGGGGTGTTACACATCTGTTCTCATTACAGTCATGACCAGATTACCATCAATATGTGTCAAATCTTCAGGTTGAAGATCATGATACATCTGCTGAAAGAAACTAAATGGTATATAACTAATCCACAGGTTCTTACTATCAGCTACTGTAGATGCATTAAACCAATCTACCTCTAGCATAGAAATTACCTTTTCCTCATTTACAATCGTGAAGATGATCCTGGAAATGCATACAGTGAATGCCACTCCCTATGAAACACACCACATACAACAAACCCCATGATTTTGTCATGACATTTCGGAGGTAGCTTCAATACTGCATTGCACCCATTCCGAGATTCTTTGAACCAGATTAGCACATGGCTTCCAGGAATACCGATAGTTAATCGATGATTTAATGCAGCACATTTCTGTATTCAGCAAGAAAGTTCATTCAATTCAGACCAATACATTTACCTAAAAATAGCATGCATCTTCTATAATACATATTGTTATTGAAAATAAATTAAGATGCCAACTTATATCTCTTAAAAAAATAAGGAAAATATCACAAATATTGTTGAATTTTAATAACATGACAAGTTCATAAATTAAACACATAAACATCATACATATGTAGAAGCGTAGGATCAATTTAACACATAAAGAATTAACCGAATTTAAACGTAAACGTACCTTTGATTCTAGCTAAATAAGAATCAACTTCAAGTTTTCTTCAATGGAGACCAAGAACCCTAATTAGGGTTTATAAGTGTATTAACGAATTACTCCTTACCGTTTTGTAATTCAGTCCAAGATATTAACTATAGTGAGTTAATACCACGTGCTTGTACACACGTACTATAAAGAATTAATGTTTATGCTAGTAACAAAACCACAAACGATTTTTTACTCAACAAATAAATTGATCAATCCCTTTAGAAGGTTTGGTCGATCGGTTTTGATCAAGGAAAAGAGAAGAGAAAACAATTAGGGTTATTGTGTGTACAAGTGATCCAAAACAATGACCCTTGATTTTGTATTTATACTAATTGTATCTTGGAGGACAAGTTGGATAAGGATTGGGTTACCCCAACCCTAACCACGACCGGCCATAGCCCAAGGGGGCTTCCGGATCCTTCTCGACTTCCAATTTACAATCTAGTCCTTCTCTTTAATATTTAACGGTCGTTAGGCAATTGCCTTTAATTACTTAACGTCCTTTAGTCGTTATTTTGTGTTTATAATAATTATATATAATGTTTTATATAATAATTTTAATTCATTAATTCTCATACGTAAAGTGTGCAATCCCATGTTCTCGAGTTCAATTCTAGACATACATGTATTAATATTTGTCCACTAAACTAACAGCTCCCACTTGGACATCTATTAACAGTGTAATGACATTGGTTAGCGTCTAGCAACACACCAATGCCCCCAGTATAACTCGAGTAAGGTCTTCTGAAAAACCTGTTAATACAAATATCGTCCTAAAAACGTTATTTATATTTTACGATCTTTACTTAGTTTTGTTAATGACAATTACAAAAATATATCTTTTTGCAAATTATAAGTACTAGCTAAAGTCTTTTTAAAACGCATTTTATACTTCACAAAATCATTAAAAGTTACATTCTATACATTTACAAGTTTATTTCCTAAAAAGGAAACTTTATTTTTCAAAATGTAGAATGACATCATGGCATGCATCATGAATGATATCTTGGATAGATTTTGTAATATCTTGTTTAGATCTTCAAGCCAAAGAGTTGACATTTGAAGATATGGAAAGATTGTGCAAGATTTGGAAGATTTGAGATCCCTCAGCTGTCCTGCACTGACGGATCCTTTTTCAACAAGGACGGATCCCATTTTTGGGATCCGCCGGATCCGTCAACTGTTCATCCAGTTTGCCTATAAATAGCAAGATGATCATTTGAACACACCATCTCTCATATAGCTTAACATACATATTCATTCATTTACATATCACTAACCTCTATCATTCTTGCATTTCATTTGATCTTTCCTTTTGTAGAAAAGGGATCAAGCATTCAAGGATCAACGAAACGTTATCTTTTAGTGTACATACTGTGTGATATCTTGTAGCAGTTTCACACATCATTATTTGTATCATTTGTATCAGTTGAGTGTGGTTAGTGTTTTAGTCCTCAAAACACAAAGAGTGTCGGGAGTGGTTGTACCCTTGTGAAAGAACCAAACGGGAGTGGTTGTACCCTTGTAAAGAACCCGGTGTTTAGCTTAGTATTGGAAAAAGAAGTAAGCGACGTGTAAAGGTTTTCTCCACCTAGAAGGGAGTTTGTTTCTTAGTGAAGGATAACTCTCGAGTTAGAGGCTCGAGAAGTGGAGTAGGGTAAGGAAGAGAGTCCTTGTAGCCGAACCACTATAAACATCCGTGTTGTATGGTTTGATCATTCCTCTCTTTACTTTTCGTACCTATTGTTTGATTATTTATTTGTGCATAGTTTGATTGAATTCACATAAATAACAAAACGATTTTAAATTAAAAATGGTAAAACTATTCAACCCCCCTTCTAGTTTTCCACAATTGGCATCAGAGCAGTGTTACTCAAGATTTTCAAAATAAATTGCATTTTAAAAACTTGAAACGATCAATGGATTTTGAAAACTTTAAAGAATGGCAATCTATGCAAAGACCACCACTCTTTGAACCAAACTGTTTTATATATTGGAAAAATCGTTTAGAGACATATGTGAAGTCAAAGGACATAGATCTACGGTATATAATTGTAGACGGTGATTACAAACCTATAAGTAATGATATTTCTGGTGGTCGGGATGTAGGAGCTTCTCTTACTCGTCATAGTGATGAAGCAAAAGAAGCTGATTGCCAAAAACAATGAAGCCAAAAATGATGCTTTACAATGCCTTACCTTAGAAAGAATATGAAAGAGTTTTTATGTGTAAAACGGCTAAAGATATTTGGCAATCTCTTATTATCACTCATCAAGGAAACTCACAAGTCAAAGATAACAAAATTGATCTTCTTGTTCAACAATATGAACAATTTGTTATCTCTGAAGATGAGACCATTGATAGTGCGTTTGCTAGATTCAATACTATTATTACATCACTTAAAGCACTTGACGAATCTTTTTCTAGTAAGAATTTTGTCAGGAAATTTCTAAGAGCACTCCACCCGAAGTGGAGAGCAAAGGTGACAGCTATTGAAGAATCTAAGGATCTTTCAAGCATGACACTGACGAGCTCATAGGAAATCTAAAAGTTTACGAGATGGTAATGGAAAAAGACTCAGAAATAGTTAAAGGAAAAAGGAGAAGATGAAGTCCATTGCCTTGAAAGCTAAAGCAGAGTCAAGTGATGATGATGAATCTTGCTCAAATAGTGAAGATGAAGAGTATGCCATGGCCGTAAGAGATTTCAAGAAATTCTTCAGGAGAAGAGGAAAGTTTGTAAGAACACCTCGTGAAGAAAAGAAATCCTACAGAAAAGACCATGATGATAGAAAAGGAAAGGTAGATAGAAAATGCTATAGATGCGGAGATTCAAGTCACTTAATAGGTGAATGTCCAAAGCCTCCAAAGAACAAGTCTCAAAGAGCATTTGTCAGTGGAGCTTGGAGTAATAGTGAAGGAGATGACGACGAGCCTAAGAACGATGAAATTGCTCTCATGGCTCATGATACAGAAGAGGTACATTCTGACTCGTCATACTCCTCTATAGATGATGAAACCTTAGAAGTAGAATATAACAAACTATGTGACGTCACTTTAAAAATCATAAAAAAAACAAATTTTTGAAAACAAAAACAACAATTTTAGAAAACGAAGTTTATTGGCTTATAGAAAAAGAGATACGAATGGAAAAAGGTAAAAATAGTAAAGAAACATGCATCTCGTGTCAAGAACTTAAACTAGAATTAGAAAATATTAAACCACACAGGAAGATCTCATTAAGCAAAATTCAAAGTTTAAAAAGTTTGATAAAAACATAAGTTGCGCAGATGTGATAATGAAAATACAAAAACTACCTCATGATAAAACTGGACTAGGTTTTATGAAACTAGGAACCTTAAATGATTTTAAGAAACAACAGTCAAAGATAAAGAAACTGTTTCAACAACTTCACAGAACCACGGATCTGACGGATCCAAAACTTTGGATCTGCCAGTTGTACCTAAGGGATTTGCTGGTACAGCTGAAGAACAGAAGGATCTTAGAATGGACTGTACTGAATTTGTTAAGGTCACTAGAAAACCTAGCACTAGTATAACTAATAACAAACAAAAAACCAGCTATTTCTATAGGAAGAGGTCAAGCTAGAAATAAGTACAGAGTTAAAACAGTTCAACAGAGACCTCAAACTAGTTTTCCCAAACACCCTTTCCAAAGAGTAATGTCAACTCACAACATATATGCAAAATAAATTGGAACCAAAACATGTCTAGAAACTTTCAAGGTCCTAATTACGTGCCATGGAACAATTGTCCACCATTTGCTTACATGAACCATGATAATGTTATGTTTAACCCAAACGGACCCATGAGATATTGGGGACCAAACGCTTGAGGTTTTCTTGAACTTAGGTGTGCTTAAAAGTTGAACGAGAACCTGATGAGTGGATCAAAGATAGTGGGTGTTGAAGACACATGATGGGAAACAAAAGTCTTTTCTCATCCTACCAAGTGTACGACGGAGGTAATGTCACATTCGGTAGTAAGCTTAAAAGTAAAATCATCGGAAAAGGTACAATCTCTCATGACACTCTCTCTATTGATGATGTTGCTCATGTTGATAATTTAGGTTTTAACTTGCTTAGTATAAGTCAAATACGCCGCAAAAAGTATAACGTCCTTTTCAGAAAAAATGGAAGTAAAATACTTAAAGATGGCATAACAGTAGGGTAAGGTGTTTTAAAGAAGAACGTATATGTTATGAAATTAGATAAAACACCTAAAGACAAACTTTGTCTTACTTCTTTGGACGAAAACTCAACTCTATGGCATCGACATTTAGGTCATGCAAATATGAGGTTAATTCAATCCTTATCATCTAAGAAACTCGTTAGGAACTTACCCAAGTTGAAATATGACCAACACTTTTGTGATGCTTGCAAAATTGGGAAACAAGTTCATAATAGCCATAAGGCTAAAAACATGGTGTCTACATCTAGGTGTCTAGAATTGTTGCATATGGATTTGTTTGGTCCATCCGCTATACAAAGTTATGGAGGAAACTTTTATACTTTAGTTATAGTAGATGATTACTCTAGGTATACATGGACAAATTTTTTGAAAACTAAAAATGAGGCTTTTGATAAATTTGAAATTTTAAGTAAAATAATTCAAAACCAAGTAGGAAACAATATAGTATCAATAAGAACCGACCATGTCGAGAATTTGACAACGAAACCCAATTCGGAGCTTTTTGAACACCTCAATCAATTGGTGTAGTAGAACGTAAAAATAGAACAATTCAAGAAATGAGTAGAACTATGTTAAATGAACAAAACATACCACAAAAGTTTTGGTGTCACGCTGTAGATACATCCACATATATCCTAAATCGAGTGTTAATTAGACCATTCCTAAAGAAAACTCCATATGAACTTTACAGAGGCAAAAAGCCCACATTAGGATACTTTAGAGTTTTTGGAAGCAAGTGCTTTATTTTAAACACAAAAGACTATCTCACCAAATTCGACCCAAATTCGTATGAAGGTGTATTTCTTGGGTACTCACAAAATAGTAAAGCGTACATTGTTTTGAACAAAGAAACCTCAAGAGTCGAGGAATCATTGAACGTAACATTCAACGAAAGTCCACCTCCTCCTAAGACATCACCTTTGGTAGATGATGACTTAGTTGAAAGTCAAATGGTCCAAAACCAAGAAAATATTGAAAGTGACAAAGAAATAGAACCGGCTAAAAGAGAAATCACTAATATTAAAGAAACCAAGAGTCATCCATTAGAAAACGTCATTGGAAAAATTAATGAACGAACATTAAGATCTAAAGCTCAAAATGAAAGTAATTTATTTTGCTTTGTTTCAACAATTGAACCTAAAAATATAAATGAAGCTATAAAAGATGAATCTTGGGTTATCGCTATGCAAGAAGAATTAAATCAATTTGTTAGAAATGACGTTTGGACATTAGTTCCACAACCTAAAAATCAAACTATAATCGTACAAAATGGGTTTTTAGAAACAAAATGGATGAAAATGGCGTAGTATCTAGAAACAAAGCTAGACTTGTAGCACAAGGCTACAATCAACAAGAAGATATAGATTATGATGAAAAATTTGCACCCATAGCTAGACTAGAGTCAATCAGAATACTACTTGCATATGCATGTGCACATGATTTTAAATTATTTCAAATGGATATAAAAAGTGCATTTCTAAATGGTTTTATAAACGAGGAAGTGTATGTTGCACAACCTCCCGGCTTTGCCGATTTTGAAAAACCAAATCATGTTTACAAACTTAAGAAAGCTTTATACGGACTTAAGCAAGCACCAAAAGCTTGGTATGATCGACTTAAGACCTTCCTAGTTGACCATAAGTATACCATGGGCCTAGTAACAATACTCTCTTCACAAAGAAAAAGGATCACATATTATCATCGTCCAGATATATGTGGATGACATTATATTCGGTTCAACTTGTCAAGAGCTATGCGATGATTTATCGAAAATCATGCATGAAGAGTTTGAAATGAGTATGATGGGGGACTAAACTTTTTCTTAGGTCTCCAAACAAAACAATTAGAAGACGGGATATTCTTCAACCAATCAAAGTATATCAAAGATATGCTTAAGAAGTTTGGTCTTGAAGACTCAAAACCTATGAAAAGCCCATGTCCTCTGAAACCAAACTCACAAAGGATGAAGAAAATGAATCCGTAGATAGCACTAAATATAGAGGAATGATTGGTAGTTTGCTCTATCTTACAGCTAGTAGGCCTGACATTATGTTTAGTGTTTGTCTATGTGCACGTTTTCAAGAAGATCCCAAAATGTCCCATCTTGAAGCCGTCAAACGAATATTTAGATACATTAAAGGCACTACACATTTAGGACTATGGTATCCCAAAGGAACGGGTGTAGAAACCATAGTGTATGCCGACTCACACCATGCCGGTGACTATGTTGATAGGAAAAGTACTAGCGGTATTTGTACTTTTGTAGGACATTGTCTCACCTCATGGTTCGCTAAGAAACAAACGCCCTTGCAATATCAACAACAGAAGCCGAATATGTATCAGCAGGAAAAGCGTGTCAACAAGCACTATAGATGAAACAAGCTCTCGTCGACTATGGAATTGAGCTAAACGACATTCCCATTCTTTGCGACAACAAAGGAGCTATCGATCTTAGCAAAAATCCAGTCCAACATGCTAGAACCAAACACATTGAAATACGTCATCACTTCTTACGTGACAATGTTCAGAAGGGAAATATCTCAATTGAGAAAGTTTCCTTAGAGGACAACATTGCCGATATCCTCACTAAACCTCTCAAAAGAGAACCTTTCAATTATCTTAGACTTGGCTTAGGTTTAATGGAACCTAGTGATTAGATAAAACATTAGCACGAATCCTAGTTTAACAAAAAACGACAACAATCAAAATCTGGTGTTCTGATCCAACGGATCCAAAAGATAACAAAGGCGGATCCTTTGTTTTGGATCTGCCGGATCCGTCATCTGCTGAGGCAGTTTTATTTTATATATTAAACAACACCCTAACACTATTCATCACTCTTCCCTAAAACATATCACATACTGAATTCGACTCTATAACAACCAAACTCACAATTTAGCTCATTTCTTCAAAAATTTGTGCTTAAAACATCATTGTAAGTATCCTTATCATATTTATACTCTTGATCTGCGTCTAGGATTTCTATTTCATGCACAAAATCAAAACTTGGGGCTTAAGCACATTTCTAGTAAAATCATGAACTATATTCTCTGAATTGCACTTCAAATTACATTTTTATTAGATAGAAATTGCATCTTGTAGTACATTATCATAATTCATCAAAAACCCCACGAGAATTTTTTGCTAAAACCTTCTCACGACTTGGAAAAACGTTTTTGAACATTGTTCATACAATTACAAAAACGTTATGTTTAAACATCACTTGCATAATGTCTCTTGAATGCTAAAGGGAATACATAACTAATATGTATTTTCGGGTACATTCAAATGTAGCTACATTGAAGAAGGAGCTTTGGGTCATCTTCATTTAAACATAAAACTTTCATAAACAAAATTTTCATGCGACAAAAAGAGTCGAGATAACCGTACCTCCACATTGTCCCCATATAGGCACACACTAGAAATCCATACAATTACTTATTTGATGTCAACTAAAATTATATAATTTTTTTTTGTCTAGGAAAATCATGCCTCCCTTAACAAACTATGATCACAAACGCACTCTCAAATACCTACTTAAACATCACCAAACCCAAGGTCTCACTGAAGCCCAAGTAAACATTTTCAAAGCCTTAGAAAAATGATATGTCCATGAAGGTAGGGTTGTAAATCCCTCATTCTATGAAAGGACCATACTTAGAGAACAACTAGTCGCTATTCACTTTGATGGTCTCCTAGATATCGAGAACCAATCATTCCTAGGTTCATTCTTGAGTTCTATGCTAGTGTCGGTCTAAGTTCAAACGATCAAGGTTACATGAACGTTCACTTTAATGTGAATGAAAGTTAATTCAACATTCCTCTTGATCAATTTGGAGAGGTCCTAGGAATTCCAAATCAAGGAACATGTATCTACACGGATAAATGGTCCTTGACAGTTTTAGAATCCAATCTTGAACGAACGGCACCATATGCCACTCACTTGACCGCAAAAGAAACCATTCGTGAGCACCTTTTCTTGCCTAGGAATAATCCAACTAGAATATATCGAGGTCGAGAAGTACCTAGAGATCCGTTTGCCATGGAACTCAATGAGCTAAAGCCCGAGTTTAGGAAGTTGGAAGAAATCTTAAGGGCTAATGTCATTAGCACGGTTGGAAATCAGGATCATATCAATGCTTGTCTTTGCTATATGATGTATTGTGTGTCTACTAATCAACCTTTCAATCTTGCATACTATATCGCCAAGAGAATGGCCGATATTCCGGTTCAAGGTAACATGGCAATGCCATATGGTATGCTTTTGACCCATCTCTACCGAGCCTTTGAACCCATTCCTAGAAATGCCTTAGGATTTGTTCAGAATACGACGAGATTCCACATACCTTTGCTCCTTTAGGTGGTCCTAGGGTGTCAGTTGCAAAAGGCAAACGTCCTCATCCTCCTACCTCATCATCATCATCATCAATGAGTGACGATGATGGTTTACCAAACTCTAGACTTCCTCCACCAGAGTACTTGAGTTTAACTTCCACCAATTCTGAGTGAATCAATGGAGCATCGTCAAATGAAGGGAATAGTGAAGAATTTGGGCGTTAGATCATGAAGCTTCACAAAGGTATGAAGAAATTGAGGAAAAGTTGGGTTGAGAGTAGTGTTTGGAATTAGAATTTATGTGACAATGATGTAATAAACTTTTATGCTCATTAGATATTATGATAGTACTTGATGTGTATGTAAACTTACTCAGATTTGCTGGTCGATAACACTTAGTGTTATCAATTTTCCGAGAATAAGCCACTGTTTGGCTTAACTCCATTTAAGGTAAGTTATGATGAACGAATTAATCTATGTATATACGTGTGTTAGAATCCTCATATTTTTTTGTATTGCATATTAGATAATAGATATATTCCAGGAGAATTTTTGGGTTTTTGTCGAAAAATGCAAATTTTGACATACTCTCTGTTTGTTTTAGCATTCCTGGAGATGGATCTGGGCATCCCTCATTTTGGATCCGCCAATCCTGAACCTGCGGATCTGGCGGATCCAAAAGAGGGATCCGTCTGTGTTATCGATTGGATCCGCAGGATGTAACAGTAACTTTTTCAAAAAAATTCCTGACTCATCCCGATTCTTAGATTTTAGTTTATAGCCTTTTTAGATTATATTCACTGATCATTAAACACCTTAGATTGATTTAGGAACTCTTAGAACTTTAAGAACAAAATTTCCCACCAAAATTTGAATTTTCAAATTTTATGTGTGAGTTACCATTCTGATACAAGCAAGGAATCCTTTTTAGGGATCCTTCAAATCCGTGGAAACATCCCATCAACAGATTTTCCACTATCTTCTTGCATTTACTGCATATCTTCAAACCAATACTCAACTTAAGCTCTATGAATTGACCTATATGATGTGACTAGCAAAATTTTTTGTTCCAAATCATTAGGAACCAACATTCTTCATTGGATTTACATCAAATCCAAGCACCACTTTCAATGAACCTTCTGTCTATAAATTAAGATCTTAAGCTTGATCAAAACTCACTCACTCATCTTCCTCTTCAAGTATAACCTACAATTCTTAGCCATTTTACCTCACCATGACTAAATCAAACAACTCCTCCACCTCTAGACCTCCAAAACGCACTGCCCGCATTAGTGTTAAACCATGTTGTTTCATCAACTTAGCAAACTCATCCTCAGAGGAATCCTCTCCTCTCAACATCTCATCTCCCATTGCAAATGAGAATTTCTTAACCCTTTCCACTCCAACTCCATCAAATGTTGTCATTAACACTCCACCACCAACAATCACTCCAATAGCAACCACACCACCACCCGCTCCATCACAACCTGTGAAGTCCCAATCACCACCAAACTCACCCAAGTTACAACCTACGGAGTTATTTAGGACTCCACCTACTTCACTTCATCCATATCTAGACGATTTGGAAGACCATCTACAAAGGTCAACCAATCCTCCACCCTTGACCTTCGAAGGTCAAGAACCTATGCTTTTCCATCCTCTCTACCCGAAAATCCACAGTCCTTTATACCGTGATGCACCACCTCCTCAACCTCAAATTCCAACATTCTCACCCACATCTACACTAATTGCCATAGACTAGGCAATGTGGATGAATTTCCAACAAACCCAAGAGGAGATTAGTGAAGAACTCACCCGTCTCTACACTCTCTCGGGTATGGTCGATAGCCGACTTAGTGAAGCTATGGACCTCCAAACCATCCTCATGAACTCCATTCCCACTCCACCTCCATCCAACAATCCACCACCACCATCAACCAACAACCAACCACCACCGCCACAAAGAAATGAGCCTACTCTTCCACCCGGTTTTCCAAGACATGGTTGTTCCATGTGTTAGAGAACCGCTCATTTGGCTGAAAGGTCAAACATTTTGGTGCATGAGCTCCAAAATGAAATGAGGTTCATCTTGAACCACATTCTTGAGCGTCTCAACGCCATCTCTCATCCTCCTCAATAGGAGTGTTCTAGTCTCTTTATATAGGAACTTTTAGGATGCTTTCTTAGGAACTTTTATTTTTTTAGGATGTATTTTTCTTACTTTTATGTAACGTCATGTTTTTTTTTGTGACTTTTGTCACATATTTTCGATATATGAATGTGATGTTATTATGCTTGTGGGTGATCATATTTTAGTATTTTATCCTTCTAACATCATTATATGATTATTTGAACTTAACTTTATACATTGATCATTTGTACTTAGGTACAAAATTTTGGTCAGACACTTCAGTTTGACTTTTTAAAGTCAACTACATTGAACATCTTGTTTGGATGACCATTTCATTTGCATTGTGCTTCTCCATTGAAGTTATTCATAACTAACATTTCTTTTGTAGCATCTCATACCCTTGAAATGTATACGTTGGTACTCTAGCAATGGGGAGTATACATCGAGGGGGAGCATATCATATTCTAACCATTTGTTTTGTAGGATCATTACCTTGTTACTCCATTTAGGGGGAGTATCAAACAAGGGGGAGCTTTTAAAGTTCTCAAAATCACATTCCGCTACGCATATCTTCTTTTTGTTTCGACAAAAAGGGGGAGAAAGGATTAAGTTTTCATAACTGTGAACCATCACAGTACATACATTTTTGCTTAAAATAGTTTTCAAAAATTGCATAAAACAAACTTAATATATATTTTTAAAAGGACTCATACTACATTTGCTTAAAAATATACTTTATGTTTTGTCATCAACAAAAAGGGGGAGATTGTTAATACAAATATCGTCCTAAAAACGTTATTTATATTTTACGATCTTTACTTAGTTTTGTTAATGACAATTACAAAGTATATCTTTTAGCAAATTATAAATACTAGCTAAAGTCTTTTTAAAACACATTTTATACTTCACAAAATCATTAAAAGTTACATTCTATACATTTACAAGTTTATTTCCTAAAAAGGAAACTTTATTTTTCAAAATGTAGAATGACATCATGAATGATATCTTGGATAGATTTTGTAATATCTTGTTTAGATCTTCAAGCCAAAGAGTTGAAATTTGAAGATATGGAAAGATTGTGCAAGATTTGGAAGATCCCTTAGCTGTCCTTCATTGACGGATCCTTTTTCATACAAGGACGGATCCCATTTTTGGGATCCGCCGGATCCGTCAACTGTTCATCCAGTTTGCCTATAAATAGCAAGCTGATCATTTGAACACACCATCACTCATATAGCTTAACATACATATTCATTCATTTACATATCACTAACCTCTATCATTCTTGCATTTCATTTGATCTTTCCTTTTGTAGAAAAGAGATCAAGCATTCAAGGATCAACGAACCGTTATCCTTTAGTATACATACTGTGTGATATCTTGTAGCAGTTTCACACATCATTATTTGTATCATTTGTATCAGTTGAGTGTGGTTAGTGTTTTAGTCCTTAAAACACAAAGAGTGTCGGGAGTGGTTGTACCCTTGTGAAAGAACCAAATGGGAGTGGTTGTATCCTTGTAAAGAACCCGGTGTTTAGCTTAGTACCGGAAAAAGAAGTAAGCGACGTGTAAAGGTTTTCTACGCCTAGAAGGGAGTTTGTTTCTTAGTGAAGGATAACTCTCGAGTTAGAGGCTCGAGGAGTGGAGTAGGGCAAGAAGAGAGTCCTTGTAGCCGAATCACTATAAACATCCGTGTTATGTTGTTTGATCATTCCTGACTTTACTTTTCGTACATATTTTTTGATTATCTATTTGTTCATAGTTTGATTGAATTCACATAAATAACAAAATGATTTAAAATTATAAACGGTAAAACTATTAAACCCCCATTCTAGTTTTCCACAAAACCTTTTGATGATTCATCATCATACTTACCATTTTATTTCTAATACCACGTTAAATAAGGATATGGATCTTAGTCATTCCTTTATTTAACTATACTGTTTCTCGTTGTTTTTGATTGAGCAAGATTACCAAATCTTCCGAACATATTCAAGGTAGATCTTAGGCATGTCAACCCTATGAGGGGCCCAACAGTATTAATAATTAGTGATAACCTTGTAATGTCATTTAATAAAGCCCATTTTTGCTGAGAAATTTAAACTTTTCGATTATTGATATTTACTTCACGATGCATTATAGATATATATATATTGTATACACAAACACGAGATAACACTTCCGTTGCAACAACACATCCTCACAAGCAACAACAAGCGATCGTACTCACAACAAAAACCTAACGTATCTATTATAGTACGTTTAATACAAAAGCACTTACACTAAATTACACCAACTATACTTAACAAAAACTAATACCATTTCTCTACAAACACTAACACTAATACTAATCCTAACTCTATCTTAACTAAAACCAACCGGACCTCAACATCATCGGCCCAACAACTCTACCCAACCCATCGAACATCACAGTCCAACCAATACACCCACTTTAATTATTTTCTTTCCTTTGCTTTCTTCTTTAGACCCGATCGATATTGCCTTCAAAAACCCACATGCAATCTTAAATATCGAACATGGCATTTACATATTTTTACACCATTAAAACCACCACTTAGCAAACTCCTTTTGTACAAATTCACAAACATAATGGTCGAGTATTAACACGATAACGAAACTCCTTTTTGTTGTCCCATTTTCGACACAAACATATAACTAAAAACATTGACACGAAATTGTATCATACTTCAATAGTTCCTATAATCTCCCAACTATATTACCAACTAAATTTGATACTCCAAAATGAAAGATGAACCATAAACACGACCTATGGCTCGATAAGCTCAATCTTGTGCCAATGTTGATGAAAATCGAATAAAATACAAAGCCAAACCAACCCATTATGAATCCCAATTGTTACTGCAATCTTAACACTCTTTTCTTAATAATGTAATACGTATAAGAATAAAACAAGAAGATAGAAATGAAATTGTGGCTCACTAGTTCAATCAATGGACACATGCTAACCCCAAATCGAATAAGGAAAACTCCAAGAACTAGAGTACAAAGTTTCAACTACCAACATCAACTTCACACTCAAACTAGGAAAACAAGATACAAGTGTCCCCTAGTTACAGTATCTCCAATCATTAAGTCAACTAGTCAAGGAAATGCTTGAGATATTTCGCCTATAAGACCCTTCATTCAATCTCTTTCTTTTCCCTACCACCTATCTCTCTTTCACAATCAATACATTCCCTAAAAAGTCAAGTAACTTTCTGTCGTGGGGTTTGGAAGCAAAGTCAGTAGAAGCAAAGTTGTATAAAGCCTTTCGAGTTCACTACTCCTTCTTGTATCTCATTCGAACAACCACAGTCCTTCACCACCTTTGCTAAAGGTGTGGTATGAACTCTCCTTCTCATTCTTTACACATATTATCACTCACACATCACTTGCATGCATCATATAATTCACACACTCGAACGTATTAAGTAGTATACATGGTTGCATGTTTCCACAGCCGCGACAAACCTCCCTTGAGGGAGATTTAGAAACCATGCACACCCTAGTACATGCTAGTAATGTCAGTACATACATCATTCCTTACTTCATACGAATGTTTAAATAAGTTATATAGTAAAGTTGGCAATTATCATTTTAAATAAGCCACTCAAGAAAATGGTAAACCTACATTTTTGAAAGCGTAACAGCCAACTCGCACACTCTTCTCACGTTTAACATATGAACACTTCATGCATTATCAAATAACACCCATATCACACTAATTCAACTCGAACTCAAAATATAACCATCACGCCAAACCAGTCAAAAAGAGATAGAAAAATATCATAGATTTTACTAGTTAAAACTTGTTCGAACTACCCATTTCACGTTTAATTTAATTCGAAACAGTACATGCAACAAATAAATATAAGCGCATGTCTCGAATCACAACTTAACGAACTCCAACTTCCATGATTGTAACGTCAACCATACACTCTCAACGACACTCAAAAGAACATGGTTCTTAAGCTACTCGACTAGTGTAGAAAAGACTTAGAAAAATATAAACCTATATCGGGTCTAAAATTTTGCGACAAGCCTACAAACTAAAATTATATTTTTGGATTTTTAAACACAACACTTAAATATTTTTGCACCTTTCTATAGTCTACATGGCCTAGAACATTTTTCGTATTCTAAGATCCCACTCATAAATTCCTCTCGACACTTAAAATGAACCATTTTGAATGCTACTCGACTAGCGTAAAAGACTTAGAAAATAATTGATATCTTTCGGATCAAAACTATGCGACAAGGCTATAAAGATTAAATATATTTTCGGATTTATAAACACAACACCTAGATATTTTGGTACAGCTCGATAGCACACCTAGCGAACTATATTTTTCATGTATCAACTTCGACCTTACAAACCCTTTTTCACGTTCGAATTAGAACTCTCTATGCGACACACATTAGTGTCTAAACTTTCAATTTCAGAAAATTAAATATAACCATTCGGTTGGGCCGAATCAAAGCCCAACAAGAGTTTGCGATAAATAAGCCCAACAGGCCCATGCAATATATTTTCAGAATCAGAAAATTTGTCCAAGTCTAAGCCCAAAACTATTTTCACGCCCTCGCCTCTAAATATATTAACGGGCCTTAAGATAAATCGTTAATAGGCCCATTGATATAAAAATAAGCTCTTTTATGGAATAAGCACTTGAAATAAGTTAAAATGAACTTAATAAAGTTAAAGAAATTTTCAGAATATTTTTCCCGTCATTTTTATGCAAAAAGGACTAAAAATGTAACGCGATCTAACTGGAAGGACCAAAACTGCCAAACTGTGAAAAATAGGGTCTGAAGCTGTGAAAACAGTTTATAAAGGACTTGAATTGACATACCATTGAACTCCAAGCTTTGTATGGACATATGGACAAGATTCGGACTAATATTGGACTATGGACTTAACCGAGGACTAACGATGTAACGCGAGCCACAGTTAGGGTAAAGGATGTAAAATCTGGAAGGAACAAGTACCAACTGTTATAACTTGACATTCTTATTCTATTTTTCATTTTTGGCATCACACTTATATCTCATATGCATTCGTACGCATTCTATTTGCATATTAGTTAATTTTCAATATTTAGTAACATTTCATGTTAATATTTCATATCAATTCATTTACTCTTTGAAGATATGATCTTACGAGAGCACGAGCACCATAATCATATATAATAACACCTTCACCTTCAACGATTAGATCGTTGTATATCATTAGTTAATCATCATCCACCATTCATACACACACACCACTAGAAATTAGTCAGATTCTCAGTTATTTATATATTTACCAGGTTCCATATCGAAGTTGTTATAATCACCTCTGAGTTTATTTTCACCATCACCAGTAACGCTTAAGGTGAGTCATGGCCTCACTTTTTAAACTCTTTATACTTTTTAAACTCCGTGAGGGGGATACATGCTATAAACAGATCACAAGTATTTTTCTGTATGCTACCTGACTTGATATATGCCTAAGTTACCATATTGCGGTGAACGCGAATATAATGAATAGATCTATTAGAGGCTGACGACCTATCCCACTAATACTGTGACGGAATGCTTTTTGCTAGTCGTATTAGTCGCGATGCATTATATTTGAGAGAAATAGGAATTGGCAAATCACCTATTACACGAGGGCAAAACCTTCATCATTAATTTGATGGACACCTCCGTTTATGCGGTACTTTGTTAACGTTTGCGTGTCATGAGACTTAGGGCAATATATGAACTGCGATATCAACTTTTAAACTGATTGTATCTCCAATACAATCTTACTTGTGAATCGAACTGATATTTAAATTACAAACTCCATGATTTCACTCAACATTATGTTGACTTTTAAGCATGTATCTCAGGAAACTAGAAGAGCAAGGCAAGGCATGGAGCAGGCGTACCCTATCTTGAATAAATGGTGTAAAATAAAGTTGTAATTCAGTTAAAATGATGTTTCTTTGGAGAAACCTTAGTACTCTGATGTAACGCTTTGTAACTGAATTTGTATTATGGACCTATGTAAATTAAAAATGCCATCTCAGGCTGTTTTTCTATGATTTTGTTTTCGATCCTCACAGTAACACCTAAATAAATCTTCCGCTGCTATATTCAAAATTTGGGGGTGTTACATACATCCATGACAGTTCTCTAGTATCTCAAGTCTAAAGGATAAATATTCATGATTTACTTGATGACAAGATCGATAAAGTACAATCATGCGGTTGAGATAAGTCCTATATTCTATTCATTGAATATTATGCGAAATTGGTATGCCAACGCATCAATATACTTTCAAGTATATTCTACCAAAACTCATATTTGTCTTAATTCAATGATATTCCCATATCATTGATCGATAATAGACTATTTAGAATAACATAAGTTATTCACAGATTTAAACATGAAAATATTGGATACAATCTATTATTAATGAATACAAACGTACCGAGTACTTTAATTAATTGTAAATAATAATTGCTTAACATCCCTTATCCAAATACTAAATAGATAAATGCATGATAATTCTAGTTAATGATTTTACCTAGGAGCGTGATATCAAAATTCACTACAAATATTCACACTTTTTCCCAGATAGCTCAACATCGGACTATTCAAGATCCTGATTAGGATTGGTCTGGTAGCTTGCACACTTGAGCTACCACTAGAACTTAGCAGTGTATACAACATCTTTCATGTGAGCAATACGAAGAAATGTCCTTTTATTGAGACACTCACTATTCCTCTGGAAGAGATCCAGATTGACGAATGTCTGAACTTTACTAAAGAACCTGTAATAACCCAAAAATTTCGAATTATTAACGTTCTGTAAACCCGAAACTATTGCTTATGAATTTTAAACAAGTCATTTTATTCACCTTTGCATTCAGAATATTACTATATATATATATATTTTTTTTTGAGGCATAACTGGTGCGATTCCAAAACAAACCCTGTGACAAACTCACGTTCCATTTTCACTGGAACCGTACGCGTACCGACACTGTAATAGTATGGCATGAGTTTAATAAATCAAACGAAGAACGTGCAGAACGAACCATAAAAATAATTACGAACTTGGAAATAAAAACAAATGATTTATGGCGACTCTAAAACTCTCGAGCTAGAGATATTTAAGCGGAACCAGATTTAACACTGTTTAGCGAAATTCGGGTATCTAATTTCTCACCTTACTTTAAACTCCTACCAAAAGCTTATACACACTAAAATAAAAATACTACTCACTCCTCCACTCACTCCATAAACCGAAATCCCCTTTTTCACTGCCAAACCCTAACCTCATTTGTCTTTGTCGCCACCTCTCCTCTTCCCCAAATAACCCCGATCCATCCCCATCCGCCATAAATTCCTTTGACTAAACTCTTTTGTCTCCTTCACATTCACAAGATAGCATAGGAAGATGAGACTTAGGTATAAGGATAACACACCGAAAGGGGATGATTATTCTCCCAACAATCCGAAAGTAGTATGGAGTTTAACTCCGGTATTCCCCTTAAATCCGCACCTCCTAAGTAGTATTCGAATCACACAACTATCAAACACACCAAAAATCTGAGAAGTTCTCAAGATCCAGGTCAAGATTGTGATTCGAATTTGGAGGCTGTTGGAGCAAGTGGGTTTGGATTGGAAGGGTTTCACACTAGAGTTCATATACCAAAATTATCAGGTTAATTGTTGATCCTTATTTTGTTATAAATTTTCTTGATTCGTTAATAGAAAAAAAAAAATTAGAAATTAGGTCGAATGAAGAAAAATTTGGGGTTAAGGAAATGGTTGTGATTATTGATGAAATAATGTTGTTAGGAAACCTCTGAATTAAAATTTTGAAGGAAAAAGAGTTAGTTAATTTAAAATGGGTCGAATAGGGTTTGACTTTTTATGGGTCATGGTTTATTCTTTGTGATGGTAGTGTGATTGTTGGAAAATATTGAAAACCTTGTGTTAGAAATTGTGCAGTCGAATTAGTAGCAGTAGCAGTAAGAATTTTAGGAAGGATGGTGTTTTGTGAAAGTTTTTGTGATTGTCGAATGTCATTAGGATCAGCAGTGGATTGTCGAATGATTGTCGGGTGTTAGAACTAGATTAGTAAGGTTGTATGTTGAAGTGTGTTAGTGAACCTAAAAGCCATGGATGAAGTGAGATTATGTAACCTTCGAATAGGCACCAAAACAAGCCCCAACGAGCTTTAGGAGTACCACGGTTCGTGGGTAGTCAAAGAGATGATGAAAACTTAGCACCCTAAGTCTTGTTTGGAAGTCACTAGCGGGCCACAGTCGACCCCAAATGAGTCGCTAACTTAATGTAGAGTGCCCCTTAGGTGGACTCGAGTAGTACTCGAAGGAGTGTTGTGAGGAGTGACCACAACCATAGTCCTTGGCATATCAAATTCATCAACACAAGTCTCCAAAGAGACTGCCTAAAACCATACCTTGGCACTCGACGTATCATTTCCATCTAAATGAAAATACCAGGCAAGCTACAAGTCTCAAAACATGTAAATTGTATGTTTGCTAAGTAATGGAATTTGGGTTAAACATAGCAGTGGGCTGAAGCCCAGAAATTACTAAAAGAGAGAGAGAGTTTGTGTAATCCTTGAACCAGGCCGAAAGTCCACTAGAGAGTTGGATTACATTGGACACGGGCCACAGCCCACTAACACTTTAAGAACAAAATCAGGGTGCGTTTGATTTTAGAATTAAAAGGGATGAGATGTCCAAATATTTTTAAAATATGACATAGTGTAATATAACCCAAACTAACGACAAGTCGGATATTAGCTATTAAAATTGTGACAAAAACGACTAGCCGAAACACTAAAAACTATTACACGTCAATAATAATTACGCCGTAAAGTGAAATGATAAAGCGTGCAACAATAACATGATCATTTTGAAAATACATATGTATACTATTTTACGTTCATCGAATCTTAAATCAAAAATGCAAACTAAATTATGCCATACTAATCTAGGTCACGCGTTGAAGTTATTACACACCATTTGACTCCATTGCATCACAGATTTCTACTACTACCAAGGTGAGTTCATAGTCCCACTTTTTCTATGTTTTCAAATCCCGTGGGGAGATACATGCTATAAATCTGAACACAAATATTTTTGTATGCTATCCTGATTGATATTGCTAAGTTAATATTGCCTAAGTTACCACCCTGCCAAAAAGTCCCTTATATCATGAACCATTAATCACTTGCGAGTGAACGCGAATTTAGTGAATAGATCTATTGGAAGTTGACGACCCATTTGAAGTTAGCCTGAAATGGTAACCAAATGCACTTTATTCGAATAATCAAGAGTTTGGCAAACTCCTACGACAAGGGCATTATCACCTCATCATTGTTATGATGTGGGCTATTTATATCATTTATTATTACACCCGATGTTAAGGTTTGCGTGTCATGAGGCTTAGGGCAATATATTTATATCACACTTCAATATCATTGTTTTCACTATTATCTGATTTGTGTTCAACTATTACAAATTAAACACTATGGATTCACTCAACCTTTGTGTTGACATTTTAAGCATGTTTTATCTCAGGTATTTAAAGAAGCTAAAGGCACGGAGTGGAACAGGGCCCCTTTTTGGACGATGTCCAAACACAAATGTTTTCATTCATCTGAAACACTTTTCATTTTGTATTTCTAAATATTTTGATTTTGTTGTTGACAACTCTGATTTTAATTTGATGAATGATAACAAATTTTCACAAAACGTCTCCTTCGAGTCGTTTTCTATAATTATGACTACGATCTAAGATGTAATACCCCAAATTAGACTTCCGCTGCTTCATTACGATTTTTGGGGTGTTACAGAACCTATCAAAATCATAGACCCTAAGGTCAAATGACTTAAGTAAAGTCGCACTTCTATTGTTAAAATCATTGGAATTCTCGCCGAAGTTTGAATATACTTGGGAATGAGAAGACTAAATGCAATAGAAGTACCCCCACCCTTTTAAGGCACATCATCAACTCATAACACAAATTAAATCATGAGGACATGATTCCCTTAACCGGTGGAGACTGTAGCAACCCGTAAAATTTCATAAGGCAAATGACTATTTTGCCATTTGAATTTTGACGTTTGACTATTTGACTTTTACCATAACGTAAAAGCAAATACTGTAACCGGTAATATTCCAAGTTTAAATAATCCACTCTTCTTTGAATTATTACTCTCTGAACGTCTTCGTTCACCTCTCTCTATAATTAACTATTTCATGTTACTTATAACTACTTTTATATTAAGTAATATTACTTTTATTATTTAATATTATTACTTGTATTAATTATGAAAGTCTAATCGTGTAAACTTTTCTCACGATCAACATAAGACTATGATGAGTCTATGTGTTCAATATGCTCTATTCTCACCAATAGTCATATTTTATATGAACTATTGCCACTTTATTATTTTTACGTAAACATTATACTCTTTACGTAATACGTGTACTCGAACCTACGTTATTAGGTTTTATCAAAGTATACGCTCTCCATTAAACTTATCACACATCTAATATACTTAGTTGGAGTAGATTGATAAGTTTTGATATTTTTATAAGTATTACATTTTTGTGTTGCCCGATTTTAAGTTTCGTGACTTAAAGGCTTAACGTTAGTAATTACCGGGACCAAAACTCACTCCGTAAACACAAGATAAAATAACTTCCCACCTCGTCATTTTTTGCCCAATTAGGCGTTTATATTACTCACCAAAGCCACATGATTTGATGAGGATTGATTTTGCATAGGATTGGAACATGTGTAGAAACTTAGCAAGTAAGTCTTGTAATATCTAGCTACTAACTTATCATATACTTATCACAACTCATTCAAGAACAAAAACATCTTCCTTTTTCCTCTCCCATAAATAATTCACCATCATCATTCATCTTCATCATCCTTTGATCTTCAAGCTTCAAGTTACACTACAAAGTTGAAGGCATAAGGGTTCTCTACCTAGATCTTAAGTTTATTTGGTGATTACATGGTTGGATTAAGAGCTACACAAGGTGTTAGGGGATGACTTCATAAGGTTCTTACAAGTTTAGATCAAGCCTAGCAAGGGCTAGCAAGATGAATAAAAGATTCAAGACAAGGGTTAAGTGTTGAATTGTTCTTGTTGTACTAGTAATATTTCATCCATCTTCCTTATAAGATTCATGTTTATTTTCATGTCTTATTCAATATGGTTGTAATAGGCTACTGGAATTCTATGTATTTTTATGATGTAATAGTGAATTTGCAAGTATTTGACATTGTACATGAGGTTTTTAACATAAAAAGTAGCCTAAACAAGCTCTAGGTATGACTTATGAAGCTGAAATTTACAACAGCCCCAAAGAATGATTAAGTTGATCATCTCAGTAAACTTTGAGGTTAAGGCGATAAGATAAGCCTGTAGAGCTATGCCTTGTGGTCGTTTCACTGGGTAGCGCACCTCATAACTCATCCCGATGAATAAATTAGAGCTAAAATGGTAAAAACATGTCTAAATCTGACTAATAGAATTCATTGGACAAAACGGGACAGTTCTGGCCATTTCTGGAACTCATAGTAGTTTTATGATATGAAGCTAAGACATAAACTTAAATGTAGAAGAAAGCCTCGCATCCTAAAGTGATGTAGAACTCAAGGTATGGCTTTTTCCGCGGGACTACAGAGTGCTGTCCAACTTTCTGCACTTAATCACAAGTTTAAAATTGGTGCTGGATAAAAAGCTTACTGATATGGAATTAAAACGCGATTTTCACCCTTTTCTGATCTGAACCACTAAAAGTGTAAAACATGAAAGTTACTTAGAATGATGTTTTATACAAAAACTTTTGCGTGCGTAAGCTGAAAGTGAAAAACGAAGGCTGTAAACTACAAAAACCAACTGGACCTGTTTAAGACTAAAAAGTAGCCATGACTTAAGAGTCTTTATGGCGTTTTGACCTCTTGATGCTGAGACACAGCCAAGGCTAAGCCAAGGAAGTTGTCTCAAGGCCTTCTAACTGAGACATAGCGATGGCTATGGCCTTGGTTGTTGTCTCAAGGTTGTGTGTCTAGCCGCACGGCTAGCTTGGGTTTGATGACCCGAAACTTATCATTGAGACTTGTTCAATTAATTGACTCATTTTCTTGACTTCGACAAAGTTATGAAATGCCATTAGCAATTTCATCACAACACACTTGACAAGTGTTACGCTAAACCATTTTGACACCACACTAGTTCAACAAATAGTCTTTGACGAAACATGACAAATGTTTTTATACAACATTTGTCTCGTCAAATACTTTTACTTATAAATGATAAGTACTACAACACTAGGGAACTTCATAATCCTAAGAGGCCTCTTTGGGGTGTCGTATCGATGAGTTGTGGATTTACGAATTAAAGTGTCCTGGCTCCTCATACGTTCACTACATGACCTCTAGATTTTGATAGCTCGAATAGTAATACTTAGTTATTTATAAAAGGCTAATAGCCAAACTATACTTTAAGAATACTTCACTCCTTTTCACAAATTAATAGAATACTGTACAACATCTTAATCAATTCAATGACTTTACATATACTTGTACACTCATATTGTACATTATACTAAGACATGATCACTATACTCTTGTAGGTCATCGTTAAAGATTGTGGTATCACCATACACTATCTGTTGCTATAATATACTACTGAACACTAAGGTGAGTTCATAGCCCCTACTTTTGTTTAACTGGTTTATAAACTACTTGGGGGCGATACATGCTACTGTTTTTATTATTATGGATAATTACTTGCAAACTCAATGCTAGCCCTGAATGTATTATTGCATGCCTAAGTTGTTTATGCCAAAAGTCTCCTTATCATGGACCACTAATCACTTGTTGTCGCGAGTGAGCGCAAATATTATGGATAGGCCTATCGGGATTGACGAATCCCGTTTGTGTTAATCATATAGCGGATATCACAAACACACTATATTTGAATTTCTAGGCATATGGCATAGTACCTACATAGGGCAAATTGTTTAATATATATATATATATATATATATATATATATATATATATATATATATATATATATATATATATATATATAGTCAGTCATGCGTGCCATTAGCTTAGAGCAATAATAACTATCAGGATGATGATTGCACACATTGCAATTATACTATGAACTTTATTGTCCACTACTATTTACAAACCTATGAATTTACTCAACATTTTTGTTGACTTTTTTAACATGTTTATCTCAGGTATGAAAGGAATTAGCTGGCATGAGAAGGCGCACGAAAAAACATTTTGAAGACGATGCATATATTATCATTCAAAAAACTTTACAACTTTTATGTTGTACATATTGTAACCTTGTGGGACCTCTTTGTAAACTCTGATATTTTAATTGAATGATAATTTATTTCAAAATGTCTCATTTAGAGTCATTTTCTGTAACTTGTACTGTAACCAATGATAGTAATACCTCAGTGACACAATCTTCCACTGCGATATTTTGGGGGTGTGACACAAGGTCTCACTTAAGCTAAATTTCAACAACAAGTGTTTCTTGAATTAGATGTGTATTATTCACATTTATAACGTTAGCTTCTTACCTTGCGGCCAAGACAATCATTTAAATCATATTCTATGTATTGTTTCTTGCACACAATTATAAGATTTCTCCCACTTGTGCATGGAACAATATCATGTAGCAGATAAACAACACGACACGTTTGTTTATGTGATCAATATAATTTGTGTCATAGATATTAGTATAGCAAGTAAATGTAGAACTTCACTGTCTAGTAAGGAAACGTACATGACTAACCTTTAAAAAAACGTAAGTGTCTGCAATTGGAAAGTAATTATCTTGAGACATTCAATAGATAATCTGGGTTACTACCAAGACAATAAAGCTTGTAGCTCCCACTAAATTAGAGAACATTACAATAATCCCTTATTCAGTAATAAGATTCAATGCTCCCACTGGATTTGACAACATTGTAAGTGTTTCATAACCAGTGAAAACAAATATCGTGCTTTTAACTTTCCTACATCTTTGAAGGCTCATACGTAACAATTACTTAGGCACTCCAAGAGTGTATTCTACTATGTAGATAATAGACTATCCATCAATACAATTAACCTGAAAATTGGGCATGCAATTTCTTACTTTAATAGGTCTATCATCCCCACAATGGTATGTAGTACCTCTAAAGGGTTAAAGAAACAACAACTAGATAAAATATCCTAGTTTACCTTTACTACCTTTTGCGGTAAGCAGTCTAGCTTCTAATTTAATAACTCATATTTTTTCCAGTTAACCAAATGTCATATTTGTTATAAAAGAATTTTAATCTTCGAATGAGGGTGATGAAATTTATATGGAAAATAAAAAATGTGCAATTCTCTTAACTATTAAAGCTTGCTATGAGTTATATTAGAATTTATACAATTCTAATGTTCCTATTATACCTTTCTCATTCATGAAAAGGAATAGGATTGAGTCTCACTCTTCTCTCATAAAAAGGATGTTGAACCTTAGACCTTGATAGATCTTTGAGTGCTCGTGGATCGATAGTAATGTCTATGTAATCACAAACACACTAATAGAAAGTCTCTATTACTTGTATTCTAAAGCGGAAATCAAACACAAGTATAAACACAAATAACTAAGAACAGTTTGATCCTCTATGGATCTTTGATTAAAACTAAAATTTGTTTTTCAAAACTCGTACATAATACATAATAATGTGTTCCTTTTATAGACAAGGAACCCTAAACCGTTTCACAAGAAACGTATATTCTAAAAACTAATAGAAGATATGCATTATAATTTCCTAATAAAACTCATGCATATCCTAACTAATAACAAAATACGTGGAAACACTTCTTCAGCAGAAACATAATACGCGGAATCTCTACTTCCGCAGAAACACTTCTTCAGCAGATTCCAGCTCTTCAGCAGAATCCATCAGCAGTATTTTTCAGCAGAATTCTTACTTATCAGAATTCCCAACAATCCTCCCCTAATCTTGAATTTGACATGGTTAAGTTCAAGATTCTTGATAGATCTGGAACACTTCAGAATAAGAGGATTGACTTCGAACATCAACAGCAAAGAATCAAATGAACCATATCTCTATGAATGGCAAAACTTTAAACTTCAGGTCTTTGCAGCAACAAATGACAAAGTGTACATCAAAACAATTTAGTTTCAAACTATTCTCATCACATCCAGGTGTGTTAACTCCTGTGAGAGGTGAATCATTGAAAATAATGGATTTGATGTCTCTTTACCAATAGCCATTACTACTGGAGTAGCCAAATGTTTAAGTTCGAAAACTATGGTACACTGATAACCATATGATTTTTAGCAAATCATCAGCTATAAACGGATTTGAGATGTCTTTACCTGTAGCCGTTTGCTCAGGACTAGTCAATTCTTAGGTTGAATAAATCACCTTTGGTGAATTGATAACCAAATATGGTATTCCACTGCCTTTACCACAAGCCATATACTTGAGGGCTAGCCAATTCTTGGGAATCCAAAAGGATTAATCCATGGTGAATTAATGACCATACAACCCTCAGCAATTAAGCATGGGTGAGTTGCATACCCTATAGTTTTGAGCAAACCATTACAACTATCAACAGATTTGATGTGTCTTTACCAAAGCTGTACCCTTTGGACTAGCCAACTATTTGATGGACACAAGTCGCATCTAGTGAGTTGATAACCATCAACAGAGTGATGTACAACAAACCTGCAGAAAAGTTAGTACAAATATACAATGTTTTTTTTTTTTTTTTTTTTTTTTTTTTTTTTTAACTAAGAAATAAATGAAATAAAACACACAACAAGGATACAAGATACCAGAATCAAGTAGAAGCTTTGTGTTGCAGAAGCTTGGACTTGATTAACCCAATCAATTGTCCAGCATTAGTCATATCATTTGCCACTGGATTAGGAGGAACTTTCAATTTCCTTCTAAGGATACGTTGCATCAGTTTAATGGACAAAGGATAATGCTGATCAGAAAACATACACACCCTAATCCCAGACTTTGTTTCAACAACATGCACATTTGGGATAGGGTAAAATCTCCAAGTATCAATCTTCCACTTATCTGAATTCTTCCAAATTGACACTACTAGAAAAAGGGCTTTCCTTGACTCGCATTTTATGACGCACACTAAAAGATGACGCGCAAATAGCAGAGTCATAAAATAAGAGTCATAAAGAGTAAATTTTGTATTTGGGATGACTCGTTTTCAGAAGCGTCATAACATAGGGTCATAATCAGTTAAAATTTAGCCTGAAAGATGACGCTCGTTTTGCTTCGTCATAAATAGGGGTCATCTCCTTCGTTTTTTTTTTTTTTTTGGCCAAAAACACTTTCCCGCTCTTAACACACTCAAACCCCTCTAAAATTTCTCAAAACACTCAAAACACTCCCGCCCCCTCAAACCCTTCTCAAACCCCTCTAATATTTCTCAAAACTCTCAAAACACTCCCGCCCCCTCTCAAAACACTCGACATCAGTTTGCCCTAATTTCCCATCTCAAAACACTCGACATCAGGCTTTCTCAGGTCGACCTTTCTTTAGGTTAAGTGGCGTGTAGCTAATCTCGCTAATATCTCAGATCGGGGGATAACTCTGTCTCCGCTTCTGCTCGTGCACTCGTTAAAGCAAACTCATGGCCAATTTGCCCTAATTTTGAAAGGTATGCCGTAATTTGCCCTAATTTCCCATCTCAAAACTCTCTAAACCTGATAAATTAATGTAGTTGTAGAGTTTTATTTAGGTTATAAAATCAATTTATTGATTTTTAATGTAGCACACCAGGTGTTTGTGAAAATGTAACTAGGTTTTTGTATCAGTTTTTGTATCATTATTTTTTGTATCAGTTTTTGTATCTGTTTTTGTATCATTATTTGTATCAGGTGTTTGTGAAAATGTTACTATGATGTAAGATAATATTTTTTGGTGTTTGTGAATAACATGTATAGTTTAATAGAGTAAACTTTAACTGTAAATGATTTGTAAGCTGGTGTTCTTGTTTAACATGTATAGTTTACTAGGTAGTTATCTTTTTCTGTTTTAGTTTAATAAAACCTTGTGTAAATTGTATCAATTTGTGAATAACATCTATCAGACTCGACACTTACACGAGATGTTTTCTGTTTTAGAGTTTTTAGGTAATGGATAAATCTTGGATTTTGTCTGATAGATTATCAATCGCATACGAGGAAGGCGTGGATGCCTTTTTAGAGTTTGCACAATGCAATAACCCAAATTCCAATGCCGTTCCGTGTCCTTGTGTAAATTGTATCAATTTGTGTCACACTTCCATCAAAAACGTGCGTTATCACGTGTTTAAACACGGTTTCGATGAGAATTATATTGATTGGACCTTCCACGGAGAAAATTCATCTAAGGATGAAGCTCAATGCCCTAATGAGTATAGACCTCCCGAGTTCGATTACACAAAGGAGATGCTACATGACGCCTTCACATATGCAGAGAATGAACCTAATTTATTGAAGTCACTTCTCGAAGAATGCGACAAGCCACTGTATGAAGGGTCTAAGTATAATGCACTAAATGGATTGCTGAAATTCCAACATTTGAAGGGTCAATTTGGCTGGTCTGATACAAGCTTTGATGCTTTATTGGGCGAGCTAAATGATGTTTTGCCTTCAAATAATACAATCCCTAAGTCGATATACGAGGCCAAGAAGTTGCTAAAAGGAATAAGCATAGAATACATTAAGTATCATGCTTGTGAGAATGATTGTGTCTTGTTCTGGGATGAGCACAAGGATGCTTCTCAATGTCCAACTTGTGGCACTTCTAGGTGGAAGGAGAATAGCAAGAAGGTGCCGAGAAAAGTTGTTTGGTATTTCCCGCCCATTCCTAGATTTAGAAGAATGTTCTTGTCACCAGAAACCGCACATGACCTAACTTGGCACGCGCAAGGTCGGGTCAGTGATGGCAAGCTAAGACATCCTTGTGATTCCCCATCTTGGAAGCTTGTTGACGACAAGTACTGGAAAGAATTTGGAAAGGAAGATAGGAATCTGAGATTAACCTTGTCCGCGGATGGTATAAACCCTCATAAGTCATTAAGTGCAAAGTATAGTTGTTGGCCGGTTACCCTAGCAACATACAATCTGCCTTCTTATTTGTGTATGTCAAGAAAGTTCATGATGTTGACTCTACTGATATCAGGTCCAAGGCAACCTGGTAACTGTATATTTGTTAAAGTCTGTCAAGCATTATTTATTATTTAAAGTTTTTGGTATGAAAATAACTGTTTATTTTGTTTATTTTAAACATGCAGGTTGCTTTTTGGTAATAAAAGATGGCCTCGGGTTCTGATTCGGACTAAACTTAACTGGGTTAATTCTAAGGTTAGTTATTTGTTATGGCTTATTTGCATCTCCTAGCTTATTAATAGTCTAAGTAATACTAGTGTAGAGTGGTTTTTAGTTTTAATCAGCTTAGTATAGGGTAAAATTGCAATACAGATTAGTGTAAGGGTGTTTGGTTTAAGACAGCTTATAGGTTAGTTTGGGTATAATCTGAAAAGCACTGTTCATGTGCCAAGTTTCTGAGTTTGATTGAACTGATTCAAAGGTATTTTAGTTGTTCTCATCAGAAGATAGGGCAGTTTGATGGTTATTTAAAGTCTGCATTTAGATATTTTAGTTTTGAGCTCTTATCTGCCCTAATAAGCTTAGCAATAAGCTGAGCTTAATTTGAGTTCATTTTGGCTTTGCTAGTTAGTTCAATAATGGTGCTTAAGTGAGTTCCTATGAGTTGGTCTGCTGTGGAGTAGTCTTGCTCAAATTTTGCGCCAAATTCCTAATCTGCTACCACAGATTGTTTTGCAGCAATTAGTTATCTACACTGCTGATCTAGGATCAAAATTGGCTTATCGTATCTGCTTTAGGTCCTAATTTTTGGAATCTAGGTAGGTTAGGTAGGGGTCTTTTGGTGCATAATCTGGTATTTGAGTTTCACCTTATTAATCTGCTTATAACTGATCTGCAAATAAGCCCATATACGCCCTGTGCAGACCATTTGTTGTTAATCAACTGTAGTTGCATATCATATACAACTGTTTCTAAAATGTTGTTTTATTTGACTAGATTGGTGGTGATAGCAATGAGTACACGGATGCGGATTTCGACGATATTCGAGAAGAATGGCCAATTTAATTATGTGTCGAATTTCATTTTTAGGTAGAAATCGTATTGTAGTAACATTAACTAATGAATTGTTATGTAATGAATTGGTAATTTGATTATATATGAAATGCGTTAATTTTTGTACAATTATCAGGTTTATTGTCAGTAATTATTTATATAATCAGGTTTTAATTAAAAAACAGAAAAAATAAAAAAAAAATGATTTTAAGGTAATGACTCGCAAAAACATATGTCAGAAAAGTGTGTCATAAAAGTTAGTCAAAATGATTTTAAGGGTAATGACACGCAACGTGGGTCATAAGTGCGAGTCATAGAGGGATGACGCACAAATGCGAGTCATGAATATTTATGACGGGTCTTTCCTTGACTCCAATGTGCGCGTCATAAGGTCTCTTCTTGACTCGCATCTGGAGTCAAGGAAAGCCCTTTTTCTAGTAGTGTGAGTAGCCTATTCCATCTGGAGATTGAGAATAAAAAAGAACTTGAAGATCTCCCAGTAAGTACAAACCAGCACCCTGTGGTGTATGAGTGGCATAATACTCTGTGACAAGTCTATGGAGAGTAATCAAATCTTGCTTATCCACCAAGTGAAGTATTTCTTGCAAGAAAGTAAACTGCATGTAGGAATTATCAATCCTATATATGGTGTTAAGCTGTCCATCAGTCAATGTCCATTGTACCAAAACACTACAAGAACCCTTAGGAAAAGTTTCAGAAGAACCCACTTTGATAAATGTTGTATCAGCAGCCTGTAGGTCCAAATGCTTAGAAGAACTACCCTTTTGTGACTTATGTAATCTAGAGATCTGCTTCCTAGCTAATCTAACTGATCTCCTTATGGCAATGTGTCTTCTGTGAGACATCCTTTTCTTCCTCCTACCAGGTATATAAATACCCATAGAGAGAGGAGAAAGAGAAGTAACCTTTTCAGATGCACCAGAGGCATCTTCAGTAGGAATAGAAAATGTAGGAACAGAGGAAATTGGAACAGAACCACCTACTTCATACAATTTATCAAACTCATCTCTGGCCTGGCTAGACTTAGCAGCTTCTTGTTCAGCTCTCCTAACCATATCTGCATTATAGTTGGAAAGATGTGTTCCTTCTTGTTCAGCAGATGCAGAAGAAGGAATGGGATCAGGCTCAATAGATGTGTCAGCAGCACTGGGTGTAGATCCAGGAGAAACAAGAATAGAAGGATTCTCAGCAATCATTGATGGTTGTCTCTCAGATGTTTCCTCAGTGGAAATGGAAGGTGCAGCAACAGGTTCAGCAGATTGTATCCCTTCAGGAGGTGTCTCAGTAGAAACAGCATGAGTGCTCAGCTGTTCTCTATTACCAGAAAATGAAGTAACAATCTCAACTGTCTTGAGTCTTTTAGCTTCTGGAACATTCACACTTGCAGCATTCCTCTTCAATTGATTAGAAGCTGGTTTAACACTCTTCATAATCCTATTATATAGACTTGTCAATTTAGATTCAGGTAAAGCCCAGATTTGCTTCTTGGTCAAACCAGAGTTATAGATAGAAGTATATTGGTTATAGACCACATTTCTCATATAAGTCTTCATTTGTGCTGCAGTCTGTGGTTTCTCCCTCTTAGCTTTGGCCTTCTGTGCAACAATAGCCTTTCTCTTTTCAGCTGCAGCTTTCTTCTTTTGTTGACCAATAGCCATCATTTGTGCAGGAAAGTTCTCACTATTAAAATCAGCTCCCAAAATTCTTTGAGCAAGAGTAGGATTTGAAGCAGCTTGTAAAGTGTAAGAATCCCACTGCTCATCAGTAAAATGAACTGATTGTTCATCCAGTTCTCTTTGTCTTTCAGGAGGCAAATTTGAAGTAAACTGATCTGCAAGCTTTTGTGCCAATGCCTTACTCTTCATCAGATCTTCATAATCTTTCAGAATTCTTGCTTGTCCAATCCTCTCTTTGTCAGTCACAAGGTCAGGACCAAGATCCTCCTCATCCAACACTCCTTTCCTCTTGGCAGAGAGAATCATATCAGAAACATTGGTAGCAGGCTCATCAGAAGAATCATCATGAGAAATATCAACAATTGGAACTGTGTCAATATCCTCAGTAGGAACATCAGAAGAAGCATCAATATTAGAAATATGTTGAGAAGTATCTTCAACATGTGTAGGAAGACAACAGCATCAGGATCCAGGACAAAAGTTCTCCCAGCAACAAATATTACAGGAGAAACTTCTAAAGGTATAACACTAGTTTGTGCTGGAATTGAAGATGAATGGCCAACAGTAGAAGCAACATCAACCATTGGTTCATCAGCCTTAAGATGATCACCATCAACTGTATCTTGAACAACATCCACACTTGGCACCTTAGAAGTCTCAGTGGAATCCTTGCTCAAATACTGTCTTCTCTTCTTTCTATAGAACTTGAGAGGCTCTTTTGATTTTGATGATTCAGCAGCTTTGGGTGAAGAAGCATGAGTCTGCTGAGCAGCTTCAGCCAATAACTCAAGATGATCCAATTGTATATCCTCCTGCTCTTCATCAGAGGCAAACACAAACTTCCTTTTCTTTTTCTGCCCAAGTTGACCTTCTAACTCCTGAACCCTCTTTTTCAACACCACAATCTCACCACCAAGTGAGGATTTGGTATCTGCGAGCTCCTTCTTTAACTTGTTAACTTCTTGAACATTCTTGTTGAGCAAATCATATACAGATGTGAGAGTAATAGGGTCCTCAGCTCCACCAGCAGATTGCTCAGTGGGAATGGGAGCTGATGAAGTGAAAAGTGTACCGCTTTTAAGGGGTCATTTAAGCCCTAAATCGTATTTATTTGATCAAATATTGCCCTAAATCGTTCCTTTTGTCATTTTAGGTACTTTTGAGGAGAAATCTGGAAAAGGAGGCATTTTGGACGTTTTTGGAGCATAAAAGTGAAGAAAACGATAAAGTCTCAAAAATCGGCTAAAAGTTACCTTTGACGGCGTCAGATTTTACTCTGGACGGCGTCATGGCTTGGCAAGAAAAGGTGGATGTGAAATTTACTCATGATAAGCCAGTGAAAATTGCATGTGAATTCTGACGGCGTCACGCTTTAACCTGATCAAGGGCGTCACGGCTTAATTCAAAGAGGGACGGCGTCACGTTCAAGGTCTGACGGCGTCAAGCCTTGATAAGCCAGAACGGATTTTGGAGAGCTAAAGAGGGACGGCGTCAAGAAGGTCATCCGGGAACCCTAAAAGCGGCGAGGTGACGGCGTCACACTCCATAAGGTGACGCCGTCAGATCCAAAAGTCTATATATAGTTTTCTAATTTTTTGTCATTAAAAGGGAGAGCTTAGTGTGGAATTTTTGGGAGAAAAACCCTAAGACGATTTTAGCATCTTTTTCAAGGCTTTTTGCCTTGAGATCTTCCATGTTACATTGAAGATAAGTTATCAATTAATCATTCAATATGTCTATGTGTTGTTTGATTTTATCTTGTTCTTGTCTTTTGTTTAACATGTTAGGCTAGATTTATCTTGTGTTTGCTTAGATCTAATGAAACCTAGCTATTGATTATTGGTTATTAGTGTGTTATTAGTTATATTGGATGATTGTTTATCTATGTTAGGCTTAAGAAAACTGGCTAACTTCCTATTCGGTAACTTGCTTGAACGTCTTAAGAAACATGAACCAAATGCGTACTAAAGGTTTTTATGGTTGTATTTAATGCACAAGCGAATTCTAGTGATCCCATGTTAGGAGCTTTTTAGCCGGCTCGACATAGGAGTGAAGTAGGAGCTTGTAGAGTTGGGGAAGTACGTACGCCACCCCACGATTGGTATTAAGGAATACACCCGTCATCCACGCAACTAATACACACTAATCAACCGGTAAAAGATAGTTAGGGAGTAAGGAAATCTAAGTAAACACATTTCTCTACACATAAGTTTTCACCAACATTTTCATTTTTGTTATTTTATTTTATTTGCATTTGTAGTTATTTGGGTTAGTTGACTAGCAACTAATTCTGCCCACTCCTTCAAACCCGAGATTTTACTTGCTTTCATAAAAATATAAAAACATAAAAAGAATCTTCCTCAACCTTTAAACCTATTAGAGTAGTTTTTCATACCTAACGAACACTATTCCCTGTGGAGAACGATCAATCCCCCGTACTTACCACTACACTATACTACATCGGTCAGGTACACTGCCTGGTGGGGTTGTAAGCCTCTTGAGATCCCTCGAGAGGTAAAACCTGTTGTAAGGTTGCAAAACCACGCATCAAGTTTTTGGCGCCGCTGCCGGGGAATAGTTATTGTTTAGGTTGAATTTTTATTTTATAGGTCTACTCACTAGATTCCTTTCTAGTGAGATTTTTGTTTTATTTTTCTAGGTTTTCTTTAGTCTATCTATTTTCTTCGTGTCTTTGTTCGTAACCATACCATTCGACATCATGGAAGATGGTAATATCCTTAATCCCAACAACCCACCACCACAACAACCACCACCTCCTAGAGCCCGTACTTTAGGAGAGTACTCCCGTCCTAGCCACCATGGCTATCGAAACACCATTGAGCTCACTCAAGGAGCCAATATCACACCCTTGCGATCCGACACCATCCGGTTGGTGCAAAGCGGATGCGCATTCCATGGACTTCGATCTGAAGATCCTAATCAACATCTCAAGGACTTTCTCAAAATCGTTGATTCTATAGACCTTGATGTTGCCACTCGAGAGACGACCCGATTGCGTCTCTTCCAATTCTCTTTGCGGGACCAAGCTAGTCAATGGCTAGAGCGTCAACCCGCAGGATCCATCACCTCTTGGGATGATCTCACCACTCGTTTCCTTGCTCAGTTTTTCCCACCGGGAAGAACTACCAAGCTAAGGAATGATATCTTGATGTTCCAACAACGTCAAGGCGAAACTCTCTACGAGGCATGGACTCGATTCAAGGACTTACTCCAAAAAGTCCCTCACCATGGCATAGAACTTTGGCTCCAAGTCCAAATCTTCTATGACCATATCAATCTCTACACGAGGCAAACCATTGACCAATCGGCCGGTGGTAAGCTACGTGATCTAAGTGCGGAACAATCATGGGCTCTCCTAGAGGATCTTGCTCTTTATGACAATGAAAGTTGGAGTGATCCCCGTGATTTGAATAAAACGGTCAAGGCAATATCTTTGCCTTCGAACAATTCAAGCACTTCCGACCGTAGGATCATAGAACTTGAAGACCAAGTCAAGTTTCTCATGAAATCCTACGAGGCTCCTAAACTTTCAAGCCAAGTGAACAAAATCACTTCTTCATGTGAATTATGTAGTGGTCCCCACGACACTCGTGATTGCATGGAACTCCCCGAACAAGCTTTTGTGGACTACGCATCCTCGCGTACCGACGGAGCGGGAGACAAGTGGTACACTTTCAAACCCGAGCCAAACCCTTATGGTGATTCATACAACCCCTCATGGAAAAATCACCCGAACCTTAGGTGGAAACAAAACCAAAACGCACAACAACCCAATTCTTCCAACCCACCTAATCGTTTCCAATCAAGCGGTTCCAACTCGAACCGTACTTTCAACAACAATCCTTCCGGCAATGGTAGTACCAATAACTTTGAAGGATTGATGTCTCAATTTATGGCATCTCAAGAAGTTCGTTTAGCCAAGTTTGAAGCCGATTTCAAACAAAAACAAAGCGAGATGACCAATAAGATTGACACATTGTTGAAAGCCCTCAATGACCGAGAAATGGGAGCACTCCCTAGCAACACGGTCAAGAACCCGAAACTGAACGTCAACGCTATTTCATCGGTTTCGTCCCCTAGTTCTTGTCCACAATATTATTCGGTCAATTCCATGAGCACGTGTTTCAAACAAACCCAAGTCGTTCCAAATGACCAAGAAGTTATGACATCCAAATTGGTCAACAACATAGTTGAAACACCTCCCACTCAAAACCTTGACGAAGAATTCAAGGAGCTCCACCTTGAAAGTCCGGTTGTTGATGTGTTGGATGAGAAGAAGCTCAAGTTAGGCGAAAAAGGGACCGCCTTCATTCAAAACAAACTACCTAAGAAGTTAGATGACCCGGGCTTATTCGTTCTACCTTGCAAGATCGGTAATTCGGAGGCTTATGACACATTAGCCGATCTTGGATCAAGCCTTAACCTACTTCCGTTACCTCTCTACACCTCTCTAAAACTAGGAAAACTTGAAGAAACCGAGGTGATAATAGGTTTAGCGGATGGGAGTGTTGCTTACCCGGTTGGAGTAGTTAAGGACGTGTTAGTGCACATTGGAAAACTAACCATTTTAGCCGATTTCCACGTCCTTGATATGGTTAGCGACCCTACATGCCCCTTGTTGATAGGTAGAGGATTTTTGGCGACCGCTAGTGCTATGATTGATTGTAAGAAATCTAAGATAGCGGTAGGAGAAGGAGATACTTGGTCAGTCTATGATGTGAAGAAACATGCTTATGATACTAGTGATGAACCGACACCCCATTGGTTAGAGTTGAATAGGAGACCATCTAGATATGGACCTTGGATAGATAGAGGCTTCATAGGACCCCAACGCCCATTTTACCTAGAAGAGGACTTTGTGAACCGAACACATACGGTAGAACAACTCTTGGCTAGGGACACCGAATTGGATCCATTTGAAGACCCTCTAGTTTTTAGAAGGATGATTGAGTTCCTAGGAGTTTTGCCAATTAACCTAGGAATGAATAAGTGGACTTGTGAGGAAGATGATCATAAGTGGAGTTGGGACAAACCACCCAAAGATGGAGATGGGTCATGGCATATTAAGATGACATTGTATGACCCGGATGGAGAGAAGTTTGAAAAAATATATCGTACTAAGCGGACCAATAGGAAACTTCAATCCAAGCTTAACCCTAAAGACGTCCTCGATGACGAGCTCACTTATATAGGGTAGGGTGACTTTGAGTCTAGCTACAAGACTCGTTAATAAAGAAAAGCGCTTCTTGGGAGGCAACCCAAGCTTTATTTTATTTATTTGCTTTGTGTGTTTATTTGTTTGTTTGTTTGTTTTTATTTGTTTCCGTATGTATGTTTAATTTTTATTCCTATTGATTCATGTTAAAAACTAATTTGTGAAAATGCTTTATTTTGTTTTAACTTCGTCTTAACTACATATAAAGGTATTTTGCAAAAGTTAAGTGTAAGGGAAATCTAAATCGGTTTATTAGAACACAAATTAACATGAATCGTAATAATAATAAATTAACATACATATTAGTGTGTGTTTGAGTCAAATGCTTGTATCGAGTCATAATGATGTTTTGCAGGATTTCCAGGAAGTAAGGTAAAGGTTTTTCCAGAAATTTTCCGAAAACTTAAAATGAAAATTTTTGTCAGGTCATTTCTGACGGCGTCAGGGTTTATAACCTGACGGCGTCAGATTTAATTTTCAGAAATTTTTGAAAGTTTTGTTTTTAAAAAAAAGTTTTTATTAAAATCTCCAACTTATAATCTCCAGGAATCTGCAAAGTTATCATTCCACAAGCATTATATCCTTATATATAGATTTATCCCGCCGATGTTATGCAGGTTTTCGTGTTTGTTTTCTCAGGTTTAATAGGTTATTTTGGACAAGGAAATGTTTTTGAATCAAGCTTATGGCGATGCATTAGTCATGGAGCTTCAACATTACTTTGGAAGAAGATTTAACCGTATTACTTCATTATCCACCGAGCGAATCAGGGGAGTATTTAATTTCATTCTTTTACTTTTTGCTTTTACATCTTGTTATTTGAACATTGGGGACAATGTTCATCTTAAGTGTAAGGGGAGGGTAAAAGTACGATTAGAGAATACTATTACGCTTGATTTTTGTTTGTTTAATAGTAGATGTGTAATAAAACTGAGAGAAATACTTGTTAAGGTAATTTTAGTGCCAAATTTAAAATTTTTTACAACATATAGGAGTGAAACTTTGATCTTAATGAGCGTCTCACGGATAGGAGTTATATGACTAGCACAAAAACCGTACCACTAAAAAATTTTCCACCCCCAAATATGTGAGGTTCACCCCTAAAATTGGTAGGAAAAGCATTTATGCTATGATGTGTGTACCGGTAGCACTTAGATTCTAGAACTTGCGTTAGGACCATTCCAAGGCCACAAGTGAGACTACATTCGTGTAGTTAGATTTACTACATGATAAGAGGCATTAGGATTAACCCATTGTTTTACACCTGTGTTTTTGTTATAATTACTTTGGCTACATTGGTCAAGTAATTCTCCCACACCCTTTGCGTTGTACTCATTTTTAGTACACGATACCCCTAGTACACCCCTCAGAGCCTATCTTTTCGTTTCGACCTTTAAGCATTTTACTTAAAGGAAGAATTTGTTACACCCCACTAAAATGTACACCCAAATTGCCTTAGCCTACCTTGTATGCACTCATCTTTAGTGCATTATTGTTACAACATTTGTTTAAACCCAAGTTAATTATCTAGTTGATTACATGGTTGCTAAGTCGAGTCATATCCTTGTACATATTGTTTTGGGACGATTGGGACTCATGGGTAAAGTACTAGTGTAATGGAGTAATGGGGAAGAACATCATTTATTACCCCCATATGTGCTAAATATTTTAAAAAGTACTCCAAGTTTTTCAATTATCTTAATTCGAGTCATTAGAATAGTTATTTGTAAAGTTATGTAAAAGTTCAAGTGTAAGGGGATGCAATGCCCCTATGATGTATTATTTTGGATGGTAGGGCAAAAAAAAAAAAAAAAAAAAAAATCGAAAAAATCAAGAAAAATACAAAAAAAATGAGAAAAAGAAAAGTAGAAAAAAACATACGGACTACCATCCCGTTTCATTTTTTATTTTATGTTTTTGTTATTTTCTTTCATTTGCTTAAATCGAGTCGAGTCTTGGCTTAGCAACATTGTATAGTACATGTAATTGATCAAGATCTTTAACTCGCCACCAGTAAAATATCCTTTATCCAACAAAACCGTGTTTTCCTTTTCCCTACACCTAACGTTATAGCCCATTTAAAAGCCCTCTTTGATAGTTTATCTTAGGTGCTTACGCCTAGTGGAGGAGGTTTTCGATCCTTTCCCAAGCCTATGGTAATCTATTTGCTATGACAGGTAGTGAGAGATATTATCCGTTTTCATTTATGAGATTTATTTTGATGACACTTGAGAGATGTGAGTATCTAAACACTACTTGTGAGGTGCTAGTTTATAATCTCCGTGCTTATTATGATTAAAGTGGAACGATTATTTGTTGTAATTACTTTTATGTTTGCGTTAAATGACCCCTAACCTGTATTTTGATTAGAATAAAAGCGCATTTGCTTGAGGACAAGCAAATCTCAAGTGTAAGGGTATTTGATGAAGCGAAAAGTGTACCGCTTTTAAGGGGTCATTTAAGCCCTAAATCGTATTTATTTGATCAAATATTGCCCTAAATCGTTCCTTTTGTCATTTTAGGTACTTTTGAGGAGAAATCTGGAAAAGGAGGAATTTTGGACGTTTTTGGAGCATAAAAGTGAAGAAAACGACAAAGTCTCAAAAATCGGCTAAAAGTTACCTTTGACGGCGTCAGATTTTACTCTGGATGGCGTCATGGCTTGGCAAGAAAAGGTGGATGTGAAATTTACTCATGATAAGCCAGTGAAAATTGCATGTGAATTCTGACGGCGTCACGCTTTAACCTGATCAAGGGCGTCACGGCTTAATTCAAAGAGGGATGGCGTCACGTTCAAGGTCTGACGGCGTCAAGCCTTGATAAGCCAGAACGGATTTTGGAGAGCTAAAGAGGGACGGCGTCAAGAAGGTCATCCGGGAACCCTAAAAGCGGCGAGGTGACGGCGTCACACTCCATAAGGTGACACCGTCAGATCCAAAAGTCTATATATAGTTTTCTAATTTTTTGTCATTAAAAGGGAGAGCTTAGTGTGGAATTTTTGGGAGAAAAACCCTAAGACGATTTTAGCATCTTTTTCAAGGCTTTTTGCCTTGAGATCTTCCATGTTACATTGAAGATAAGTTATCAATTAATCATTCAATATGTCTATGTGTTGTTTGATTTTATCTTGTTCTTGTCTTTTGTTTAACATGTTAGGCTAGATTTATCTTGTGTTTGCTTAGATCTAATGAAACCTAGTGATGCGCGTGATGTGTCGTTGCGGTTTAGCAGTTTTAATGCCTACTCAAGTTTTAAATTTATATTTAGCCGACTTATCAATAACACACACACTTAACGAGCAGTGTACCCGGTCAGTATGAAGATAATGGTAAGTAGAGTGTCGATCACTAAGAGTGGAACGTATAATCTCGTTAATCTAATCAGTATTTTAATATCCTAACGCAAGGGGGTTTCAGCCTGAGAGACTGGCACAGTTTTGTTTGCAATTAAATAATAAAATAAACAAATAGGCACGAATCAGCAAGTAGCACACACGTACACAGATAGATACTAGAGACAATAAGAGGGCTGTCCTTATGATTAAGTAGATTGTCACTTGTTTTATTGATAGCTTTATATGAAGTGTATGTAATTAACCCTTTCTCGTTGGTCCTATTCTTATCGGCGAGTAAACCCTTAATGACGACTTATGTCTAAAAGTTATTCCTAAGTGATCAATTTAGAAACAACCGTGGGAGCCACACCTTGTCCCGCAGTCGGGTGCCCGCAAGCCACTAATAAACACAGAGGTGGTCAATGCACTAATAAGTAGTAACCAAAGACATCAACATATAAACTTTAATTGATGGGAAAGCAAGTATTAAAGGGAGTGCAATCTTTCCGTTGTCACATTACACAAGCCACCAATCCTGATGAATTAAAGTTTGCTAAAACAATAAAACAAAACTACTTAATGAATTAAATACATGCAGCACCTTCTTACAGCTCTTGTATCTTCGATTTGGGTGTGTCTTGTGCTGCCTTCTTGACTGAATTCGTCCTTCTCTTCTGTTCGGTCTTTAGGTTTTCGAACTTCCGAATCTCTTTAATGCGTCTGGTCTACGGGGTATTTATAGTTTGTGTCTGAGGGAAGATGCGGCGCATCTACTAAGTAGATGCGGCGCATGTACTTAACTTCGCGTGGGGTCCAAGATTATAATATTCAGGAATATTCGTACACCGCCAGAAGATGCGGCGTAACTCCATGATTAGATGCGGCGCATGTCCTCTTGTATCTTGGATCGTATCTGGTGATATCTTGATAGAGATGCGGCGCATGTTGATAGTGAGATGCGGCGCATCTGGAGCAGATTAGTCTTGATCTTCTTCATTTCAGTAGACTCTTCACTTTATGCACGTTTTGCTCCATTATTAGTCCAAAATCGCCAAGTTTCACCAAATGCTTGTTTTTACCTGAGAATTACAAAAGTAAACGATTAAGTATCAATCCTCATACATAATATAGTAAAACAAGTCAAATTAATAGGATAAATGACAGTAATAAAATGTACTTATTTGAGTTCATCAAATATCCCCCCACTTGAACTTTACTTGTCCCCAAGTAAACCTTAGATTAAATTTCATGAAAATGTATCCTAAAAGATGTTAGGATTTATTTTTATATTTAAGCATGTATTCGTTTATTTCGTAATCACACAACTAAACACTTAACGAATTAGAAGTAAAATAAAATAAGTCGATAAAAGCAAATCTAATCGTTTAACTGTCCAGTCGCGACGAATATTCTATCATAAGCTTGGCAAGTATACACATCTCCACCACTAAAGCTAAGGAATAACAAGTCTAAAGCGGTAAAAAGGGTTTTTAGGCTTAAGGGTTAATTATTCTTATTTCACTATCGATCTCAAATTCCAGAAAAGGCGACAAAATCACAAATACATGATCGAATCCACGAACACGATACTTGCAATTGCTCAAATCCTTAACTCGAATAGGCTAAAGATAGGTCCAAACTTCACCAATAATAATATATCAAAAAGGGCGACAAAATCATAAATACATAGCCGAATCCACGACTACGATACTTAAGATTGCTCAAATCCCTAATCTCAATAAATCAAAGGTTTGGTTGGATAAAGAATAATAAAGGGTATGGATAATTTTTGGGATATAAATTGGTGTAAAAATAAAAAATAAACAAAACAAATAAATTAAAATCCTAAGTGTGGTTAATCACTATCCCAACCATCCCATGAATAAGACTCATATCATTGAATAACTCACGCTTTAACACTTGAAACACACGCTTTAGGTAGACACGAATTATACTCAACAAAATCTTAATCAAAGAATAATCCTTAATTGGCATTCCCATAACTGCCAATTCCCATTCAATCCATAGATATAATACAACAAATAGTGGTGATATCGACCACTTACATAACTCTACATCGTTGGCTTAAAATAAACATCCAACTCTCTTTTCTTTCTTTTTCTTTTCTCATTTTTTTTTTTTTTTTTTTTTTTTTTTTTTTTTTTTTGGAAACATAAACATAGATGTGTAAAATTTCACCACATCACTACAACTTTCTTTCCGGATAATTTTTTTCATACTTTTCATAACTTCAGAAATAATGGTAATAGTGAAAGTAGTAAACACACGAAAAATAAACTCTAAAATATACAATATTTACTTTCACTCCAATTTGCATTGTGCAATTTCCCGACCTAACCATATATAATGAATTACGCACGCGAACACAGGTAATGTAAGGAAACACACTCTGCCTATAGCAATTAACCAACCACGGACTTTAATCTACAGGGTAGGCTAAGGTGTAAGGGTGTAACGAAACATTTTAAACATAGGTGTAAGAAACGAAAGGAATGGCTCTGAGTGTTTTTCTAGGGGTATCTTACTCTAAAAATGAGAGTAACAAAAGGGTTTATACGGGGGTTAACTAACCAGTGTAGTTAGTTAATAACACATAACATATAATAGGCTATTTGGGTGTAATCCTAGAATTTTACCAAGTTAGACAAGTCATTCCAATTAAATAAATAATACTCATTATGGTGGTCTCGAATAGTATACAAGCCAAGTTCTAAAGTTTACAAGTCACCGGCACACTCATAGATTTGTGAATTTTGGAAAAATCACAATTTTTGAAAATAACGTCATGTGTGCAGTTATGTAACTTAGATCTTAAACAAAAACATGCTAAAAAATTTTTAAGTTTGATATATTAAGCACATTTTAAGCATAATTTTTGAAAAAGTTTAGGACAAGTAAGTGTTAAGTGTTCTAATTCTCCTATCCCCCCACTTAAGTTAAACAACGTCCTCGTTGTTTGTATAAAAGGTTAAAAACTGGAAATAAAAAGAATTAGAACGGAAAAACTCCCCTGAGATTTGCTCGGTATGATCCTCCATTAGTATATGAGCAAAAATCATCTTTCTTGTGGATTAGAACGTTAAAGCTTCATACTTGATTTATCCACAGGAAATCCAGAAAACTATAATACCACCAACACACCTAAGATAAGAAAGGTTCAACTTGCATAATACATTAGTAGTTAGGTAAAATAAAACTTAAAAAAATAATTAAAACTGAAAATCATCAGGTCAGTCGATGCGCCGTATCTTATTGAAGAAGATACGCCGTATCGAGCCTGGAATTAATACGGATCAGAATAAAGATGCGCCGCATCCTTAACCAGGGATGCGCCGCATTAAAATAAACTGATAAATAGTTTTAAAGTCGAAAAATAAAAAATGCAGAAAAATAAAATAAGATATGACCATTGCAGAGGATGCGTCGCATCTCAGGACTGAGATGCGCCGTATCTTCGTGCGGCCTGGACTGAAAATAAAACAAAATAAAGGATAGGATGCGTCGCATCTGTTTAAACAGATACGGCGCATGTAGTAACCAAACAGACTGTTAACAGTCTGTTGCAAAAATGGCACGTTCCACGGTTTAATCTCATACGTCTTCTCGTACTCTCATGCTGAACTTAATGCCAGTCTTCATCAAACACAACAGGAAATATAAACTGAAACATTTAAACATAAACATAAGAATAGCGATTAGTACAATCCAAAAATTAATAATAATGTACGGGGAAACGTGTCCATAATGAAAATGCAAAGAGTGGTCAAGCCATGGGCTGGTCAGGAGTCACGTCATCTGATTGGGCTCCTGAAGTGCTAGCTCCGTCTGTCCTGGGGCGAACCCTGCGCTCGTATCTGATAATCCTACTCACATAAGCACCGTCTGGGAGGTTGTGGCTGACCCCGTTAAGAGCCATCAATCTACTGACACCGTCGACCAACCAACTCGTATCTCTCCTCACTCCAGCGAGTTCAACTCTCTGCGCCTCCAGAGCCTCCCTCAATGACCTAACCTCCAGCTCTACTCTCTCGACTCTCTGTCCAATAGTACGGGGAGCTGGTGCTGGTGCATGTACCTCCTCCTGAGCAGGAGCAGCAGCCGGGGCTGCCTGAGCATCCCCCTGCTCTGGCTCAGCAGGCCTAGGTGGTCCAAGTGGTGCCCAGAAGTACCCATCTATCATCTCTTCACATATCCCAAGCCTCGTCGCAAGATAGTCCGCATCCATACTAGGTAATCTAGCAACATCAACCGGAAGATCACCGGGAATCTCATCACCTAATATCCCAAAGTGCCTAGCAAGACGAGAGACAAAATGGCCCCCAGTCATCTGGCTCCTACCATCTCTCCCTGGAGCAACTCTGTGTAAATAATGTGCTAAGAAGTGAGGGATGTTCACCACAGCTCCCCCATCCATGCTCCGCAAGAGAAAAAGATCCAAAGTAGTTACCTTCTCAGGGGATTGTCCCCTCCCGGCAATAGTCAGGGCAATCAGGCGATGACAAAGCCTCCTCATCGGCTCTCTAATCAGTGTATATGAGGGAGTGGTGGAGGTAGAATCACCTCCAGATGAAATCTCGACCCAATAATCTCCCAACTCCCCACGATCTGAAACAACTCTCAAACTGTTAGCCCAATAATCAGTAAAACCAGGAGATGCCATCTCTGCTGTAGTATGCAACCCAAGAGCGAGTATAAACTGCCCCATAGACATCCTTCTCTCAAAACCACCCAATCTGAATACTAGAGTGTCAAATGTGTCGAGACCGAGATCAGTCTCCCTATAGTGTAAAGTGCAGAAAAACTCCAACATCAAAACCTTAATTAACGGTTCCTCTATCCTAAACAACCTTTCCCAGGCGTAGGACCTGAATAAAATCTGCCCCTCCCCATCTTTGTATATCATTTCCAACCTAGTTCTCAACCTTTCAGCAGCGTTACCATCGTCAATATTGTTGATGCTGTCAAAATTCAAAACCGGAACACTGAATACTTTCCTCTGATAAAACTTTCTGAGCTTAGTCATATAATCATCAATAGCACCCTGTGCTAGCCCCATCGTTTCAAAGCGAAGCCACGGGTGTCTACGTGCAGGTTCAGGTAACGCCATCTGCCATAAACATTCAAAGTCAGTAAACAGTCTGCAAGTAAGGTAGATACGGCGCATTTGATTAAATCAATGCGGCGTATCTATATTAAGTATAAGAGATGCAGTGCAAGACAACAGATACGGCGTATTGAGATGCGTCGTATCTAGATTAATCAATACGGCGTATCTAAAATTTTAGCAATTTTGAAATAGGTCGTTACGCCGCATTAATCAACCTAGATGCGCCGCATCTAAAAGCATATCAGCATAAAATAAAGGGTTAGGCACGTTTTTCAAGAATCCGTATCCGTGACGTAAACTTCCACTAAATATCACAGTATAATATTCTCCTTATATCAGTTCAATCAACCACAGCTAATTTACCTTCCCGCTAAATATTCAAAATCAAACCCAAAACCTAAATTTTCGGTCGATTCAATTAGTGCCAAATTCGATGTCCAAATCTAAAATTAACTTAGGGGAAATAATTAATTCCAGGTTCTAATCATATCCCTATATCGTTTAAGCGCGAATCGATTCAATCCTATAAACCCTAATTTTTGTATTAATCAAAATTAAATCGAAATGTAACAATTACCTTAGTATTTGTGATTAGGAGAACGTTTTAATGCTCGGATTAAAGGCGGATTGAAGAAAGATGATCGGATTTTGAGTATAATTTTAGTGCGTGTTCTTAACTGTGTGTATTTATGCGGCGTATTCCCGTCGTATTTATAAGGCGACACGATGCGCCGTATTAGAAAATTGGGATGCGCCGTATCTAGTTAATTCCGTTGACTAGTCAATAAGTCCTAGTTGGTCAGGGATACGGCGCTTCGGATATTTAGATCCGCCGTATCTCTATGTTAGTTAACGAAATTTAAATGAAGAACGTACCTTGGCCTCCGCAACACAGTTCCTTATACATCAAATTTGGGTAAAAACGGCACACCATATAGATGAATTCAAAATAAGAGTAATAGGCATAAACGTTTCATTAATAGTCGTAATCTTATTGTTTAGTGGATAAGGATTTATTCCGAGGTTAGGAACAAATATCGTTTTTGAGCATACAAAATTAAGATTACGAATTGAATCAGACGTATAATAAGGATAATAAGACTGAGATCATAGTGTAGAGAATTTTCCTTTGGGCAGTTGAATTATCGTAGAGTTTACCTGGGATTCTATTTCATGAATTTAAGAAGTTCAATGTTACCAGTACTGAGTTATCCTCCACTCGTGTCGTCTTATGTTCGGTAACTCCAGCTAACCTCTCTTGGTTTGGTTCAGAATGTAATCTTTCTTGGTGATGCTCGAGTCATCATTTATCCTGAAAATAAACAACTTGCACACGAGAGTAGCTGACCGATCAAGGTAAATATCAAAAATCAACTATATTTATCAAATTATATTCGTCGTATTAACAAAAGTTAATGCGCCGTATTTTCGTTACGTTTAAAAATAAAAGATTTTTGATTCAGTAAGATGCGCCGTATCGACGGAAATCGATACGCCGTATTTGTTTAATAATTCGCAAACTGTTTTTAATTAAAATAATAGATACGCCGTATCTGCAAAAGCAGATGCGTCGTATTACTTTATCGCTTAGAAAAATTTTCTTGTTAAAAACAGATACGCCGTATCTTGGGGAAAAGATGCGTCGTATCGAATTAATTAAACGCGTTGTATATAAAAATTAAACGCAATACGCCGTATCTGAGAGATCAGATGCGCCGTATCGTTTGATTTAGCACAGTACAACGATAGCAGAACAGAAAAATACGAAAAATAAAAATAAAAATTAAACACACGAAACAAAAATAAAACACACAAAAATAAAAACAAAAGCAAACAAATAACACACAATACAACAAATATGCAAAATAGTACAATGATGCAATTTAATCTAATAAAAAGAAAAACCTAATTAAAATACTAATCAAATTAACAGAAAATAACAATTCACTCCCCGGCAGCGGCGCCAAAAACTTGATGCGCGTGATGTGTCGTTGCGGTTTAGCAGTTTTAATGCCTACTCAAGTTTTAAATTTATATTTAGCCGACTTATCAATAACACACACACTTAACGAGCAGTGTACCCGGTCAGTATGAAGATAATGGTAAGTAGAGTGTCGATCACTAAGAGTGGAACGTATAATCTCGTTAATCTAATCAGTATTTTAATATCCTAACGCAAGGGGGTTTCAGCCTGAGAGACTGGCACAGTTTTGTTTGCAATTAAATAATAAAATAAACAAATAGGCACGAATCAGCAAGTAGCACACACGTACACAGATAGATACTAGAGACAATAAGAGGGCTGTCCTTATGATTAAGTAGATTGTCACTTGTTTTATTGATAGCTTTATATGAAGTGTATGTAATTAACCCTTTCTCGTTGGTCCTATTCTTATCGGCGAGTAAACCCTTAATGACGACTTATGTCTAAAAGTTATTCCTAAGTGATCAATTTAGAAACAACCGTGGGAGCCACACCTTGTCCCGCAGTCGGGTGCCCGCAAGCCACTAATAAACACAGAGGTGGTCAATGCACTAATAAGTAGTAACCAAAGACATCAACATATAAACTTTAATTGATGGGAAAGCAAGTATTAAAGGGAGTGCAATCTTTCCGTTGTCACATTACACAAGCCACCAATCCTGATGAATTAAAGTTTGCTAAAACAATAAAACAAAACTACTTAATGAATTAAATACATGCAGCACCTTCTTACAGCTCTTGTATCTTCGATTTGGGTGTGTCTTGTGCTGCCTTCTTGACTGAATTCGTCCTTCTCTTCTGTTCGGTCTTTAGGTTTTCGAACTTCCGAATCTCTTTAATGCGTCTGGTCTACGGGGTATTTATAGTTTGTGTCTGAGGGAAGATGCGGCGCATCTACTAAGTAGATGCGGCGCATGTACTTAACTTCGCGTGGGGTCCAAGATTATAATATTCAGGAATATTCGTACACCGCCAGAAGATGCGGCGTAACTCCATGATTAGATGCGGCGCATGTCCTCTTGTATCTTGGATCGTATCTGGTGATATCTTGATATAGATGCGGCGCATGTTGATAGTGAGATGCGGCGCATCTGGAGCAGATTAGTCTTGATCTTCTTCATTTCAGTAGACTCTTCACTTTATGCACGTTTTGCTCCATTATTAGTCCAAAATCGCCAAGTTTCACCAAATGCTTGTTTTTACCTGAGAATTACAAAAGTAAACGATTAAGTATCAATCCTCATACATAATATAGTAAAACAAGTCAAATTAATAGGATAAATGACAGTAATAAAATGTACTTATTTGAGTTCATCACCTAGCTATTGATTATTGGTTATTAGTGTGTTATTAGTTGTATTGGATGATTGTTTATCTATGTTAGGCTTAAGAAAACTGGCTAACTTCCTATTCGGTAACTTGCTTGAACGTCTTAAGAAACATGAACCAAATGCGTACTAAAGGTTTTTATGGTTGTATTTAATGCACAAGCGAATTCTAGTGATCCCATGTTAGGAGCTTCTTAGCCGGCTCGACATAGGAGTGAAGTAGGAGCTTGTAGAGTTGGGGAAGTACGTACGCCACCCCACGATTGGTATTAAGGAATACACCCGTCATCCACGCAACTAATACACACTAATCAACCGGTAAAAGATAGTTAGGGAGTAAGGAAATCTAAGTAAACACATTTCTCTACACATAAGTTTTCACCAACATTTTCATTTTTGTTATTTTATTTTATTTGCATTTGTAGTTATTTGGGTTAGTTGACTAGCAACTAATTCCGCCCACTCCTTCAAACCCGAGATTTTACTTGCTTTCATAAAAATATAAAAACATAAAAAGAATCTTCCTCAACCTTTAAACCTATTAGAGTAGTTTTTCATACCTAACGAACACTATTCCCTGTGGAGAACGATCAATCCCCCGTACTTACCACTACACTATACTACATCGGTCAGGTACACTGCCTGGTGGGGTTGTAAGCCTCTTGAGATCCCTCGAGAGGTAAAACCTGTTGTAAGGTTGCAAAACCACGCATCAGGAGCTTCATTGGGCCTTTCAGGAGAAACATGTATATGCTCAAAAATAGGAGATCTTTCATCAATTGGCTCTCTAACAGGACTAGGTGTGGACAGTCTAGTAAACTCAGGTTCAAGAGGTGAAGGTACTTGGGTACCAAGAGACTGAATTGTCTCCTCAACCTCAGGAACAAGCTCATCAGGAGCAACATGAGTTGGTGTTGGACTAGGACTAGATGAAACAGGTAAAGGTGAAGGTGTAGGTTGGTCAGGAGAAACATTGGATGCTTCAGCAGTGATGGAAGGGCCCTCATCAATGTTAATTGATGGATTACCATCAGCAGCAACACTAGGAGATGATGGAGTACCATCATCAGCAGCATTTGGAGAGGGTGGAGTACCAGCAGCATTACCCCCACCAGCATCATCATTACCATGTGGCAACATAGCTGGTAGCAGAGGGTGATGTGCCCCAACATAATGAGTTTTCATAGAAGCAAACAATTTAGCACTAAGAGCTCCTATGGGACAATATACTCCATCTTGGGTTGTTATGCCTAAAATCATTTGAAGAAACCTAGGGTACATAAGGAACTTATGCTTTTTCTTCTGAATATTTTCAACCATTTTATCAAAAATAAACTTAGAAAAATTATAAGTCGAACCCTGTGAAAGACATACAATACCACAACCCAATTGGGTAGAGAATTGATCCCATCCTCCAGACTTTTTGCTGATACACTGAAGTAATGTGTGCACCAAAAACCTCCACATGGGGCAAAACTTATTCTTGTGCCACATATCTGTGTCAGTACTTTGATAACCAGCAGCTCTTAACCCAGCAAGTATCTCTACAGGGTTGGTGTGATAGACACCACCTTCATCATTCAGTTGCAATCTTGTCCTAATCAAAGCCTCAGTCACCACATACTCTGCTCCATCAATCGTAGCTACTATCTCTGTGTCAGAACGTTTGGCAGCAGATGCCCAAAATTGTCTAACCAATGATTCATGTATCACATTTGGAGAATGTGTTAGTGCATAATGAATCTTGGAACGCTTCAAGAAATCCACCATAGGTTCATACAGTTCATGTCCCTTTGCTTTTCCCAGAAAAGCAACTTTGTTGTAATCCTTCTTCAATTGTAGTGCCTCCATTGAAGAAATTGTGAGAGATAGGTTATGAATCAAGTGAATGGAAAATGGGTTTAAATTGATTGAAGAGGGAATCAGTTGATTTTGGGCAAAGATTATATGAAGTAGGTTATAAATAGAAGTTACCCAATCATGGTCAAAAATATCGGAACTAATTGTTGACCGGATCTGACGTGTAAAGTAACTCCAACATTCGAAATTAACGCTTCAGCCGAAATGACGGTCAATCTGCTGATGGAAAGTCAATCAGCAGAATCAACTCAAGTGTAAAAATATCTTCAGTAAATATCTTGAGTTTTACTGTGCCACCCAACTCGCATTAATTACCATCAACCCTTGACTTCGCCTATAAAATAACCCCAAATCACATATCAATTACCCCCAAATTAACATCAAACCCTAATTTCTCAATATTACCATAATTAGTCACAACAAACATGTCTTCCAAACCAGAAATCATCAATCTAACCTCCTCCTCCTCATCATCATCATCCAGTGATGGTTGGAGCACTTACTTTCCACCCAGTGCTCAACCATGGACACTCCGATTAACCAAAAAAAACAAGTGAGAAGAAACATGATGTGGGGGAACCAAGCAAAGCCCCCATTCCTGTTGAGTCTCATTCTTCTGCTGATTCACGTCCCTTGTTCCCTTACCCAGTAACACAACGAGAGTATGTCTCTCCTTTTCTTTGTACCTCTGATGAGGAATCTTCTGAGGATGAAGATGAAGATCCAACATTTATCCCTCCTTCCACACCAAAGAGATCCCAACCAAGGCCACGGAAGTCTAACCTTTCACTTCCAAAATCACGTGAAGTAGTGATTGGTCTTCCTGCTCCAAGATCTGGTGCTACATACCATGGAAGCAGTAGAAAGGGCAAGGGAAAAGGGAAGGTGGAGTAGAAGGTGATGTGATGTTGCCAGGGACCAAAGACATAAAACAAGGTTCTTGAGCATCATCATCGTTTTCATCAATCCATCCTTTCCATTTTCATCTTCAGCTTCTTCATCGTACTGGTCATGCATATCCACCAGCTTTTGTAATAGATGATAGGAGCTAGAATATGTTTGGTAGATTTTGTATAGGGATGGTCTTGTATTTCATTTGAAGTTGATTGTAAGCTGTAAATTGTTTCTTGAATGAATGAACAAGACTTCTTTTATATCTCATTGAGTAGCACTTTTACATTACTTCAGTATTTCTTTTCAGTAGAAATAATGATCTTCACTTGTACCAGTGATTATGACTTGTGCTTCTCTTCAGTAGAAACAGACTTTAAGCTTTCATGACCATGTTCCCAATTAACCAAACTTGTGAACTTCAACATAAAATCAGCAACTGCACATATAGGCATTTCTGCAAAACAGACACAAAGTAGCAAACAAACCAAACCAAAACATACAAAACTTAAAGAACATTAGCTGATTAGTGTTAGCAAACAAAAACATAAACAATAATCTACAAACTTTACAAGTTTTACAACTACTATCCTCCCCTGAGGCATATGCCTCCCCTGAGGCTTATGCCTCCCCATATGGACAACTAAGTGTTCAAACCTAGGTCCATCAAAGGCTTTAGTCAATAAATCTGCCACATTATCATCTGTGTGAATCTTAATCACCTTTATCAAATGTTTTTCATATGCATCTCTTATAAAATGGTGCCTGATCTCAATATGCTTAGTTCTATTATGAAAAACTGGATTTTTAACTATGCATATGGTACTTTGATTATCAATAAAGATTGTGGTGTTCATGAAATTAAACCCATAATCCAGCAATTGATTTTGTATCCAAAGTACCTGACCACAACAATTGGCAGCAGCAACATACTCTGCTTCAGTAGATGAGGTAGCAACAATAGTTTGTTTCTTGCATTGCCAAGAAATCAATCTTCTTCCAAGAAATTGGCAACCTCCAGTTGTGGATCTCCTATCCAGATTTGCACCAGCATAATCACTATCACTATATGCTTCCAACTTAAAAGGAGACTCTTTTGGGTATCAAAGACCTAAGTTGGGTTGGCCTTTGAGGTACTTGAAGATCTTTTTGACTACATTTAAATGGGAAGTAAGTGGAGTGGCCTGATGTCTAGAACAAGCACTTACAGCAAATGTAATGTCAGGCCTTGAAGCTGTCAAATACATCAATGAACCAATCATGGATCTGTATAGGTGAACATTCATAGCAGGATCTGGTTCAAGATTGTTCTTTGGTTTTGGAGCTTCATAAGGTGTAGTGGCAGTTCTGACATTGTCCATATCAAACTTCTTCAAAATGTCTCTCACATATTTATCCTGACTGATAAATATACCATCAGGTTTCTGCTTAACTTGTAGACCCAAAAAGAAAGTAAGCTCCCCCATAGCACTCATCTGAAACTCTCCCTTCATCAATTCCTCAAACTCCCTGCACCAAGCTTCTTTAGTGGAGCCAAAGATAATGTCATCCACATAAACTTGCACAAGAATGATGTCTCTGGAATTCTTCTTTATGAAGAGTGTTTTGTCAATGGTACCTCTTCTGTAACCATGCTTCAGCAGAAATGCAGAAAGCCTAGCATACCAAGCTCTTGGTGCCTGATGTAGTCCATAGAGAGCTTTTACAACCTTGTAAACATGCTTTGGATTATCTGGGTCTTCAAAACCTTTGGGTTGAGTGACATATACCTCCTCTTCAATTTCACCATACAGAAAAGCACCTTTCACATCCATCTGATATACCATGAAACCCATATAAGATGCATAGGCCAAGAAGATTCTAATGGCCTCAACTCTAGCTACAGGTGCAAAAACTTCATCATAATCAATTCCTTCCTCTTGCCTGAACCCCTGAGCCACTAACCTTGCTTTGTTTTTGACCACAATACCCTTTGCATCTCTTTTATTCTTCAAATTCCATTTTGTCCCAATTGCAATCTTCCCATCAGGTAGTGGTACCAGTATCCAAACCTACTGATTCTTGAATTGTTGCATCTCATCTTGCATTGCTTCAATCCAACTTGAGTCTTTAAGAGCTTGAGTAACACTAGTTGGTTCCACTTGAGAAAGAAAACAAGCAAACAGACAATGCTTAAAGTCTGTGTGATTGTCCCTTTGCTGATTGGAGACATAGGAAAGAAAAGAAACTTGACCATAATTAGAACTTTTCACAGTACTTCTAGTTCTAACAGGTGCTTGAGGATCATCAAGAATATTTGATTGGGGATGAGCAATGTTGATCCTTTTTGTAGCAGTGGGGTTGACATCAATTGTGGTGTCAAGATTGTTCACAGTTGGTCCAAAATCACTGTCATAGGAAGATGAGGTGAAGATGCCAGCTTTGGGTTGGTGATTACCAAGGTCTGAAGGACTTGGAAATCGTGTATATGGTTCTTCGAAGTCTGTGGACACACTAGTAGAAATGGGAGTATTTGCAGTAGGACTGTCAGCAGATTTGATGATGTCAGGAGAAATAGGAGAACTGTCAGCAGAATCCTGGTTTCCACTGACTGCTTGTGCTGACTCCACACCAAGCCTTACAGCTTCTTGATTGGCTGCATGCTCTTGCTTCTTGAGTCTAGCAAGGTCCTCTGCATAGTGTGACTCATCTTCAATCTCATCAGAAGTTTCTTTAGAGCTGTCACCTGCAAAATGGTTAGGAGAAAAAGAAGGTACAACAATTGTTTGTTCATCATGCTCAGACTCACTATCTGAGTCATCATCCAGGGTACCTGCATTGTTAGTGGGAGACTCTTGAGAACCTGTAGATTGGTTAGCAACATATCTAGGATAGCCCAAGTAATCCATTAAGTAATCCAGGTCAAAATACCAAGTATGACCTTGACCCTGAACATTAGGCTTGTCTTCTAGATATCTCAGGTTAAGGGTCTCCTCAATCTTTTTAGCATTTAAATTATATACCCTATAAGCCTTACTATGAGCTGAATATCCCACAATATACCCCTCATCAGCTTTCTCATCAAACTTTCCCAGTGGATCACTAGTGTTCAAAATGGTCACTTGACATCCAAAAGGTTTGAGATAATGAATATCAGGAACTTTCCCAGTGAGAAGTTCATAAGGTGTCTTAAAATGAGGTCTAGTGATGTATACCCTGTTCAAAACATAACAAGCAGTGCTTACTGCTTCAGTCCAGAACATAGTGGGTAATTTAGAGTCTGCAAGCATGGATCTTGCTGCCTCTATTAAGGTCCTATTCTTTCTTTCAGCAACCCCATTTTGCTGTGGGGTTCTTGGATTGCTATAGTCCCTTTTTATCCCTTTAGACTGACAGAGGTCTATTAAAACAACATTTTTGAACTCTGTCCCATTATTACACCTAATACCTTTAACCTTTTTGTTTAGCTGGTTTTCAACAAGGGTAATGAATTCTTTTAAAATTGGAGATGTTTCATCTTTAGTTTTCAAAAAGAATACCCAACAAAACCTGCTATAGTCATGAGTGATTACCAGGCAGAAGTACTTTTGATCAATACTTCTGATTTGAGTTGGACCAAAGAGATCCATATGTAGCAACTGAAGAGGTTCTGAGATAGTGCTCACAGCTGTAATGGCTTTGTATGAGGCTCTGTGTTGCTTTCCTTTGTTGCAGGCAACACAATTGTGCTCATTGGTGAAGACTTTGGAAGGAAGTCCATGAACTAGACCAAGTTTAGAAAGCTTGTTAATGGTCTTGAAATTCACATGAGCCATCCTTCTATGCCATTTAGTAGACTCATCCAGGGATGCTTTTGCCACCAAACATGTCAGGTCATCTTCAGGTTGAACATCATTCAAATTGAATGTGTATAAATTGTAACTTCTGGGAACTCTCTGCAGAATTGTTGTATCTTCTGGAAGTTCGAAGTCTTTAGAGAGCACAAGACATTCATCCTCAGAGAAGAATACTTTATTCTTGGTGTCACAAATTTGTGATACTAAGAACAAGTTGAAATGTTGCAGTTCCTTCACATAATACACATTCTCAAAGTCCAAATTAGGTGTTCTGATGGTTCCTTTCCCAGTGATTCTACCATCTCCTCCACCAAAAGTCACATTGCCTCCTCCTTCAATGGGTACAAAATCATGCATCATCTCTATGTTTCCTGACATACTCCTGGAACAACCACTATCTACTATGCCTACTTCTTTACTTTTCAGAGGATGATCCTACAACAACAACAAAAATATATACAAAATATAAGTACACTTTGGAGACTCAAGTCATTACTGACTTGAGCCTGCCTTGTGGATCATAAGATGTAGGCCATGTAGATGTATAAGATCCACCATTGTTCTTGGGCCTTCTTTGAAAATAGGGTCCCTTTTTAGTCCAAGAACAACCTGCTGAGGGCTTGACAGCAGTATCCCAATATCCCCTACCCACATACATTGGATCAATAAATCCAGGCCAATAACCATTGTGAAAATATGAACTAGTTGGTCTCACATATGGTCTAGCAACAGATCTTCTCCAAGTAGATGGAAAATGTCTATCAGCAGAATTGCTGGTCTTATTAGTTGCTTGTGGAATATATGGTGGTATGTCATTAACATTTTTCCACATTGGTCTAGGTTTATTTTGATCAGCACATACACCCATTCTTTGCTCATGAAAATTACAATCCTTAATCAAATGAAATTTACTTCCACAAACAAAACATTTCTTTTTTTTAGAAGATTTATTAAAAGTGAAAGATGTTCCATTACATGCAAAATTATTCAAACCACTAGCATTAACAGAATTGTTTTTGACAGAATTAAAAACATTGTTTTGCAAAGAATTAAATGACAAGTCTTCAGAGGAAACTGTCTTTGAATTTGATTCATCAGCAGCAACTCTAACAGGCTTGTAGGGAGTCTTGGGTGTAGGCTTGGGTGAGGTCTTGGGAAGGTCTGACTTTTCACTTGAATCACAACTGGTATAGTTAGTAGACCTTTGGTCAGAAGACTTGTCACTGACAGAACAAGAGACAAAGTCAGTAGAATTACAATCAGGGTCTGGCAAGTCACTTGACTTTTTGCCATAAAGATGGTGTGATCCATCAAAGTCTGTGGTGGTGTTGGTAGTGGGCATGTGTTCTCCTCTAATAGGTCTAGGTACAACATGTAATTTTCCTTCTTTAACATAATTTGCTAGGCCTGCTGGTGTAGATTTTCCCAGATCATTCCTAGCTTCTAAACCAACATATTTTTTAAAACCTCAACCTATACTAGAGTTTATAGCTTGACTACCATAGAGACAGCTAGCTAACTTATCACCTGACATTAACCAAGTTTTATGATTAGCTACTTCCTTCTCTAGTTTCTCTTTCAGCACTTGGTTTTCTGACTCTATATTAGCTTTTTCTTTCTCAGTACGCTTTAAATCAATTCTAGTACATTCTAAATCACTTTCTAACACCCTTATCTTTTCATCATAAGCAAGCTGATTCTTTTGAAACCAAATTTTTTGTCTTTCTAAAGTTTTTAAAGCCTGTTTGTAAGCCTCAACTTCTACATAACTGATGAAGCGAAAAGTGTACCGCTTTTAAGGGGTCATTTAAGCCCTAAATCGTATTTATTTGATCAAATATTGCCCTAAATCGTTCCTTTTGTCATTTTAGGTACTTTGGAGAAGAAATCTGGAAAAGGAAGCATTTTGGACGTTTTTGGAGCATAAAAGTGAAGAAAACGACAAAGTCTCCAAAGCTGCTGGAAAAGTACACTTGACGGCGTCAAGGATTGCTCCTGACGGCGTCATGGCTTGGCAAAAGAGGTGGATATGACAAAATACACGTGACGCGCCAGAGAGTTTTACAATGGAAAGTCTGACGGCGTCACCCTTTAAGGTGATCAAGGCCATCACGGTTTAAGCTAAAGAGAGACGGCGTCAGGAAGACCATCCGGGAACCCTAGACACGGCGAGGTGACGGCGTCAAGTCCTACAACGTGACGCCGTCAGCCCCTAAACTCTATATATAGTTTTGCAATTTTTTGTCATTAGTGTGCAACTTTGTGAGGAGAAACCCTAAGACGAATTTCTGCCATTTTTAAGGGTTTTCATACCCTTGGATCTCCCATGTTTAATTGAAGATAAGTAATCACTTAATCAATCAATATGTCTATGTGTTGTTTGATTATATCTTGTTCTTGTCTTTTGATTAACATGCTAGGCTAGATTTATCTTGTGTTTGCTTAGATCTAATGAAACCTAACTATTGATTATTGGTTATTAGTGTGTTATTAATTGTATTGGATGATTGTTTATCGATGTTAGGCTTAAGAAAACTGGCTAACCTCCTATACGGTAACTTGCTTGAACGTCTTAAGAAACATGAACCAATGCGTACTAAGGTTTTTATGGTTGTATTTAATGCATGAGCGAATTCTAGTGATCCCATGTTAGGAGCTTCTTAGCCGGCTCGACATAGGAGTGAAGTAGGAGCTTGTAGAGTTGGGGAAGTACGTACGCCACCCCACGATTGGTATTAAGGAATACACCCGTCATCCACGCAATTAATACACACTAATCAACCGGTAAAAGATAGTTAGGGAGTAAGGAAATCTAAGTAAACACATTTCTCCCCATATAAGTTTCACAACCTTTTCATTTTCAGTTATTTTATTTTATTTGCATTTGTAGTTATTTGGGTTAGTTGACTAGCAACTAATTCCACCCACTCCTTCAAACCCGAGATTTTACTTGCTTTCATAAAAAATTATAAAAATACAAAAAGAATCTTCCCTCACCCTTAGACCTATTAGAGTAGTTTTTCAATCCTAACGACACTATTCCCCTAGAGAACGATCAATCCCCCGGTACTTGCCACTTCACTATACTACATCAGTCAGGTACACTGCCTGGTGGGGATTGCAAGCCTCTTGAGATCCCTCAAGAGGTAAAACCTGTTGTAAGGTCGCAAAACCACGCATCAATAACATTCATTATATTTAGGTTTCAATTCATCATAAGCCTCCTTAAGTTCATTATATCTTTCACTACAACCAAAAACACAATTATGTACCTGAGAGATGCCCGTAAAGGCAACTTGATCATGCTGATCCTCTGTAGTACAGCTGGCCAGCAATCCACTCAACTCAGAACCAGAAGCTTCATCATTATCAGGCTCATGCGCCTTCCAGTTGACATGGTCATCCAGAGTGACCAAAGCTTTGGAAGATCCATCTTTCACTTAATTCTGCTGATAGGTAGAATACGTAACCTCATCACTAGTCTTCCTATCCTTGCACTCTCTTGAGAAGTGACCCATCTGACCACATGTATAGTATATGATCTTCCTCCTGTCAAATGTAGCTGGATCTCTTCCCTGGATACCAAACTTTCTCCCTGACTTATTTTCAAACCTTTTGATGTTCAGAGTGAGCATGGCCACCTGCCACTTCAAGTTCATCTCTTCCAAATCCAGAGGATCCACCTGTTCAAAATCCTCAAAAGCAAGTTGCTGCTGATTTTCATAATCAGCAACAAAAGAGTGAAGTACATCTTCCAATACACCACTGGACTGTGGTTGTGAATTTGATCTGGTGTTGGTGTAGGAAGATGATGCTGAGGAGCTTGGGCTTGAAGCTTGAGTCATCTTATTGGAGGTGGTGCTAACAAAAGCTGAGTAAGTGGGAGTGGATGAACGAATGGGACTTCTGACATCGGGCTCAAGAGTTTTAAGCTTGTTGTAGAGATCATCAAAAGAGAGCATATCCAGTCCACCTTTAGCTTTGAGTGCAATGCTCACTTGCTGCCAAGATGGAGGTAAAGATCGCAAGAACTTTGCATTGCAATCCTCATTGTCTGGCCTGGCCTTCAGCTGATTCAATTGACTCAAAATCCTATGGAACCTGTCATACCCCTTGTGGATACCTTCTTCCTCAGAGACTTGGAATTCTTGAAACTGCTGTTTCAACATTGATTTCCTCATCCTCTTTGACTCATCGTTCCCACCAAACCTAGCCTTGATGGCCATCCAGATGTCCTTTGCATCCTCCATGTAGTGAAAGTCACCAATGTGATCATCTGGAATAGCCTGAAGGAGAATAGTTCTAACTTTATTCTCTCTCTGTACAGCAAGAATCTCTTCAGCAGTTTTAGGATCAACAATGGTAACTCTACCATCAGCATCTTTGATGTGCTTCTTCAAACTATTTCCTTTTTTGACAATTTCCCAAAGATTCCAATCAATATTAGTGATCCAGTTCTGCATCTTCATAGCCCACAATTCATACTCTTCCTTCTTGAGGTATGGGAACTTTGCATTGCTGTTGGTGAGAGTGAGTTGTTGCATAGATGTGGTGTTTTGGTTGTTGTTAACTTCTGATTCATCGTCTGATCCAGGCATTGTTTTGGTTGTTTTGTTTGAGAGGGTTTAAAAGAAATGATGTTCTAAGTATCACAGAGACTCTCCCGAGGCTCTGATACCACTTGTTGAACCTTAGACCTTGATAGATCTTTGAGCGCTCATGGATCGATAGTAATGTCTATGTAATCACAAACACACTAATAGAAAGTCTCTATTACTTGTATTCTAAAGCGGAAATCAAACACAAGTATAAACACAAATAACTAAGAACGGTTTGATCCTCTATGGATCTTTGATTAAAACTAAAATTTGTTTTTCAAAACTCGTACATAATACATAATAATGTGTTCCTTTTATAGACAAGGAACCCTAAACCGTTTCACAAGAAACGTATATTCTAAAAACTAATAGAAGATATGCATTATAATTTCCTAATAAAACTCATGCATATCCTAACTAATAACAAAATACGCGGAAACACTTCTTCAGCAGAAACATAATACGCGGAATCTCTACTTCCGCAGAAACACTTCTTCAGCAGATTCCAGCTCTTCAGCAGAATCCATCAGCAGTATTTTTCAGCAGAATTCTTACTTATCAGAATTTCCAACAAAGGAGACTAGGTAGGTTTGTTCTTTTAGTAAAGTTGACTCTAGCCAAAAACCCCTATGGGTGTAGATCAATTTACCAATAAAATAATAACCCGTGTTTACGGTAATGTTGCATTAATATATTTAAAAGAATTTACAAAATTCAATTTTTGTATTTTCGATAATACAACATTTCAAGAAAATAAAATACTCAAGGAAATATTCATATAACCATTGAATTTTCTTGAAAACTAGGATCCAAATTTACATAATTTCACTACATCAGTTGATCTACTAGCAATGAAAGTATAAAATATGATAATCTGTCGAAGAATAATTGGCAAACAATTTCGAATTCCTAGATAATTATGGGGTTTACATTTGCCAAATTCAATTTACAAAGTAAGCATTTTTCATGCCATCTCATGCCTTAAGTTTCTAGGTCTCACTAACAACTTAATTAAGTTATTTAATTTAGAAACTACAAATTCTCCATTTATGGTCTCACGCATTAACAAAAATTTACCCTGTAATTATAATTTAGGTATGGTCTCACTTAGGCTAAATAATAACTTCAAGTGTTTCTTATAATTAGATGACATGAACTTAAATTTTAGGGTACTAATTTTGATGTGTCAATCAAAATATGTACGAAGAAGCATGCACACATCTGCGTATAATAAGTTTTTCAAAACCCTTTTATTTACCTATTTAAGCTAAGATTAAATCAACAAAATTTTAATTGAGGTATTGGGTTCACCAATCAAAGAATTACCTAAAATTATCGCCACTATATCCTACTACTGCTTGAGTGAAAAGACCCGAGTTATTCGGATAATTATCACAAAGTGGCACGTGGAATTGAGGTTAATTCACCCTTAAGATGATTTTGTACATAAAATAGTCTTACTTGGTAGCTCCAATTTGACGCACAAAGGAGCGGAGAGACAAACATCTGCACAAGTGCTAATTAAAAACGCGTCTCTTTTGATTTGACAATTTAATTTCAATCCTCCTAAAACCACTCTTATAGTTTGTCAAAACTGGGTGAGCCGTTCTTACTATTGGTACAAAAACTCATCACTTAATTAAAAGTTTATGACTTTAAGTCTTAAAAACATGTTATAATTTATAACCTTGCTAGTCTCTCCTGGGAGCAAATTACTGTGCGAAGCGAACCACTATTGGCACATAAGACTTTGCAAGATTCATAATTTATCACATCAAGTTTCACTATTTTTTAGTCCATTCATTTTTCTATTCAAAAATTACCCTTTTTTGCTTACAACGTATCATACAAGTAAACAAAAAATAAGTAATAATAAAAATAAACAACTAAATTACGCACATAGCTTAACAATTAATTTATGTAAACAAATAGCCACATGCAAACTTTATTTGATAAACCCTATTAATAATCATTCTATGTTTAGTTATGCATATATTTAACTAAGACTATTACTTACAAAGGTAAGTGAGCCACATACATCGATGGATCGATTGCATTAGTCATAGCAAATATATACCATATTGTACATAATAGATTCATTAATATTTAATTGAGGTCTTCCCCAATTTTAGATCTATCAAAAATTACATGTGATAAAACAACTTAACAATTAATCAATCATAATCCATGACAAACATGCATGTTTTATCATGGATTAATACAAGTCACAAGATACGCAACTAAACACATTAGCATGGTACAACTAGGGTTTTAAAAATACAAAACATTTTTTTTATAAAATTAAGGCATCCCCCCCCCAAAAAAAAATTAGGGTTTTGATTTTTAAACCCTAAAAATCGACTAACATAAAAACACAATCTAAGATTCATTTTTTATGTGTTTCGGTAATTAATTACATGACAAAACAGCTCGTGATGCCACTGTTGAATTTTAATAACATGACAAGTTCATAAATTTAACACATAAACATCATACATATGCGGAAGCATAGGATCAATTTAATACATAAAGAATTAACTGAATTTAAACGTAAACGTACCTTTGATTCTAGCTAAACAAGAATCAACTTCAAGTTTTCTTCAATGGAGACCAAGAACTCTAATTAGGGTCAATAAGTGGATTAGCGAATTACCCCTTACCGTTTTATAATTCAATCCAAGATATTAACTATAGTGAGTTAATACCAAGTTCTTGTATACACGTACTATAACGAATTAATGTTTATGCTAGTAACAAAACTACAAACAATTTTTTGCTCAACAAATAAATCGATCAATCCCTTTAGAATGGTTTGGTCGATCGGTTTTGATCATGGAAAAGAGAAGAGAAAACAATTAGGGTTATTGTGTGTACAAGTGATCCAAAACAATGACCCTTGATTTTGTATTTATATTTGTTAGCCTTTAAAGTTATGTCGTAGTCGGGAATTGCAATAGTATTTATGTACAAGGACTAGTCTTGCCATTAGTGTATAGATTAGCTTGTATTCTTGTATAAATACCTTCCTAGTCACAACTAGGAAGGTTGGATGTTTCATTTTTGTATCATCAAGGTGTATGTGTCTTTTCCTTTGTCTCTCTAGAAAGTACACACATCTTCCCATTATTTAATCTTATACTACCATGTCTGTTCTTTACTTTGAGCTTCCCCGACCTCTTGAACGTGTTTCTTACTTTTAACAATTGGCATCAGAGCTAACCAGGGGTGAATCATGTGTTTTGTGGTGAAAAAATATGATTTTTGGTGTTTTTTCTCAGAAAAAGTGTGTGTTTCTTCGAGTAAGACATGAGTTTCTTCGAGTAAGAAGAACTTTTTCTGAGTTAGGGCATAAATACCTTCGAGCAAGAAGTGTATTTTCGAGTTAGGATTTAAATACCTTCGAGTTAGAAGTGTATTTTCCGAGTTAGGGTTTAAACTCCTTCGAGCAAGAAGGTTTTCCGAGTTAGTTTTTAAAGTTCCTTCGAGCAAGACAGTTTTTCCGAGTTAGAACTTAAAATCTTTGAGTTAGAAGAGAACTTTCAAGTAAGCTAAACTTCGAGTAAGCAGAACCTCCGAGTAAGCAAAAAAACTTCGAGTAAGCAAAATATTCCGAGTAAGGAATTGTTTTCCGAATTAAGCAGAAACTTCCGAGTAAGGATAGTTATTTTCTGAGTAAGGAACATTCCGAGAAAAGAACTTTTAAAACATCGAGTAAGCAAAAATTTCCGAGTAAGGAATTTTTACCGAGTAAGGAACTATTGCTAAGTAACTTCCGAGTAAGTGTTTTCGAGTAAGATTCTTCGAGCAATGAAAACTTCGAGTAAGGATTCATGTTTATGAATTTCTAGGGTATTTACAGAGCATCAAGGAGTGAAATTCTTCTGAGATTGTTAGTCTTTAAAGTTATGTCATAGTAGGGAATTGCAATAGTATTTATGTACAAGGACTAGTCTTGCCATTAGTGTGTAGATTAGCTTGTATTCTTGTATAAATACCTTCCTAGTCACAACTAGTAAGGTTGGATGTCTCATTTTTGTATCATCAAGGTGTGTGTGTCTTTCCCTTTCTCTCTCTAGAAAGCACACACATCTTCCCATTCTTTAATCTAATACTACCATGTCTATTCCTTACTTTGAGCTTCCCCGACCTCCTGAACGTGTTTCTGGCTTTTAACAATACTAATTGTATCTTGGAGGACAAGTTGGATAAGGATTGAGTTACTCCAACCCTAACCACGAGCGGCCATAGCCCATGGGGGGCTTCTGAATCCTTTTCGGATCCTTCTCGACTTCCAATTTACAATATAGTCATTCTCTTTAATATTTAATGGTCGTTAGTCAATTGCCTTTAATTACTTAACGTCTGTTAGTCGTTATTTTATGTTTATAATAATTATATATAACGTTTTATATAATAATTATTATTCTTTAATTCTTATACGTAAAGTGTGCAATCCCGTGGTCTTGAGTTCGATTCTAGACATACATGTATTAATATTTGTCCACTAAACTAACAAAAATGTCATAAAACAAGTACTTACTTTTCTGAATGACCACTTTTGTGCATAATTCTCATGCATTACATTGGTGCATAATTCTCATACAACCTATCAGGATGATGCCACATATTTTTAGGTTCACGATTAGGTCCACAATTAGGTCCATGTATCATTTCTCTTAATTTTAACATGTATCTTGATTTCTTTATTATGTATAGTGTGAAAAGTATTATGCGGTTAACAAATTATGTGTGCGTCTGGAGAGAGAGAACGAGAGAAAACTGTTGGTCACCTTAATGAATGACAGCTCCAACATTCTATCGATGTATCTTTTATTCTCCTATTTTTGTAGGATTTCGTGGCAACCAAAGAGCCATATCTTATACAGCTACTCATAATCCGCGAAATTTCCAATCGATTCCAGTGAGCCGCAACCACAAGCCTTTAGCATCTGTATTCTTGAAAGGAGATTACCTAAAATTTGTAGCCCGGAACATTCATTTAACTCTAGGGTTTTAAGATTTTGAAGCTGAGAGATTCCAGCAGGTAACTGTGTTAATTCTGATTTGCCACTTAGATTTAGTTCTTCCAGTAAATAGAACTCATGAAGGTTTCGGGGAAAGTCCTTCTCTTTAATTTTTCTCCATCTAAGATCCAATTTTCTTAAAGAAAACAAACCTCTGAAAGTATGAAATTTACTGGACTCTGGCGTGCTTTCAAAGGCCGGCCAATAACGGAATCCTAACAAAAGTTCTTCTAGGTTTCCCATGCTTCCAAGCTCCTCTGGTAATTCCAGTTTTACGCAATCTTGAAGATATAGGCTCTTGAGATTCCTTAACTTACAAAGAGAATGGAAGTTCCTGTATTTGATCACAATGATCAAGATATATCTTTGAAAATTTTAGCATACATTGTGAGACTTCTGGAAATTTTTTAAGACTATGACAATTGGAAAGAATTAGGGTGCATTTAGTTTAGGGAAAACACCCTTGTTTTTCACAAAATGTTTTGTGGAAAACAAGGAAAACAGAAATCGCGTTCAAATCAGCATTTTTCAACAAATTGTTTTGCAAAACACAAAATCCCCTATTCCCTAACTTACCAAGGAAAAATACAAAACAAATTTGAGTTGTTTTTGTTAGGATTTATATTTTTAAGAAGTGATGGTCATTTATCTTTTATGTACATTTGGATGGTGTGTCGATCAAAAGAAAATAGAATAGTTTATGTAAGGCTTATGTTGGACTTTGTTTAGCAATGTTCAAGTAAGGTATATAAGCCCAAGTCCAACACAAGCCCACCAAGCCCATGTTTAGGAAGCATCTAGGGCGTCCCATCCTAGTGCTTTTCCTATAAATACTACACACTCTCACCATTTGTAGTGTGCCTCATTGTCTAGTGTAGGTGAGAGTGTGTAGGTGTTAGTGTGTTTTGTATTATTTCTTCTCTTATTGCTCAAGCTTATAACATTTGGTTTAATATTAAACGCCACATCTCATCTTCATCTTTCTCATCTATATTATTCTAGTCTTAGAGTGTCACACGGTTTCTTATAGCTTAGTTTGTAGTGATAGGGTCGATTCACATATGTATTACATTTTTCCTTGTTTTCCCTTGTAACCCACAACTTTCCTTCCCCTTTTTCAAAATTGAAAATACAAACATCAACTAAACACGATTTTCGTATTTTCAAGTGTTTTGTGGAGATACATTTCCCTTTTAAAATTTTAAAAAACTAAAGATACAAAACAAGAGATTTTTTTTCCAACTAAACGCACCCTTAAAGAAATGTATGGAAAAGTGATGGTCATTTTTATCTTAGTGACTTTGTAAAGTGTCGTAGAATATGTAATAGAATAGTCAATGGGCTAGTGGATTGGGCTAAACTAATAGGTTAGTAGTTATGATAAGTTAGTCTACTAAGTTATATTGTAATTCAATCCAATCAAACCCTGTAGGACCTTAGATCTAACTTAATTTATTGATATATGCTTTTAGAGAGAGAAAAGAGAGAATATTATTACTAAAACACACACAATACACTAAACAATAAGCTTGTATGGTGGATTGGTGACTTGATATGTATGCATTTTAGAGAGAGGAAGTAGAGAGATAAAGAGAGAATATTATTACTAAAACACACACAGTACAAACACAAGCACACACCTCAAATGACACATTTGAGGTGCTTTTATACATGGAAAGTGACGACCTAAAGGGCTTGGTTATGGGCTTGGATTGGGTTGGATAGGACTTTAGATAAGGGACTAACTTATATATAAATACTAACCTATTAGATTAATCCAATCCATAAGCCCTTTGACTATTCTACTATATTTTCTATAACACGTTTACAAAGTTTCTGTTAGTGCAAGCAGTCTCGTTGGGGAGATTGCTAGTGCAAGCAATCTTGTTTGTTTTGATTGATGACAAACATGTAACTTGATACATAGCGTAAAATGTACAAGTTACTTGTAATCTTATCTTGTCTCAACATACATTCAACACCTCTTGAGTCCTCGTATGATACAACACAGGTTCGTACATGTTTGTTATGTAGCATTATGATCAAACCCTTAACAAACATGCAATTTAGAATGTTTAAAATACAGTTAGGTCATTAAGTATATTAAAAGGTTAATCATTCTACTTAGATACTCATTATCATGTTTGCTAAGTTTAATAGGATAAGTACACTTTAGGTGTCAAACTAACATGATACATCTTGGTAAACATGTATTAGTTAAGCTAGTATATACATGCTACATGATCACTAGGATACATGTTACATACATATATACATTTACATGTTTTACATTTTAAATCCTAATATGAAAATAACACATGACATCATGGCATACCTCATTAGGAAAGATCTTGGATAGATTTCATGTAGATTTGATTTAGGTAATATTTTGGAAAGATCTTTAAGTTACAAAGTTGACTTTGCAAAGATCTTGACATGACTTAACATGGATACGGAAAGATTTGGTAGATATGGAAAGATTTGATAGATTTGATAAGATATGGTAGATATAGAAAGATATGGTAAGATATTGAAAGATTTGTGAAAATATTTTCTGTCTGACACCCGCGGATCCAAATGATATAAAGGACGGATCCGCCGGGTAAATTTCTTGTTGGCTATAAATAGCAGCCCATTGTTTACCCATAGTTTTTATGCCATTAGAACACACATTCCCTCACTCATTTCACACACTTAGATCAGTAGCAAAACATGTAGATTCATACATTAATCACCCATTTCATAATGATCATAATGCTACTAACTTTCATTATGTTGTAAGCATACACTGTCAATGATCATGTGAAGCAAGCTCAAGATCATGTGTCATCATTCATCACAAGCATAGCATACTTCATGAAGGTCAGAAGATCTTGAAGTTATTATCCACCATAGCATTCCAACATATGAAGATTCAAGGACACTTGACATCCTCAATGATTGAAGACTTCCCGTCAATGGAAGTTCATGTAGATTAGGCATCCATATCCATGATACACTTATGTCATGGATCATCATTGTAAACAATCTATACATACTAGATTAGATGGTTTATGTGTTTGTGCCATAAAACACAAGGTTTCTATGTTGGGCCATAAAACATAGCGGGAGTGGTTGTACCCTTGTAAAGAACTCGACATCTAGCTTAGTGTCGGTAATTGTATAAGCGACGATGGGAGTGGTTGTACCCTTGTAAAGAACCTGGTGTTTAGCTTAGTACCGGAAAAGGAAGTAAGCGACGTGTAAAGGTTTTATCCGCCTAAGAAAGGGAGCTTGTTGATCTAGTGAAGTAACTCTCGAGTTGGGTACTCGGGGAGTGGAGTAGGGCGGAGAGGAGCTTCGTGACTGAACCACTATAAATCATCGTGTTCAGTTTGCGCTTTCTTTTACTTATCTCTTTATTTTTATGTTTGCATTATGTGATTGCTTGTGTTGTGATTAGTTGATAATACTTGTGTGAAAACATACTCTAGTTTATGTTAGACATAAACTACAGCAGACAACTTTCATATTAGAACAAGCCAAATTGGAAATTTGATACAACAAGTTTTAAGTTTTAAAACGGTAAACGTATTCACCCCCCTCTACGTTTTCACAATTGGTATCAGAGCCACGTGGCTCTCATTTTCAAAACAAATGGTTTTTAAAATAGAGTACGATCCATGTATCAAATTACCTCTGAAGCAAAACATAATATGAAAAATGTTTTGCTTAGTATACTTTGAAATTTTGTTGTTAAATATTACTTTGTATACAAGCTTGAAGATGTCTTTGGAAAATCAAAAGAGAAGATTTCTTAAAAAGTTTTAAGTGTCAAATTGTGTGCGTAAAGCTAATTTACGAAAAACTCGGGTTTTAAGGGAGTGTTTGGAATAACCATTAATTTAGTTGAAAAATCACCTCCGTAATATTTAGATAAGTCACATAAGTAGAAATGTTGTTAAATATTTGTAATATATGCTTAATATTAAGTCTAGCAAGTCCCACACACTTTCGCTATGTCAAAATATGAGTTTTGTTGAATCTGGTACAGAGTCCCGCGGATCCAAATAGTATAAAGGACGGATCCCTTTATTTGGATCCGCCAGATCCGTCGGTACAGTACTCAGTTTTTGTCAAACTTCAAAAAAATCTTAACTAATTAACCGTAAGTCCGTAGGAGTCGTGCCACCTATCATTTGAAGGGAATTTAGTCTACTTTCATTTAAAAACAATATAATGAACCCAAATCTAAATTGAAATAGGTAAAACAACTCAAAAAGTACAACCTGTCCAAAATATTTAGTTTTATTTTGACACAGTAACTTAAATTTTTGAGTCGAGCAATGTAAGTTGGTATCCTTTAAACATTGATATGATTTCTATTGAAACTAAAGAATTTGGTAATATAAAGGAAACAAATCAAGCTTGGCATACATCGTCATATTTAAATGCAAAGTGACGAAAAGTATCTTTTCACTTATGTCATGCTATGTGACTATCTGTTCTAAGTTATTTGCATACATGTGATTTGCCTATTGGTAATTGTGATTGCATTTGTTGATAGGATATATATATATAAGTGTTTTGCCATGACAATTATTTGCTTGTTTAGCAATTGCTTGTTTGATGCACAATAGGACTTTTGCTAGATCATGTACACTAAGTTGATAAATTGTGTTTGTTTTAGATATTTTTATTTGCATATGTTTTGTTAAAACCTTGCATAACTTGCTTAGGAATGAGAACTAAGTGTAACTAGTTTAGTGTCTTGAATAGTATTGTCTTGCACATACTCTAGCTCTAGTGTTAAAACGTGTAAACATATACTAACCTTGAAAAAGAGTGTTTGGTACAAACAATTTAAAACTATGGTATGTTGAATTGTTATGCCTTTAGGATATTATCTTATTGTTAAACCTTTATGTGAACTACACATGTCATGCAGGATGATAACACTTTGATGTTATCAAGTTTCCGTGTTTAAGCCATTGTTTGGCTTAACATCTATTTGTGGTAAGTTATTATCATCTGATTGATCTATGTACATATGTGTGTTAGAACTTATGTATTTAGTAATTTTGTATCATATATTAGTTATTACATATGTTTTAGGAGAATTTTCGGGAATTGACCGACTAACGCAAATTTTGACATTCTCTCTGTCTGTTTTAGCACCCATGATTGGCGGATATTGCGGATCCCAGATTTTGGATCCGTCTAGTGTATTCTTTGGCTCCACCATTCCTGAACTGGCGGATTACACAGATCCCAAAGTTTGGATCCGTCTTTGTTGTCGATTGGATCCACTAGTATCAACAGCAACTTTTTCAAAATTCCCGACTAATCCCGATTCTTAAATTATTGATTCTAGTTCTTAGGATTATCATCACTGATGTTCACTCAAATAAGGATTAGGACATCTTACCAAACACCAAATAGGATGATCATATCTAATCACAGTTTCAAATTTCATGAAAATGCTCCAAGGTACCTTTTCGGTAAACCACTAAGTATTTGTGATCATTACACACATTCACTACATCCTCCCGTCCTTTACTCATTCACTAGCTTGATTTGTAAATTGACAACTTCCAAACTAATCTAGACTCACTGTTTTCAAATATATCACAAATTACAAACCCGACTCACGACTGATATTATCTTGTATTCACGAATGTTGCCTCACTTGGTTAACATGTCATCCTTCAAGACAATTTACATCGATTCATAACTCACAGATGTAATTATCAAGTCTTGTTATCCTTTTCTCAAAGTAGGATTGACAACTTAAGTATTTCATCCGAAATATTCAAGTATATCTGACTTACGATTGTAGTCATTAAAAGTCATATCCGAAACAATCAACTCCCAAGTATTTTAACAACGTATGTTAAAACACTTATCCTAACTAGAACATTTGTTCTTCATCCCATCACATTCAGCTCCTAGGTTTCACAAACAAAACTAAGCACTTCATCCACTAGTAAACCACAAGAAACAATATCTATTCTTGTCTATGTAACCTAAGTACACTTGTACTTTCACCATCATCCTATCACATTCGCCTCTGTGATATACCTCAGGCCCTAAGCTTTAGATCACATCACACACTAGTTGTACCTTCCTATGAAATCACAAAAATTAGTCTCCATCATTGTTGTTTTCAACATCTATAAAACCTAAGTACCTTCATAGCACAACAAACCCCTACATCACCACAATCCTTATTATCATTGAGTGCATTGCTCAAAAAGCCCTTTGTCCAAACACTCTTTAAACAAACTCCACCATACTTTACCACCTATAGGATTAGAACCTTCAACATCAAATGAGCATGAAGCTCACATTCATTTAAACTAGGTTTAAGTAGTACCACTTTCACAAGTAATAAAAGTTTTAGTAATACTCTGTCACCAAGCTTCTACTTATGTCTCACATCAATATTTTAACAACATATGTTAAAATGCTAAATCTCAAATTCAACCTCATGCACCCTAAGTAACAATGACTCTTGAGAAAGAAACTCAAGTGAATTCCTCTTGTCTCCATCTAGTATATTCCAACTCAAACCCCTGAGTTCATATCGTCATTTAGGAAAACATGATGTTTCAGAAAAACATTATGTGTTTAGTTTTCATCTTGTTAAAAGGATATCATATGGATCATTCTCTCCTTGCAACATGAATGGTTGTGTTACAAGAAATTTAATCACACTTTATCGGCTAAATGATCTTAAAACAAACATCCACAAGTTCTATGAACTAGAGCTTCCCCCTCATCGTGTCATACTTGTTTTCATAAGTATGATAATCTTACTTGTTGAAAGATACTTTATGTATCTATCTTCTTTCAAGCATACGTCATAACCAAGCCTTGCTCAAATCTTGCGCTCACACAAGATCTATTAAAGTTGGTAACTTTACTTAGATTCTTGTTCCAAAGAACTTTCTTTAGAACGTTCTTGACATATCCCATTACCACACACAAACACATGTCTTGATCTTAGATGATCAAATCACTTGCATAACTCATACTTAAACTCAACTCAAAGGATGTCACCCTTTAGATCACTCAACCTTAGATTCCAAACACAAAGATTAAAATCTATTTTACGTGTATAACATGACATCTTCATCACATTAGTATTAATAGAAATAGTTGAGTCCATTAAGCTAAGTAATTGGTAAACTATTTTGTCTTAGAAATAATTAATCAAACAAGGAGTATATGTGATTTTTCTTTAGCTTATTAATGAAATCACTTGCATTACATATACGTGTATTGATTACATGCTATTTGATATCTTGATGTTATCTTAATAATTATTTGATTGATTGTCAAATGTGTAAACCTTGAAAAGGTTCTGTCTGCATGATTATATGCTTCATGTTAACATGATTTGAATAATATTTTCATTCTTTCGTTATATGATATTTCACAAGATTAATGTATTACTTGTTAACTCATGATATGTCATTCTTATATGATGTTTCTATATTTGAAAGCTCGTGTCTTTTGTTGACATTCATTGAGTATTTTTAGCAGGATAGTCTAAATGGTGCATGCTTCCTAAATGTTATAATGGTTCGCATGAATCTGTAGTCTCACTTCTTTGTCACACTATTTGTTTGCCATGTGTGTACTTTGTCTAAGTAGTTTTGGTATGATGAACTTTTAGAAGTCATTTTATTTTACACATAGATCATTATGTTAATTAATGGGTAAGTATCCTTAAGTGACTAAGCCTAACTTCAAAACAATTTCACAATGTTGTATCTAAAACAATGTCATCTTGCAATATGACTATTTGTCTTGATGCCATGTGGTAGCTTTTTGTCTAGTAGTCGATTATTTGTTTATGCTTGTATAAGATATACTCTTATGATATTTATATCTTTTGTCATTAAGACTTTTGTCTTGTAAGTTAATAACAAATTATTTGTTATCTTACTTCGTTATGCTTATCTCGCATAATTGTTGTCCCTTTATTGCTACTTAGATTAGTAATATGTTTATGGGATCCTTTCACTTGCTTATTATGTTTAAATAGGATTAAGTCTTAGAGGTTTGAAATTTGTGTTTGGACATCTTTCAGTATACCTCCTAAGAAATCATATTGTTTCTTCCGCTTTCCTGACAATATCTCCATCATCTTTTAGTTAAAACAATACACCTCCCATAAGAAAAACCACATGGCTCATCATGCGATCATCTTGCATTGATAGAGAAGAGCTACATAACTTCGAGGATGAAACTCTTTGTAAGCTAACCAACATCCGCAAAAACATTACTAAGCTCATCGCTTTCATTAACCTAAAACCTCCAAAACATTTCATCGTCATTCTTCATTTGATGGATCACAGATCATGTTGAATGTCCACCAATTAAGGGGGAGAGAAATACATTCACATAATTGTCTATTTTTATTAAAGAACACTCACACATACCGACACATAGGTTCACACCACTTAGTTAAATCAGTTCACGAAATCACAATGTGTTTCAAACCTTCTTAGATCAACATCACAATCTTGCACCAATACCTCGTCAAGTGAAAAATACATCACGTGTTTGACAAACCTCTTAAACGAGAAACATTAAGTCTCCTTAGAATTTAACTAGGATTTTCCTTTACAACTTCATTATCTAGAACATCTTCTAGAACACCATCACAGGATCTCATCCTTTTCATTCTTGATTCATATCAAGCATGTCATTGTCAGTGCAAACAGAACCATCACTCTCAACACGTTGGTCCAACCAACACTCTCATCATATGATGTCATTTTCATTTTAATATAGGTATATGGAATCTCTATTCCTAAGTGATCATTGTATTCACTTCCTTCATTTGAGCATTTATTATTACACGATTCATCATCTTTGGTAGATGATAATACCATAACCTTAACCATCTTCAATACTCTTATAGCACTTGCTATACACTAGAGTTTCTGAATTCATTATTACCACCACCTTCCATTTCCTCTCTCATTAAGCATCAACCTTAAGTTATCAATTGAGTTATCGCTAGTAAACTAACACCAACACTAGCTTCACTCAATTTAACTCCTCTTCATATCCTCCTCATAGGCATTATTTTGTAGGACTTTATCATATTCTTGTAAATGTAATTCTTATTAGAAGATTACACACTTTATAACATGCTTTACTAGATAATCACGATTGATATCACAATTAGTATGCTGCATCATATTTTTCTTTGACTAAACAATCACAATTGGTAAGTTGTTTGTGATTAGATTATTTGCATACTATTTTTTCTTGAAATAAATATATTTCACTAACCATTTCATTGTAGGTTCATCATCACATATGTTCCATCGTATATAGCATATTCATCATAGGATGAAGTTTGCATCAATTATTTTTATTCTTTCATAGGTGCTGCTTAACGCTCTCAAACCAGGAGGATTATCAGTCTAGCACTTATATTGCATCGTCTATACACATTGGTCGTATATGACTTAAGACATAGCTTCTAGTGTACTAATCTTTTATTTTGTAGGTTTATCTTGACGCCCTAGAGCTAGGGGGAGCTTTCGTCAAGCATTTTTAGAATACATCATATACACGCATTGTTGTATATCACATACTAACCTTTATTTTGTATCATTTCTCATCCTTGGATCATATAAGTTAGTACCATAGCAACGGGGAGTATTGATCAAGGGGGAGCATATCATGTACTAATCCTTGTTTTGTAGCATTCATAATCCTTACATCATATACGTTGGTACCCTAGCAACGGGGAGTATTGATTAAAGGGGAGCTACAGTCTAGGGGGAGCATGTTCGCATTCTTAAGAATTCTCATTCTTCGACACACTTTTGTGTTTCGACAAAAAGGAGGAGATAGGCCTAGATAGTCCAACAAAGCTTACCCACGTGTATCGTTGGCTATATGCATTTCATTCATCATGCATTTTTCATATATATATTCTTTTTATGTTGCACACCACTAATCTTGATGTAGGTTTAGAGTCTTCATTTGATCCATGGATCCGCTTACAACCTAAGAGACGCAACAACCAAAGGAGATTGGAGTAGTATAATTAACTTCACTAAGGATGATGCAAGCTCGCCATTTCGGGAAGAATGAAGTTAACTCCAAGGACACACTCTTTTTGCTTCAACAAAAGGGGGAGAAAGGTGTAAACGGAGAAAGTAAGTAATTACGGACACAAGGAGAAAAGGGAGAAAGGTGTAAACGGACACAAGGAGAATGTAAGTAATTACGGACACAAGTAACTTTTTGCATTTTACTTTCTATCACGTTTACATATTTTGTCATCATCAAAAAGGGGGAGATTGTTAGTGCAAGCAGTCTCGTTGGGGAGATTGCTAGTGCAAGCAATCTCGTTTGTTTTGATTGATGACAAACATGTAACTTGATACATAACGTAAAATGTACAAGTTACTTGTAATCTTATCTTGTCTCAACATACATTCAACACCTCTCAAGTCCTCGTATGATACAACACAGGTTCGTACATGTTTGTTATGTAGCATTATGATCAAACCCTTAACAAACAATTTAGAATGTTTAAAATACAGTTAGGTCATTAAGTATATTAAAAGGTTAATCATTTTACTTAGATCCTCATTATCATGTTTCCTAAGTTTAATAGGATAAGTACACTTTAGGTGTCAAACTAACCTGATACATATTGGTAAACATGTATTAGTTAAGCTAGTATATACATGCTACATGATCACTAGGATACATGTTACATACATATATACATTTACATGTTTTACATTTTAAATCCTAATATAAAAATAACACATGACATCATGGCATACCTCATTAGGAAAGATCTTGGATAGATTTCATGTAGATTTGATTTATGTAATATTTTGGAAAGATCTTTAAGTTACAAAGTTGACTTTGCAAAGATCTTGACATGACTTGACATAGATATAGAAAGATTTGGTAGATATGGAAAGATTTGATAGATTTGATAAGATATGGTAGATATAGAAAGATATGGCAAGATATGGAAAGATTTGTGAAAATATTTTATGTCTGACACCCGCGGATCCAAATGATATAAAGGACGGATCCAATTTTAGGGATCCGCCGGATCCGCCGGGTAAATTTCTTGTTGGCTATAAATAGCAGCCCATTGTTTACCCATTGTTTTTATGCCATAAGAACACACATTCCCTCACTCATTTCACACACTTAGATCAGTAGCAAAACATGTAGATTCGTACATTAATCATTCATTTCATAATGATCGTAATGCTACTAACTTTCATTATGTTGTAAGCATACACTGTCAATGATCATGTGAAGCAAGTTCAAGATCATGTGTCATCATTCATCACAAGCATGGCATACTTCATGAAGGTCAGAAGATCTTGAAGTTATTATCCACCATAGCATTCTAACATATGAAGATTCAAGGACACTTGACATCCTCAATGATTGAAGACTTCCCGTCAATGGAAGTTCATGTAGATTAGGCATCCATATCCATGATACACTTATGTCATGGATCATCATTGTAAACAATCTATACATACTAGATTAGATGGTTTATGTGTTTGTGCCATAAAACATAAGGTTTCTATGTTGGGCCATAAAACATAGCGGGAGTGGTTGTACCCTTGTAAAGAACACGACATCTAGCTTAGTGTCGGAAATTGTATAAGCGACGATAGGAGTGGTTGTACCCTTGTAAAGAACCCGGTGTTTAGCTTAGTACCGGAAAAGGAAGTAAGCGACGTGTAAAGGTTTTCTCCGCCTAAGAAAGGGAGCTTGTTGATCTAGTGAAGTAACTCTCGAGCTGGGTACTCGGGGAGTGGAGTAGGGCGGAGAGGAGCTCCGTGACCAAACCACTATAAATCATTGTGTTCGGTTTGCGCTTTCTTTTATTTATCTCTTTATTTTTATGTTTGCATTATGTGATTGCTTGTGTTGTGATTAGTTGATAATACTTGTGTGAAAACATACTCTAGTTTATGTTGGACATAAACTACAACAGACAGCTTTCATATTAGAACAAGCCAAATTGGAAATTTGATACAACAAGTTTTAAGTTTTAAAACGGTAAACGTATTCACCCCCTCTACGTTTTCACAGTTTCTATGACTAGAATGACCGCCACTTTTCTTTAATGCTAACAATCTCCCCCAAGGGGTGGTCATTCAAATGATGCTCCACATGATTAGGTCTTTAGTCTTCTTGTTCTTGAACTTTGTATGTCATCATAGAATAGTCTTGATTCTTTGTTCCTTCATGCTTTGTGATCTTTGAAGTAACGTCTTTTGATCTTTCTTTCCTTTGATTAACATCTTTATAGGATTGCAGTGTTGTCATTTCCAACATACTCATACTTCTTGGTAAGACTTTGAACTTCATACTTGTGTCTTCCTCAATTGATTCATGAACTTATTCTTTACTTCTTGATTAGCTCTTCGAATTTGATGTAACTTATTGTCTTTAACTTGATCTCTTTGTCTTGAACGTTCTTCACTAGATCAAGTCAGACATAATAAAGTTTCTATGTTAATTTTAACTTTTGCAGCTGAGAAATAAATCTTAAGACACTATGAAGTGCTTTCAGTTGGTATACTGTGAAAACATGGATGAACCGCCCACAATTCCAGCACAATTAAGTACAATCCATTCCTTTAACTCCAGACCCGATTCAAAGTCCAAAAGTGTCCATGTCCCAAAAAAAAGATTTAGAAAGTTGAAGTATCCTAGTTTTTCAAGAAGGTCAGGTAATCTTAAAGAGTTCACACTGTATGAGCTCAAGTATGCTACCAACAACTTTAGCCTTACTTCAAAGCTTGGAGACGGTGGGTTCGGTCCTGTCTAAGCTCGGTACAAGAGGATTTCAGGTTTATTTATCGGCTTTTGTACAATGTTTGGATCATATTTATATGCGATTGGTTTTATTCAGTTACGGTTTTGTGATTAATCAGGGGCACAAGGAGTGGTCTCATCCAAACAAGAATTAGCAAAGCTATACTACATCTTGAACTACAAACCAGTAATATATCTACTATAATGTTTATTCAACTACAAAGAATGCAAGTATGCTTATAAAAGAACAGGGGACCAATCTTATAAAACTTCCTATCTTATAAAACTATTGACGGTGACATGTCGTTGGGATACCAAAAGTTTAAAAAAAATAAAAAAGGGACCACATTACCTATGTCTCGGGTGTCTCAGCTCTCGACTCTCGCTCTCGGCTCAGTCTAGCTCTCGGCTGTTTAAAAATTAAAAAAAAAAAAAAAAAAAAAAAAAAAAAAAAAAAAAACAGACATAAAACAAAAACAGCAAAATTAATTAACACTTAAATTAATACATTAATTAACACTTAAATTACATAAATTAAAAAAAACTAAAAACAAAACAGTAAAATTAAAAATACCTTCTCGGTGGGGAAGAAGAAGTGGGGAAGAAGAAGAGGAGATGCTAATCATGTGGAGATGCTAGTGGTGGTGGTGAGGAGATGCAATTGGTGGTGGTGGTGGTTTGTTATGGTGGTGTCGATCGCCGTTAGTTGAGAGAGTTTGAGTAGAATCGATATATGTGTCTAAGTGTTGACCAGATCTGTTTTTGTTTACCTTTTAATTGTCCCGACGACATGTCGTCGGGACTAATAAAGTAACTTTGACGTCATGTGATTTGGCGGGATAAATGAAAATTTTGTAGGTTTTTTTAACATGTAAATACCGACGACGTGCCGTCAGTTTTAATATACTAAAAAATTATTTCTTATAAATACTTTTATTTAATATATAATTTTAAATTAAATACTTTAATTTAAAATTAAATACTTTTACAAAATTAAAAAAAAATATTTAATTTAAATACTTTTATTTAATATATAATTAAAATTAAATACTTTAATTTAAAATTAAATACTTTAGTTTAAAATTAAATACTTTTATAAAATTAAAAAAAATTTAATTTAAATACTTTTATTTAATATATAATTAAAAATAAATAAAAAAACTAGTCAAAATTTTTTGGTGTGTGTTTGAGATTAGTTTTAAGAGGAAGGCAAATCAAAGATGAGAGATTGGTTGTATCACTGTATGCCTATATAATATGTTTGTTGAGTTGATTTGCCACCAGTCCGATCAACATCCATTTCATCAATATTCAGATCTAAACCGTCTTCAAATACAGGTTGATAACGTATAGCCGAGATGATATGGTTGTACATGAGATGTTAAACGAATGAGCCGAGATGATATGGTTGTACACGAGATGTTAAACGAATGAGCCGAGATGATATGGTTGTACATGAGATGTTAACCGAATGATCAAAGATGATATGGTTGTAGAGGAGAAGTTAAACGAATGAGCCGAGATGATATGGTTGTACATAAGATGTTAAACGAATGAGCTGAGATGATATGATTGTACACGAGATGTTAAACGAATGAGCCGACATAATATGGTTGTACATGAGATGTTAAACGAATAAGCCGAGATGATATGGTTGTACACGAGATGTTAAATGGGGACATGTCCCCGCCAAAAGTTTACATGCACAGTGCTATCAACGTGCTGGCGCCAATTTATCCCGCCAAATTGCAACTTTATCCCGCAAAGTTTTACTTATATATAACCTAACCGATTATTTTCAAATCGGAAAAACACAAGTAACCAAATCATTAGTTCCCAAAAAACACACATAACAATGGATCGTTACACGCCGAAAGAGGAGTGGTCAATGGTTTTATCGTCGGAGGGTCTCTTTAATGAAGTTCTTAATAAATATGGCTACGAAATTTATGATGAATATGGTTCTTATAAGAACATTAGCCCGTGGATGAGAGACCAGATTCTGGAATGGTTGAGGAAAAAGCCGTACTACAAAAAGATGTTGGACGCTCAAGCTGATGATGTTGGAGGAGAAAGCGCGTTTGATACCACACTTGATGATCAGGGAAATAGGATAACAAATCTTGAAGCTTTGTTTGAACATTTCATCAAGCAAAGGAAAGCAACGAAGAGAAAAGATGGTGCAGGTTCTAGCAAAGTGGGAAGTAGCAGCAAAAAAAATGAATGGGCAACGTTTTTTATGGTATATGTCGTGTGTTTCGTTTGCTTTTCGAGTTGTTTCGTTTGAGTTGTTTCGTTTGCTTGTCGTGTGTTTCGTTTGCTTGTCGAGTCTGTATGAAATGTATGTGGTTGAGAACTCTTGCGTGTTTTAAATAAAAGGTTTGCCTTCGTGTTTATTTATTATGATATTGTGACAAATGGTAAAATTTCCCTAATATTTATATTGTTGACAATTCATTTTCTGTAACTAGGACACCTGACTAGACCGTTATGTGCTAAAACGGATAACAGAACTGCACATATTGTCACCCTGAAATCTCACCAAGGAGCAGTGAAATTGTCACATATAATAATTTACTCATGATTGTTGTATTGAAAATAAGAGGTTATCCCAGTTTCACATGGACTGACACCACAGACCAACCAGAAATAAATCTGAGGTTCAGAAAATGTTAGTGAATAATTAAGGACTCAGAAAAATATTCAAGTATTACATAACGACTCTAAAAATATAAACTCTCATATTGGTGATGGTTCTAGGACGGATCCGAATTTGACACAGTTTGACGAAACACGGGTATTAAATTACCCCACCTTAACTAATAACCCACCCAATACATAAAATTAAATACCACTCCTCCACTAACACACAAACCAAAACCTGTAACCCTATTTCACCTTTTTGTCTGCCCCCATCTGTTCCAAATACACCTCGAACCATCACCATCCTCCCACACAGTCAATATCAAATCCTTTTGACCTAGAATCTTGTCCTCTTCATAAACCACGAGTCAACCTAGGTTAAGTATCCTTGAAATAGAGATAACACACAAAAATGTAAGATTATTCACCCCAAATTCGAAAGACCTTATGGAGTTACTCTCCAATATACTCCTGAAATCCGCGCCTTCAAGGGATGATCGAATCAAAAATTCATCAAGATAAACCAAAGATCTGAGAGGTTCTCAAGAAGAGAGGTGTTGTGATTCGATTTGGAGGTTTGGGGTTGATTGATATTGGAGCAGTGGGTCTCGGATTGAAGGTTCACTCAAGTGTTCATCCATCAAGAAATCATTGTAAGGTTGATATTGATTTAGATTCACTTAGTTAGCGTTACTTTATTTATCTAGAATCGTTCATGATAAGAAAAATTAGGTCGAATGGTTAAATAAAATTTTTGTTGATGTTATTGTTTTTTTGTCGATTTGATACCCAGAAACACAATTGATTTTGAGGAGAATTTAAAAGTTAAGATATTAGGTCGAGTATGATTTCCAGGAGTAGTAATCTTTGAGAAAATTTTTGTTTGTTATTGTTGTTGTCAATAGAGTGGCGTAGGGAATTGGTAGAAATAAGTGTTCCTCATGTTTGTATGGTATTCGAAGCCACCAAAATGACCAGGTTCAGGATCGAACCTGGGAATATTGATTTAATCAATTTAGGCTTCTAGACTCCATGTTTGTAGTATTCGAGAGAAACTAGAGAAACCACAGGTTCATGGTTCGAACCTGTGGAAGATTGTGGCTAGACTAGGATGGCTAGGTGGTATATTGGGTGTTGCTAAGTTATGTCGAAAACCCATTGTGACCAACAATGACTTAACCAAGCCAATGACCGCCAAGGCTAGGTGCAATGGTGGTCAAGATGGACTAGAAAAACACCTCACTTTGAGGCAGTTTGGTCCGAACTGGTTAGCAACCATTAGACCCACCATGTGGGTTATGTCTCGGATCAAAGTATGAAGAGACTTACCCTAACATAAGGACCCAAACAGCAAAACAATAGCATCAAATCACCCTTAACGCAATCCATATAGGATTGGAAATACTCGGACTAAAGTAACCCCTTATGACGGACAAGAATATAGAAACTTTGAGACAAAAGGAACTAAGCTTTGAGGTCTTTTTACCCATGACGACCCATAGATTGAGACTCACCCATGACTCGAAGTCGAGTAGTACTCGCACCCAACCAACGAATTAAGGCATAAACAACCCAACCAAAGGCCATTCTCGGCTAAAATAGTGAATACCAGGAAATGTTACACCAAGTCATTACTTGGGTGTTCTCTATTTTTACCTTAATGAAATACCAGGTCAAACAGCCCAGCGACAAAGCCCAACTATGAAGCCCACCTGATAGTCCAAGTTGGCAGCCTTAATCCAGTCCACAGATGGGCCCGTGTATAACCATTCGGCCAACCAGATTTTGTATTAAACCCAACCCATTAGTGACTTAGTTTCCCCCCTCCTCGAATCCCATGGGCCGCAGCCCATTAGTATTAAATACCCATTTGAATAACAGTTATACAAGAATGGTCGTGAGCAAATAAAATGAACAATAGCCGTTACAAAAATAATTTGTACTCACTAACTTCTAGACGAGTAATAGCCGAAAGACAAGAGAGAAATGAAATTTCATTTAACTTTAATAAACTATTATAGTCAAAATATAAACACTTGGCAAAATTTATTCAACATATAGGTACGTAATAGCAATTATAGCCGAGAACAAAAATGGAATCTTATTTACATTAACATATATGTAGGTAAAAGCTTGAATAGCCGAAATGTTAAACAAGACGAAAACAATTAAAACAACTAGACTAGATATATATACATTGTTATACGATTAATTTTACGTACACTTTGGAAAAATGGAGATATGTAGACTAGCATAAACTTTTGTAGTAAATGCATCTATGTCAAAATAAATTTCACGATAGGTGTAAACAATAACACACGTCGAGGTATATAAATACATTAACACTTACATTCGTTATGCTGACGACCAAATAAATTAAAAATAGATGTCACTAGAAATGTATCAACTCAACTAGAATAAATTCGACAACATGTAGAGTCTTGTGTAGATGGATTATAATGAGGAACAAGTTAAATTACTCAAGATAACGATATATATTCAACTTCACAAATCATTAGGTGATAAACGCCATATATATTAAGTCTTACTTTTAAAACCAACATAGGCGGACCTAATAAATGATATATATATATATATATCACCATTAGATTTAATTCGTTCATACATATCACCATTAGATTTAATTCGTTCATACCTTAGATTGTTAGATATTTCCCAACCCCTCAAGTACCGTAACCTTAGGTCATTTGTAGAATTTCACCTCACCATCCCCTTAGGAGAGATCTTAGTAACCACACTTGCCGCCACACAAGTGACAACGACATAGATACATTAAAACATTGAAACTAAAATCTGAAGAGACTTGAATTTATACATGAAACTAAGACATTGTTATTTAATTTAGGTTGCGTGTTGGTGCCGAGCACTCTCTAATTTCACAGCATTCACTGTTCAGACCAACAAAGGTGAGTTTATAGCCCCAAATTTTACTTTTACTTGTTTTACAAATATGGGGTGAGAAACATGCAAATCTTTTATGGACAATAATGTTATTACTCTTTCTCAAAACTATTGCGTAGTTAGCCTAAACCCTAGAACCTACTATTATGCCCATTTTCATGAGCCGTTAGTTCCCTTAGGGAAGCGCGACTGCTTTAGATAGATCTATTGGGGTGGCTCCCCCGTTCGGTTGGCCAGACAGGTCAAGACGAGCGTATAGCAAGTAAAATTTTGAGTGTATTGGGTTAAACACTCGCTAAGGGCTCCTTGACTAATATTTATGTGTTAGAGATTAGCACACTAAACTGTCGAGCTTCGGTTGCATGAACTTAGTGCTAGCGCGATAGATACTTTTGTATGACATTATATGTATTATAATGATCATGCTTGTCCAAACTAATTATTTGATGATTTTATTAAACCTATGAACTCACCAGCTTTTTGATGACTTTTTAAGCATGTTTCTCTCAGGTGTGTGATTGATTTGGTATGGCATGATATGGCAAGGCAAAAAGGGTCATGGAGCTTTTTCTGACAGACTGGAAAATGTTATTAGAGACTTGTTTTTATGGGGGACCACTATATTCAATGGGCCTATTTTTTATCAAAACAATGAATTAATCTTTGTAAAAACTCTAATTTCTATTTTAATTAAAAATGGAGTATGTATTCCATTCTTTGTTACCTTGTGTTGTGATCTCCAATTGTTGCACCCGCAAAGTAGCACCCTCAAAGTTCTGTATGCTTCCGTGACTGTTGTAAATTTTGGGGGTATTACAGATTGGCATCAGAGCCTAGGTTATAGAGAACTAGGTACATATAAACCCTAAACTATAACCTTTTTTTTTTTAAAACAAGTCCCTATGACCGTCATTTTCCTTGCTTGCGATTTTGCTTGATGATTATCTGACTTGACTGTCTGTTATGATTGTGACTTGTTACTATAAGTATCATATGTATATATTTATACACACTTAACCCACATTAGATATTATTACTGATATACTTACACACTTATACCATTTTGTCACAGACTATGTCTTCCTATCCTACCCCGCCGATTTCACCAAATTCAGAAGACCCGTACATGCAAGTGCTGCAAGCCTATAATACACCGGACCCTGACCTACTCGAGCCCACACTCACAGCAGCACTGCCTACTCCCAGTCAGCCTACTGGTCACGATACACAGCCTGTTTCACATACTCTTTCAGTCAAACGTACAGCTCGCATGAGAGTTCCTGGTTATCGGATGAGGTACTCAAATTTTCTGTCATCATCTCAGAAGAGACCTCGAGTTATCTATACAGGAACTTCTACTACCCCAGTATCTGTTTCACCAGCATCATCTCCTGAGCATTCATCACCTTATCAATGGCTCAGAAGGGCCGATGATCCCTACTCAGAAAAGGAAGAGGAAGAAGAGGATCCTGAAGAAGATCCTGAAAAAGAACCAGTGACAGACCCTATTCCTGGAAATGTTGCACCAGCTGAGCCACGAAACGGAAAAGGGATATTGGAGGAAGTGCCTAGTACATTCGAGTTGGGACCCAGGGTAGCTAAGATTGTGGGAGAGGACAGGGATATGCCTCTCGGGTTAGGTTTGAGAGCTGCTAGGTTACGAGCCAGGGAAGAGGCTTCAGTCACCTGTGAGATTAATGGCGAGGTTTGGAAAGACATTGAATGCATTCATAGCACTCCACTCCATGCAAGTAGCCCCACTCATGAGCAATCTATACCTACTTTTGTGCCGCCATCTCCATCCACACCGATTTCCCCTCCACCTGCTGACCTACCAATGGCAGAGGAGGAGGAAGATGATGTTACTGGGTTTCTAGATCAGTTGGGTGCTCAGGGAAACTAGTTAGACGTTCATTCCAATCAGTTGGAGAGATTAGGGAGACAGGATAAACAGGTCAGTAGAGAGCTTGCTGGAGTCCGACAGAGAATAGGGGATATAGGAAGAGACCAGGCCAGGGCTTGGGATGCCGAATGGAAGTATTGGCATCGTATGCATGAGCTGGAGTCAGTAATAGCTAGAGTCACGAGAGCTGAGCACGAGGATCGTAGGGAAGTATTAGCGTCCATGATACGTATTGTGTAGCTCGAGACTAGGGTAGGAAATTTGGTGACCATCATAGCTCAGATGGCATGAGAGTTGAGACAGCTACGTATTAGACAGGATGAATTTGAGAGTTAGGAGTTGAGGTGCACACTAAACTGGATAGTTTCCAGTTAGTGGTAGTATTATTCTTTTGTTGTAATCGAAGAACCTATGTTATTTCTTAGATGTTCGAGTTTGAAATTTTGTATGCACAACCTTATTATAATATATGACGAGCTTGACCGACTATTTTATTGTGTTATCATTCTTAGGAAATTTATCCTACCCATATACATTACACTTGTGCCGATTCTTCAAACCCTGATTACCTCTATCCTTATTATACAGTAAAATGCCTACGAAGAAAGTAACCCGAACCACACGTGCATAATCTGCAAACCAAGGCCCTGTCAGACCTGAAGCGGTAGCCCCACAAGTGAATCGAGCCTTGCTCAATCAGCTCGTAGAGGAATGAGTAGCAGCAGCACTGGCTGTAGCAAACCACTCCACAACAGATGTTGGCAACTCGAGACCTGCAACTAACAATGCTCAAGGTTGTACATACCAAGACTTCCGGAAAATAATGACTGGAGGTTTTGGAGGTACTGAAGGAGCAGTTGTGTTGGTCCGATGGATCGAAATATTGGAGACATTGCTTAGGATTAGTGGATGTTTGGAGAAGGATCGAGTTAAGTTTGCATCGTTCACATTTCTGGATGCAGCTCTAACTTGGTGGAATAACTACTTGAAATCATCTGGCTATGACGCTGCGTATGCAATGTCATGGGAGAGCTTTAAAGAGATGGTTCTCAAGAAATACTGCCCTAGGAATGAAGTGAAGAAGTTCGAAGTAGAATTTTGGAATCTTAAGGTGCAAGGCACAAACATGGCAGTATATAACCAATGCTTTCAGGAACTATCTCTATTTTTTCCAGATTTGGTTCAAACTGAGACTCGCTTGTTGGAGAGGTATATTGGTGGGTTACCATAGTCTATCAAAGGAAATGTCACTACGTATAAGGCTGCGGATCTCCACGAGACCATGGAGGTAGCCAACAAGCTGATGGATCAGGTGATCGAAGATTCGATCAAAGCGGGTGTGAACAATAAAAGAAAATGGGATGACCATTCTCGGAATAACAACCACCCGAACAAGAGGCATGAGGTTGCCAAGGTGTATGCTGCCGGACCTACAGAGAGAAAGGTCTATGTTGGAAACATGCCGTTTTGCAATTGATGCAAGTTGCATCATAAGGGTCAATGCACAGTCAAGTGTAATAAGTGTCAGAAAGTAGGACATATGACCCGCGACTGCAGAGCAAGACCTCTAGCGACAGAACAGGTTGCACCGACAAACAACCCAATGGCCAAAATAACGTGTTTTGGCTGTGGTGAAAAAGGGCATTATTGGAATGAATGCCAAAAGATTAAGAACCAGGGAAATGGTGGCAACAGAGGCCAACTAAGAATTCAGGGTAATCTAAGAAACCCAGGAGCTGGCATGAACCAAGTAGCTGTTGTGCCCCAAGGGAATAGGGGGAATGATGCAGTAGCCCGTGGCAGGGTTTACGTGCTGGGCAAAGTGGAAGCCCAGGAGGACCCGAATGTGGTAACGGGTACGTTCCTTCTAAATAACAATATGCATCTATACTATTTGATACGGAAGCAGACAGGAGTTTTATCTTCACTGCCTTTAGCCCATTGCTTGGTATTTCTCCGACCGCCCTAAGCAATGTATATAATGTAGAGCTGGCTAATGGGAAAGTAGAAAAGTAGACACCATTGTAAGAGGTTGCACCTTAAATCTATCCAACCGCCCATTCAATATTGACTTAATGCCTGTAGAACTAGGAAGTTTTGATGTCATCGTCGGAATTGATTGGTTGTCAAAATACCATGCCACCATTCTCTGCAACGAGAAGATCGACCGACTACCTTACGGAAATGAAGTGTTAGTCATTGAGGGTGATAAGAAAGATCGACGAAATGCCTCGAGATTAAACGTTATCTCTTACGCGATGGTTCAGAAACATCTTGAGAAAGGATGTCTTCTCTTTTTAGCTCAGGTTTTCGGAAAGGAAGAGAGAGAGAGCCGAAGGGAAAACGATTGGAAGATGTGCCGATCGTTAGATATTTCCTAGAAATCTTCCCTGAAGACTTACCCGAACTTCCACCAAAATGACAGATCAAATTTTGGATTGACCTAGTACCAGGTGCCGCACCTGTAGCACGAGCGCCTTACCGACTAGCCCAAACAGAACTACAAGAGTTGTCTGACCAATTGTCGAAACTCTCTGACAAAGGATTTATCAGACTAAGTTCATCGCCGTGTGGAGCTCTAGTTCTGTTCGTCAAGAAGAAATACGGATCATTCCAAATGTGCATCGACTATAGAGAACTCAATAAGCTGACCATCAAGAACCGATACCCAAGTGGGTTGATTGATATTGGAGCAGTGGGTCTCGGACAGAAGGTTCACTCAAGTGTTCATCCATCAAGAAATCATTGTAAGGTTAATATTTATTTAGATTCAATTAGTTAGTGTTACTTTATTTATTTAGAATCGTTCATGATAAGAAAAATTAGGTCGAATGGATAAATAAAATTTTTGTTGATGTTATTGTTTTTCTGTCGATTTGATACCCAGAAACACAATTGATTTTGAGGAGAATTTAAGAGTTAAGATATTAGGTCGAGTATGATTTCCAGGAGTAGTAATCTTTGAGAAAATTGTTGTTTGTTATTGTTGTTGTCATTAGAGTGGCGTAGGGAATTGGTAGAAATAAGTGTTCCTCGTGTTTCTGTGGTATTCGAAGCCACCAAAATGAACAGGTTCAGGATCGAATCTGGGAATATTGATTGAATCAATTTAAGCTTCTAGACTCCATGTTTGTAGTATTCGAGAGAAACTAGAGAAACCACAGGTTCATGGTTCGAACCTGTGGAAGATTGTGGCTAGAATAGGATGGCTAGGTGGTATATCGGGTGTTGCTAAGTTATTTCAAAAACCCACTATGACCAACAATGACTTACCAAGCCATTGACCGCTAAGGCTAGGTGCAATGGTGGTTAAGATGGACTAGAAAAACACCTCACTTGGATGCAGTTTGGTCCGAACTGGTTAGCAACCATTAGACCAACCATCTGGGTTATGTCTTGGTTCTAAGTATGAAGAGACTTACCCTAACATAAGGACCCAAACCACAAAACAATAACATCAAATCACCCTCAACGCAATCCATATAGGATTGGAAATACTCGGACTAAAGTAACCCCTTATGACAGACAAGAATATAGAAACTTTGAGACATAAGGAAACTAAGCTTTGAGGTCTTTTTACCCATGTCGACCCATGACTCAAAGTCGAGTAGTACTCGCACCCAACCAACGAATTAAGGCATAAGCAACCCAACCAAAGGCCATTCTCTGCCAAAATAGTGAATACCAGGAAATGTTACACCAAGTCATTACTTGGGTGTTCTCTACTTTTACCTTAATAAAATACCAGGCCAAACAGCCCAGCGACAAAGCCCAACTATGAAGCCTACCAGATAGTACAAGTTGGCAGCCTCAATCCAGCCCATAGATGTGCCTGTGTATAACCATTCGGCCCACCAGATTTAGTATTAAATGTAACCCATTAGTGACTTAGTTTCCCCTCTCCTCGAAACCCATGGGCCGCAGCCCATTAGTATTAAATACCCATTTGAATAACAGTTATACAAGAATGGTCGTAAGCAAATAAAATGAACAATAGCCGTTACAAAAATAATTTGTACTCACTAACTTCTAGACGAGTAATAGCCGAAAGACAAGAGGGATAGGAAATTTCATTTAACTTGCATAAACTTGTATATTCAAAATATAAACACTTGGCAAAAATTATTCAACATATAGGTACGTAAAAGCAATTATAGCCGAGAACAAAAGTGGAATCTTATTTACATAAACATATATGTACGTAAAAGCTTGAATAGCCGAAATGTTAAACAAGAAGAAAACAATTAAAACAACTAGACTAGATATATATACATTGTTATACGATTAATTTTACGTGCACTTTGGAAAAATGGAGATATGTAGACCAGCATAAACTTGTGTAGTAAATGTATCTATGTCAAAATAAATTTCACGATAGGTGTAAACAATAACACACATCGAGGTATATAAATACATTAACACTTATATTCGTTATGCTGACGACCAAATAAATTAAAAAGGGATGTCACTAGAAATGTATCAACTCAACTAGAATAAATTCGACGAAATGTAGAGTATCATGTAGATGGATTATAATGAGGAACTAGTTAAATTACTCAAGATAACGATATATATTCAACTTCACAAATCATTAGGTGATAAACGCCATATATATTAAGTCTTACTTTTAAAACCAACATAGGCGGACCTAACAAACGAATATATATATATCACCATCAGATTTAATTCGTTCATACCTTAAATCGTTAGATATTTCCCAACCCCTCAAGTACCGTAACCTTAGGTCATTTGTAGAATTTCACCTCACCATCCCCTTAGGAGAGAACTTAGTAACCACACTTGCCGCCACACAAGTGACAACGATATAGATACATTAAAACATTGAAACTAAGACATGGTTATTTAATTTAGGTTGCGTGTTGGTGCCGTGCACTCTCTAATTTCACAGCATTCACTGTTCAGACCAACAAAGGTGAGTTTATAGCCCCAAATTTTACTTTTACTTGTTTTACAAATATGGGGTGAGAAACATGCAAATCTTTTATGGACCATAATGTTATTACTTTTTCTCAAAACTATTGCGTAGTTAGCCTAAGCCCTAGAACCCACTATTATGCCCATTTTCATGAGCCGTTAGTTCCCTTTGGGAAGCGTGACTGCTTTAGATAGATCTATTGGGGTGACTCCCCCGTTCGGTTGGCCAGACGGGTCAAGACGAACATATAGCAAGTTGGATTTTGAGTGTATTAGGTTAAACACTCGCTAAGGGCCCCTTGACTATTATGTATGTGTTAGAGAATAGCACACTGAACCGACGAGCTTCGGTTGCATGATCTTAGTGCTAGCGCGATAGATACTTTTGTATGACATTATATGTGTTATAATGATCATGCTAGTCCAAACTAATTATTTGATGACTTTATTTAAACCTATGAACTCACCATCTTTTTGCTGACTTTTTAAGCATGTTTCTCTCAGGTGTGTAATTGATTTGGTATGGTGATGAAGCGAAAAGTGTACCGCTTTTAAGGGGTCATTTAAGCCCTAAATCGTATTTATTTGATCAAATATTGCCCTAAATCGTTCCTTTTGTCATTTTAGGTACTTTTGGGGAGAAATCTGGAAAAGGAGGCATTTTGGACGTTTTTGGAGCATAAAAGTGAAGAAAACGACAAAGTCTCAAAAATCGGCTAAAAGTTACCTTTGACGGCGTCAGATTTTACTCTGGATGGCGTCATGGCTTGGCAAGAAAAGGTGGACGTGAAATTTACTCATGATAAGCCAGTGAAAATTGCATGTGAATTCTGACGGCGTCACGCTTTAACCTGATCAAGGGCGTCACGGCTTAATTCAAAGAGGGACGGCGTCACGTTCAAGGTCTGACGGCGTCAAGCCTTGATAAGCCAGAACGGATTTTGGAGAGCTAAAGAGGGACGGCGTCAAGAAGGTCATCCGGGAACCCTAAAAGCGGCGAGGTGACGGCGTCACACTCCATAAGGTGACGCCGTCAGATCCAAAAGTCTATATATAGTTTTCTAATTTTTTGTCATTAAGAGAGAGCTTAGTGTGGAATTTTTGGGAGAAAACCCTAAGACGATTTTTGCATCTTTTTCAAGGCTTTTTGCCTTGAGATCTTCCATGTTACATTGAAGATAAGTTATCAATTAATCATTCAATATGTCTATGTGTTGTTTGATTTTATCTTGTTCTTGTCTTTTGTCTAACATGTTAGGCTAGATTTATCTTGTGTTTGCTTAGATCTAATGAAACCTAGCTATTGATTATTGGTTATTAGTGTGTTATTAGTTGTATTGGATGATTGTTTATCTATGTTAGGCTTAAGAAAACTGGCTAACTTCCTATTCGGTAACTTGCTTGAACGTCTTAAGAAACATGAACCAAATGCGTACTAAAGGTTTTTATGGTTGTATTTAATGCACAAGCGAATTCTAGTGATCCCATGTTAGGAGCTTCTTAGCTGGCTCGACATAGGAGTGAAGTAGGAGCTTGTAGAGTTGGGGAAGTACGTACGCCACCCCACGATTGGTATTAAGGAATACACCCGTCATCCACGCAACTAATACACACTAATCAACCGGTAAAAGATAGTTAGGGAGTAAGGAAATCTAAGTAAACACATTTCTCTACACATAAGTTTTCACCAACTTTTTATTTTCAGTTATTTTATTTTTATTTGCATTTGTAGTTATTTGGGTTAGTTGACTAGCAACTAATTCCGCCCACTCCTTCAAACCCGAGATTTTACTTGCTTTCATAAAAATATAAAAACATAAAAAGAATCTTCCTCAACCTTTAAACCTATTAGAGTAGTTTTTCATACCTAACGAACACTATTCCCTGTGGAGAACGATCAATCCCCCGTACTTACCACTACACTATACTACATCCGTCAGGTACACTGCCTGGTGGGGTTGTAAGCCTCTTGAGATCCCTCGAGAGGTAAAACCTGTTGTAAGGTTGCAAAACCACGCATCAAGTTTTTGGCGCCGCTGCCGGGGAATAGTTATTGTTTAGGTTGAATTTTTATTTTATAGGTCTACTCACTAGATTCCTTTCTAGTGAGATTTTTGTTTTATTTTTCTAGGTTTTCTTTAGTCTATCTATTTTCTTCGTGTCTTTGTTCGTAACCATACCATTCGACATCATGGAAGATGGTAATATCCTTAATCCCAACAACCCACCACCACAACAACCACCACCTCCTAGAGCCCGTACTTTAGGAGAGTATTCCCGTCCTAGCCACCATGGCTATCGAAACACCATTGAGCTCACTCAAGGAGCCAATGTCACACCCTTGCGATCCGACACCATCCGGTTGGTGCAAAGCGGATGCGCATTCCATGGACTTCGATCTGAAGATCCTAATCAACACCTCAAGGACTTTCTTAAAATCGTTGATTCTATAGACCTTGATGTTGCCACTCGAGAGACGACCCGATTGCGTCTCTTTCAATTCTCTCTGCGGGATCAAGCTAGTCAGTGGCTAGAACGTCAACCCGCAGGATCCATCACCTCTTGGGATGATCTCACCACTCGTTTCCTTTCTCAGTTTTTCCCACCGGGAAGAACTACCAAGCTAAGGAATGATATCTTGATGTTCCAACAACGTCAAGGCGAAACTCTCTACGAGGCATGGACTCGATTCAAGGACTTACTCCAAAAAGTCCCTCACCATGGCGTAGAACTTTGGCTTCAAGTCCAAATCTTCTATGACCATATCAATCTCTACACAAGGCAAACCATTGACCAATCGGCCGGTGGTAAGCTACGTGATCTAAGTGCGGAACAATCATGGGCTCTCCTAGAGGATCTTGCTCTTTATGACAACGAAAGTTGGAGTGATCCCCGTGATTTGAATAAAACGGTTAAGGCAATATCTTTGCCTTCGAACAATTCAAGCACTTCCGACCGTAGGATCATAGAACTTGAATACCAAGTCAAGTTTCTCATGAAATCCTACGAGGCTCCTAAACTTTCAAGCCAAGTGAACAAAATCACTTCTTCATGTGAATTATGTGGTGGTCCCCACGACACTCGTGATTGCATGGAACTCCCCGAACAAGCTTTTGTGGACTACGCATCCTCGCGTACCGACGGAGCGGGAGACAAGTGGTACACTTTCAAACCCGAGCCAAACCCTTATGGTGATTCATACAACCCCTCATGGAAAAATCACCCGAACCTTAGGTGGAAACAAAACCAAAACGCACAACAACCCAATTCTTCCAACCCACCTAATCGTTTCCAATCAAGCGGTTCCAACTCGAACCGTACTTTCAACAACAATCCTTCCGGCAATGGTAGTACCAATAACTTTGAAGGATTGATGTCTCAATTTATGGCATCTCAAGAAGCTCGTTTAGCCAAGTTTGAAGCCGATTTCAAACAAAAACAAAGCGAGATGACCAATAAGATTGACACATTGTTGAAAGCCCTCAATGACCGAGAAATGGGAGCACTCCCTAGCAACACGGTCAAGAACCCAAAACTGAACGTCAACGCTATTTCATCGGTTTCGTCCCCTAGTTCTTGTCCACAATATTATTCGGTCAATTCCATGAGCACGTGTTTCAAACAAACCCAAGTCGTTCCAAATGACCAAGAAGTTATGACATCCAAATTGGTCAACAACATAGTTGAAACACCTCCCACTCAAAACCTTGACGAAGAATTCAAGGAGCTCCACCTTGAAAGTCCGGTTGTTGATGTGTTGGATGAGAAGAAGCTCAAGTTAGGCGAAAAAGGGACCGCCTTCATTCAAAACAAACTACCTAAGAAGTTAGATGACCCGGGCTTATTCGTTCTACCTTGCAAGATCGGTAATTCGGAGGCTTATGACACATTAGCCTATCTTGGATCAAGCCTTAACCTACTTCCGTTACCTCTCTACACCTCTCTAAAACTAGGAAAACTTGAAGAAACCGAGGTGATAATAGGTTTAGCGGATGGGAGTGTTGCTTACCCGGTTGGAGTAGTTAAGGACGTGTTAGTGCACATTGGAAAACTAACCATTTTAGCCGATTTCCACGTCCTTGATATGGTTAGCGACCCTACATGCCCCTTGTTGATAGGTAGAGGATTTTTGGCGACCGCTAGTGCTATGATTGATTGTATAGAATCCAAGATAGCGGTAGGAGAAGGAGATACTTGGTCAGTCTATGATGTGAAGAAACATGCTTATGATACTAGTGATGAACCGACACCCCATTGGTTAGAGTTGAATAGGAGACCATCTAGATATGGACCTTGGATAGATAGAGGCTTCATAGGACCCCAACGCCCATTTTACCTAGAAGAGGACTTTGTGAACCGAACACATACGGTAGAACAACTCTTGGCTAGGGACACCGAATTGGATCCATTTGAAGACCCTCTAGTTTTTAGAAGGATGATTGAGTTCCTAGGAGTTTTGCCAATTAACCTAGGAATGAATAAGTGGACTTGTGAGGAAGATGATCATAAGTGGAGTTGGGACAAACCACCCAAAGATGGAGATGGGTCATGGCATATTAAGATGACATTGTATGACCCGGATGGAGAGAAGTTTGAAAAAATATATCGTACTAAGCGGACCAATAGGAAACTTCAATCCAAGCTTAACCCTAAAGACGTCCTCGATGACGAGCTCACTTATATAGGGTAGGGTGACTTTGAGTCTAGCTACAAGACTCGTTAATAAAGAAAAGCGCTTCTTGGGAGGCAACCCAAGCTTTATTTTATTTGCTTTGTGTGTTTATTTGTTTGTTTGTTTGTTTTTATTTGTTTCCGTATGTATGTTTAATTTTTATTCCTATTGATTCATGTTAAAAACTAATTTGTGAAAATGCTTTATTTTGTTTTTAACTTCGTCTTAACTACATATAAAGGTATTTTGCAAAAGTTAAGTGTAAGGGAAATCTAAATCGGTTTATTAGAACACAAATTAACATGAATCGTAATAATAATAAATTAACATACATATTAGTGTGTGTTTGAGTCAAATGCTTGTATCGAGTCATAATGATGTTTTGCAGGATTTCCAGGAAGTAAGGTAAAGGTTTTTCCAGAAATTTTCCGGAAACTTAAAATGAAAATTTTTGTCAGGTCATTTCTGACGGCGTCAGGGTTTATAACCTGACGGCGTCAGATTTAATTTTCAGAAATTTTTGAAAGTTTTGTTTTTAAAAAAAAGTTTTTATTAAAATCTCCAACTTATAATCTCCAGGAATCTGCAAAGTTATCATTCCACAAGCATTATATCCTTATATATAGATTTATCCCGCCGATGTTATGCAGGTTTTCGTGTTTGTTTTCTCAGGTTTAACAGGTTATTTTGGACAAGGAAATGTTTTGAATCAAGATTTTGGCGATGCATTAGTCATGGAGCTTCAACATTACTTTGGAAGAAGATTTAACCGTATTACTTCATTATCCACCGAGCGAATCAGGGGAGTATTTGATTTCATTCTTTTACTTTTTGCTTTTACATCTTGTTATTTGAACATTGGGGACAATGTTCATCTTAAGTGTAAGGGGAGGGTAAAAGTACGATTAGAGAATACTATTACGCTTGATTTTTGTTTGTTTAATAGTAGATGTGTAATAAAACTGAGAGAAATACTTGTTAAGGTAATTTTAGTGCCAAATTTAAAATTTTTTACAACATATAGGAGTGAAACTTTGATCTTAATGAGCGTCTCACGGATAGGAGTTATATGACTAGCACAAAAACCGTACCACTAAAAAATTTTCCACCCCCAAATATGTGAGGTTCACCCCTAGAATTGGTAGGAAAAGCATTTATGCTATGATGTGTGTACCGGTAGCACTTAGATTCTAGAACTTGCGTTAGGACCATTCCAAGGCCACAAGTGAGACTACATTCGTGTAGTTAGATTTACTACATGATAAGAGGCATTAGGATTAACCCATTGTTTTACACCTGTGTTTTTGTTATAATTACATTGGCTACATTGGTCAAGTAATTCTCCCACACCCTTTGCGTTGTACTCATTTTTAGTACACGATACCCCTAGTACACCCCTCAGAGCCTATCTTTTCGTTTCGACCTTTAAGCATTTTACTTAAAGGAAGAATTTGTTACACCCCACTAAAATGTACACCCAAATCGCCTTAGCCTACCTTGTATGCACTCATCTTTAGTGCATTATTGTTACAACATTTGTTTAAACCCAAGTTAATTATCTAGTTGATTACATGGTTGCTAAGTCGAGTCATATCCTTGTACATATTGTTTTGGGACGATTGGGACTCATGGGTAAAGTACTAGTGTAATGGAGTAATGGGGAAGAACATCATTTATTACCCCCATATGTGCTAAATATTTTAAAAAGTACTCCAAGTTTTTCAATTATCTTAATTCGAGTCATTAGAATAGTTATTTGTAAAGTTATGTAAAAGTTCAAGTGTAAGGGGATGCAATGCCCCTATGATGTATTATTTTGGATGGTAGGGCAAAAGTGTATGCAAAAAAAAAAAAAAAAAAAAAAAAAAAAAAAAAAAAAAAAAAAAAAAAAAAAAAAATCAAGAAAAATACAAAAAAAAATGAGAAAAAGAAAAGTAGAAAAAAACATACGGACTACCATCCCGTTTCATTTTTTATTTTATGTTTTTGTTATTTTCTTTCATTTGCTTAAATCGAGTCGAGTCTTGGCTTAGCAACATTGTATAGTACATGTAATTGATCAAGATCTTTAACTCGCCACCAGTAAAATATCCTTTATCCAACAAAACCGTGTTTTCCTTTTCCCTACACCTAACGTTATAGCCCATTTAAAAGCCCTCTTTGATAGTTTATCTTAGGTGCTTACGCCTAGTGGAGGAGGTTTTCGATCCTTTCCCAAGCCTATGGTAATCTATTTGCTATGACAGGTAGTGAGAGATATTATCCGTTTTCATTTATGAGATTTATTTTGATGACACTTGAGAGATGTGAGTATCTAAACACTACTTGTGAGGTGCTAGTTTATAATCTCCGTGCTTATTATGATTAAAGTGGAACGATTATTTGTTGTAATTACTTTTATGTTTGCGTTAAATGACCCCTAACCTGTATTTTGATTAGAATAAAAGCGCATTTGCTTGAGGACAAGCAAATCTCAAGTGTAAGGGTATTTGATGAAGCGAAAAGTGTACCGCTTTTAAGGGGTCATTTAAGCCCTAAATCGTATTTATTTGATCAAATATTGCCCTAAATCATTCCTTTTGTCATTTTAGGTACTTTTGGGGAGAAATCTGGAAAAGGAGGCATTTTGGACGTTTTTGGAGCATAAAAGTGAAGAAAACGACAAAGTCTCAAAAATCGGCTAAAAGTTACCTTTGACGGCGTCAGATTTTACTCTGGACGGCGTCATGGCTTGGCAAGAAAAGGTGGACGTGAAATTTACTCATGATAAGCCAGTGAAAATTGCATGTGAATTCTGACGGCGTCACGCTTTAACCTGATCAAGGGCGTCACGGCTTAATTCAAAGAGGGACGGCGTCACGTTCAAGGTCTGACGGCGTCAAGCCTTGATAAGCCAGAACGGATTTTGGAGAGCTAAAGAGGGACGGCGTCAAGAAGGTCATCCGGGAACCCTAAAAGCGGCGAGGTGACGGCGTCACACTCCATAAGGTGACGCCGTCAGATCCAAAAGTCTATATATAGTTTTCTAATTTTTTGTCATTAAGAGAGAGCTTAGTGTGGAATTTTTGGGAGAAAACCTTAAGACGATTTTAGCATCTTTTTCAAGGCTTTTTGCCTTGAGATCTTCCATGTTACATTGAAGATAAGTTATCAATTAATCATTCAATATGTCTATGTGTTGTTTGATTTTATCTTGTTCTTGTCTTTTGTTTAACATGTTAGGCTAGATTTATCTTGTGTTTGCTTAGATCTAATGAAACATAGCTATTGATTATTGGTTATTAGTGTGTTATTAGTTGTATTGGATGATTGTTTATCTATGTTAGGCTTAAGAAAACTGGCTAACTTCCTATTCGGTAACTTGCTTGAACGTCTTAAGAAACATGAACCAAATGCGTACTAAAGGTTTTTATGGTTGTATTTAATGCACAAGCGAATTCTAGTGATCCCATGTTAGGAGCTTCTTAGCCGGCTCGACATAGGAGTGAAGTAGGAGCTTGTAGAGTTGGGGAAGTACGTACGCCACCCCACGATTGGTATTAAGGAATACACCCGTCATCCACGCAACTAATACACACTAATCAACCGGTAAAAGATAGTTAGGGAGTAAGGAAATCTAAGTAAACACATTTCTCTACACATAAGTTTTCACCAACTTTTTATTTTCAGTTATTTTATTTTATTTGCATTTGTAGTTATTTGGGTTAGTTGACTAGCAACTAATTCCGCCCACTCCTTCAAACCCGAGATTTTACTTGCTTTCATAAAAATATAAAAAACATAAAAAGAATCTTCCTCAACCTTTAAACCTATTAGAGTAGTTTTTCATACCTAACGAACACTATTCCCTGTGGAGAACGATCAATCCCCCGTACTTACCACTACACTATACTACATCGGTCAGGTACACTGCCTGGTGGGGTTGTAAGCCTCTTGAGATCCCTCGAGAGGTAAAACCTGTTGTAAGGTTGCAAAACCACGCATCATATGGCATGATATGTCAAGGCAAAAAGGGTCATGGAGCTTTTTCTGACAAACTGGCAAATGTTATTAGAGACTTGTTTTTATGGTGGACCACTGTATTCAATAGGCCTAATTTTTATCAAAACAATGAATTAATCTTTGTAAAAACTCTAATTGCTATTTTAATTAAAAACGGAGTATGTATTTCTTTCTTTGTTACCTTATGTTGTGATCTCCAATCGTTGCACCCGAAAAGTAGCACCCTCAAAGTTCTGTATGCTTCCGCGACTATTTTAAATATTGGGGGTGTTACAGATATTGTTCCTACAATTCCATTCATTATGGTTACAGTTATGAGTCAAAAGACTTAAATGCATAGCCAAACAAAAAATTGTTATCGGTTCATACAGAACGCAAATTAATGAAGTCTCGGTGGTCAAGGCTACAATTGTTATCGGTTTATACAGAAAAACACAAATATGTAATTGCTATCGGTTTATACAGAAAAACACAAATCAATGGCGTTAAAGAAGTCTCGTGAAATACTTAAGTTATCACAACAACAACAACATTTTATTAAACAACAACAACAACAACAACAACAACAACAACAATAACAACAACATTACATATGAAGATTGTCCAAGTCACCTAACAGCTCACGGAGTATTGCAGCCGACTAACATGTGTGGTCGGGGTCGTCGGGATTCGTTGCCATTTCAATTCTTGCCTCCAGCATCCTTACTCTTGTCTCCAGCACCTGCTTTTGTGATTCCAGCATGTTTACTCTTGTCTCTAGCACCTGTTTTTGTGATTCCAGCATGTTTATTCAAAGATCTTTGGCATTACAGTTTGAGCACTCTGTTTGGTGCAGATCCATCACCTTGAGATGTTGAAGCAGAAGAGATTACTCGTAACCGGTCATCAAATTCACTCTTCCATATAAAATATCCACATCCATGATCTTTTTCTCTTGGCTGTTACATAATAAGGAAATGTTACGATTGTTTGTATATTTACATAAATAATAAATGTATGACTGTTCACCTTCGAAAGAGGACATGCATAATATTTCCGTCCAAAGGTATCTTCTTGATGTGATGTTCTTAGTTTTATATTTCCTGTTCCACAAGAACACATAAAAGGATTATATCGCTGCATCTCAGGTTTTGAAATTGGTGTGAAGATAAGAGGTTGTGAGGTTGAGTGGTTTTGAGGATAAGATAACCTGAGATTGGTGTGAAGATAAGAGGTTGTGAGGTTGAGTGGTTTTGAGGATAAGAGTGTATATAATGTGTTTGGGAATACAATCCCGTCGACATGTCGTCGGGACAATAAATGCGGGAAAAAACCCCGCCCAATTATTCGCTATTATTCACACGCAGGGGAAGGCAAAAATTTGGTCTAAATAAATCCCGACGACAGGTCGTTGGGAAAATAACAATAATAACAAAACAAATGTTAATCAAACGCTAATCACTCGCAAATTGCAATTATTTTTTGGGTTTATATTTTGCCGACGACATGTCGTCGACAAAATATTGGCGAGGTAAATTCCCGCCTAGTTTTTCACCATGTTTAGAAAAGTCAAACGTTTTCAATATTATCCCGCCGACGTGTCGTCGGGATTTTATCAACTTAAAAATTCAACGCAACCTTGGCTCGGTCAAGTGCTTTTTTTTTCGTTTAGTGCAAAATGCTGACGACAATATGTCGTCGGCGATATGGTTGTCGCCCGTTCTTTGTTTTCTTGTAGTGTGTCTCCAACAATCTCGTTGATAAAATGTGATTCACCTCTGCACATAAAAAAAGAATTGTTAGCAAATAAAATAATATATATGAATATTAAAGAGAAAATGAGTTCCTATGAAACTTTTTTCAGGGATTTCTAAGTCAAATGAGGCCAACTTGTGAAGATTATCAGAGACATTTTGAGGAAACTTATAGCAAGGCAGCTCATCTGTATGTGGATTAAGAATGAATTTGTATTACGTCTATATCATTTTCCTTGCATTATGTGAAAGAGTATGTTACCATTACGTAAATTTATTCATATGGAAATAACACAATATTTTGGAGCTAGAAGTAGCTTAGGATACATCTAGGATCAGTTGAGCTTCTGATGAAGTTACCATGCGATTCCTATACAATGTGTTTTATACTTTAAGATTAACGTTCTTAAAATACGTATATATGGACCTTCTGAAAAAGTTTATATTTTGATTTACTTATAAATTTCGCAAATTACCATGCGATTCCTGTACAATGTGTTTTAGACCTTTTCACAAACCCACCATAGTAGATGCTCTTAGACAATTGAGACTTGTTGATTAATGATCCATATGGCTGCTTATTTCTGAGGTAGCCATCTTTATGGGAGTAATCGCTAATGTAATATCAATTCATTAACTTTGTGGTTTGCCTCTATGCCTTTAATTATAACACCAGCATAATACCGCTTTAATGCAATATATTGTTAATTTGAGACCGCTCACGTTAGATTTTTTTTAATATATTTTAAAAACTTTTATCGGACTTCTATAAAATATTTCACAAAGATATTACGAAATGGTACTGTAACGCCCCAACACGAAAAGGGCCTAAGTGTAACATTATGGTGTCAATCAGAACATATAAACGCATGCTGAAGACTTCTTATGAAATACTAAGTCAAGAATTAAAAGGACTTACGAAATCTAATCCAAACAATAATCTAAATATAATACATATCCAAACATAATGTCTACAATCATAACTCTAATAATGGAATCTAATCAAGGGTAGGTCCCCTATCTTCTACTCTCAACACTCATGCCCAGCATCCCGCTTATAACCTGCCGCAGAGAAAAGAAAATGCGGCTAAGCTAACGCTCAGTGAACTGATATAAACAAATGAAGGGTAATAAGCGTATACGAAATGAATAAGCGGATAAATCTAAGAGAACCTGCTAAACAAGATGTCAAACGGAATATAGAATATATGAAAGGGATCAAAGAATAATAATGAACATAAAGTGGATATCAATATCAAAGGAAATGCCTAACAAATCATATAACAAATTGTACATGGAGTAGCTAGCTCGATGTACTAAAAAGTGAGATGGGGTTTTTGCACACACTCAAGTCCATTCACAAGCACATATCAAAACATAACTAAGTATCTAGGATGCATCCATACGCTCCCTTCAAAACAGAGATATATATGCCAGTTCTAAACTAAACATACATATAATAAGCACGGGTCAGTGCGCTATATATACAGCTATATAAACAAATGGGAACGCTGTGGACAAAAACCCACCTCCACAGATAGTGTCAATACCATTGGTGCATCAATGGCAAGGCCATAGACTCCCCATGACTGGCTATAAATATGGGCAACATATTAGGCATAGAACATGCAGTCTAATGATAAGGGATAATTATAAATTATCCAACTCGTATAATAGCTATATGAATAGAATATAGCATGAAACGAATAATCAAACAAATATTGAACAAATATGGATCAAAACATATCTAATAACAAATATCACGAAATCAATGAGTCATGAGAATCCTTACGGATAGAGTACAACCAGATTATGCAATTGTGAAAATCATTTAAATGTTATTTTCAAGAAAGTATTATTTTAAAAGTTGTTTTCATAAAAGTCATTAACCCTTCATATAAAAAGTGGTGTTACCTCGTATTCATAGAAATCTTTTTTTTAAAAACAGTTTTTCTCAAAACCAACATTAAGATATATATTCAAAAGGTTTTTCATACAAGTCATAATATCTAATGTATTACAAAATGTCAAATGATTCGAATACTGAAGTCAGAGGAGGTAACGAACGAATCATATCAGACAAAACAACCAAACGAATATCAAATGGATCATAAATCAGAATATCAAACAACAAGGAATTAAGTCATGAGATACCCTTACTGAAAAAAGGGCGGAATATTTGTACCTTATGAAACACAAGCAAAAGGGCAAAAGAACACAAGAAAGAGGATCACTCCGACTTCACCGGATCTACATGAATTATAATCATATATTACTTATATGCTCATTTAACACCATAACGGATTTTTAATGCTTGTTATCAATCACATCTTCATATTTAGGGTTTACTTAAATTAAGCGATTAATACATAGGTTTAAGGTTTCATAATTAAGGCATGACTTAATTAGGTTATAAATGTAATATCAAAATAGGTTTAGTCGAATATGGAATTCGGTTAGACTGAGTTAACAATCAAGACATAGGTTTTATATGTGTTTCAAATCAATAATTAATCTATTTAAAGTTTAAGTGTGTCAAAACAGATTTTAGGTTTAGAATGCAAATCTGACTCAGTTACTTATGAAGTTATAGACCTATCAACTGAGCTCCTGAGGCTCTATAATTTTTATCTGTGACTCCTATATATGTCTGGTACTTCCCCTAATTTTTGCAGATTTTATTACTAATCGCAAGTACCCTTCCAAAATCATTTTCCCAAACCTGCCCAGAAAGATAACTACACAGACACCTAGAAAGCTTGCCCTTAACGAACCCATTTCGACACTTCAGAAAAATCCACCAAAATTACCGTAAGCCATATACATCTTAAAAATTATCCCTGTCAAATGAGACCTCTTATTTCCTTATGGTTTTAAAAATAAAAATAAAAAAAACCAACTGATTTTCAGACATCCAAAATACAATTTTGACACTCGAACTCCCAAAAATCAAAAGACTACTCTACCGACCTCCAAAAATTATGAAATTTGATATCCAGATAGAAAACATCCTGAATTTTGTTTTAGCCTAAAAAATCTTGCAAAAACACATTTGTATCATTAATTTATGACCCTTGCAACATGACCTAAAATCCTGGACAACATGCAGTTGAGACAGAAACAACCCTAACCTAAACCCTTTTTAACCCATTCGACCCATCATTAATTCCTAGGGTTTTCCAGGTTTTATTAGCCATATTATTGTGTCTTTAATATTCATATTAGGGCTAAACACATAGACCTAGGGCTGGTACTAAAGTCTGATTCGAATAGAAAAGAAAACAACATGACAATGATTCGTATAACTTGGTTTTACTTCTGATTTATCATATGAATATGTGTCGTATGAGAGTGAAAACATAAGGGATCATGAGTACCTTTTATTTTTGCATGGATATTACCTTGGTTTAACTCGGTCTTATCTCCTTTTCAATTTAAACGTGTGAAGATATATGGGAACTAATATTTTCGGTGCTAAACATATAAGTAAAAACGTGTAGGATCGAAAGAAAGGAACCATTGTGTCGTGTACAATATTTTATAGGTTAGGACTTAAAATGTAGCCAAATTTATTTAATTATCTATAGGTTTAGTTCTAATAATATGTAATTACCACATAACATATAGTTTAAATTAGTTCTAATTATTATTCAATACTTGGGGTATAAATCAAATGATCAATAAAATGCGAATACATTTTTTTTTGTTTTACAACTCTTCCCATCTAAAAAGAAAATTTTGTCCTCGAAATTGAAGTATATAAGTCAAACGAAAACGTACCAAATCACGAAAAGAAAAGAAAATGATTAACTCACTCGGATTGATTCTTCTAAAAGATTTAAATAAACGGGAAAGTTTTCTCATGACTTGATCAAGAAAAATCTAGGATAGCTTCAGGCTCTCCAACAAAACAAATCATAACGAATCTGATCCAAAGGATACGAAACATATATGTAACGGATGATAATTGTAATGTCTCAAAGAGATACATGAACTGAAACATGATATGAACATGAGACAGATACGAAGGAAATGCTAAACGGTAGGAATTCTCACCATTTCCATCTAAGGTTCTGAATGAATCAAGGAAGCTTACAAACGATCAAATGAAGCTTATATCGACTTTTCGAACGTACCAAATACCTAACGAAAATAGTAGAATATACGTAGTGATAAGGATGAACCTAAGGACTAACGAATCATTGAATAAATCTCCATCATATGGCAGAATGTCTAACACTTATGTTCAAAGACACCGCAAGAAAACACAATCTCTGGTCTGAAATTCCAAAGTTCTTCTCCCACAATGGTAATTGTTCTATTCGTCACTAAAATCAACTTTGGACTTTTAATAAACAATCTTCGACCTTATTCCACTAAAAGATGCTCTATAACTCCGTTCATACATAAGTCTGAAAGGATTCACTTGCCATCAGCTTGCCATCTTGAGTCTGATTCCTCAAGCCTTCTTCAAATCTTCCCAGAATTATGAAGTAAGACGCGGATCTCAGACACGATCACCGCAGGTATGCTAACTAACCAAATAATCCCTAGCTTAAAGGTTTCTGCCAACTTGCTAAATGTCTTTCCACCAAAAGGTCTGCCCAGATCTTAATTCATCATAGTACAACTAAGATGAATAAAGAAGTAAAAAGTGTGTGCCTCAGTTAAATAGTTTCCTCAAGTCTTCAACATAGAACGTAATCCTCCATACAAGAATTACCTCCAAATCTTACTAACAACCACCACTGCTGCCAACTCCAAGTTATGCGTTGAATAATTCACCTCATACGGTTCTAGTTGTCTTGATGCATAAGAAATAACCTTCATGTACTGTATAAAGGCATAACCAAGTCTCTTCTTGAAACATCCAAAAATTGGTACTAACCTGTAAGTATGGAAGTAGGAGCTAATTTTTGTTTCAGCTTTTCCAAAACTCAGTTCTCATCCCAACTAAACCTCTCTCCTCTTCTCATAAGCTTCGTCAACGGTAACGCCAGTCATGAACATCTTCCACAATTCTTCTGCAAGACACAAAAGGTTCTAACTTCTGTAATTGTCGTCGGTCTTGGCTATTTAGTGATAATCTCAATCTTTGCATGATCCATAGTAATACCATCCACTGAAACAATGCAACCTATGAACGTCAACCAAAATCACACTTCAGAAATTTTGCTTAAAGCTTCTTCTAACATAAAGTTTCCATTACAATACGAAAATGATCTTTCAGATTTGTCCTTCATCTCAAATGTACTAAGATGTCATACTTTGGCAAATTTGTCCAAGTACTCACGAAAGACATGATTCATCAAGTCCATAAAACACTCGAAGCATTAGCCAATACAATTTGCGTCACTAAACTCACAGTGACCCTAACGAGTACAGGAACATCTCGCTCCTCACATGCAACTGATGATAACCAGATCTTAACTCAGTCTTAGAGAAGACTTCACATGCTAAAGTTGGTCAGATAAGTTGTCGATTCAAGGTAATGGATAACGGTTTCCAATTGTAATACGGTCGTACTTCCAGTAATCAATATACCACCTCATGCTACCATCCTTCTTCATCGCGAATAAAACCGGAGCAACCCACGAAGATACACTCAAACGAATAAAACCACTTCCCAGAAGTTCTTGTAGCTGTTCTTTAATTCTACCAATCCAAATGGTGTCATTCGATACGGAATTTTAGAATCACGCAAAACGTCGCTCTACTCAGATAGAATTCAGACTCATTCCACTTACTGTTCTCAGGCACTTCTCAAAAACATCCTATGATCCCAATAAGTTCAGGTTATATGATGTAACTATTATCATGTTGGTCAGGAATCATAATACTTGCATCATATAAACATGCCTTTATATCATATTCTACCTCAAGTCATGACTAAACAATCTCTCAGTACCAGGTCAAATCAACTTCACACTCCGGTGGAAAATCTTGGTGGTTCGTTCAGGGATTACATCGAGAAAACTCAGATTGCAAAATGACTCTCAAGGTGAGATCTATCCCACGGTGCACAAAATAGATGCTAGGAAACCTTCACAACCGCGAAAAATAACGTACGAGTTTATAGGGTAGTAACAATAACAACGGGTTAACCAGTCGGGAATCATGGTAAAAAGAATTCAGGATGTTCGAATCGTCAAAGGTGTATAGTATGACAGTAGTTAGCATCTTGATGCTCAGTCAACTCATCCATACCAGAATAACATCGAAATCAACATCCCAGAGAAAGATAGATCAGTAGAGTGAATCTTATCATTCAGAAGTGAGGGAAACATTCTCATACTCGTGGTTAATCACCACAAGATTTCTTATAGGAATAGGGATTGCTAAGGTGAAATCTGATAGTGTAGGGAAACTTAAATATGCTTAGCAAAAGCAAGAGAAATCACAGAATGTGTCAAACACATCATGGTCACAAGAATTCTCAGAATGATCTAAGAGGCATCTAAATGATTAACAAAACGAATAAGAGGTTAAGGTCGGAATCAGAAAATAAGGCTTATATAGCGTCAGGCATTACTACAGAATTCTCAACGCATTCTAAACTTACTCGGTCACAAATCTTAGGTTGTGCAAAATAATAAGTTTCTAATCACCAGAAAAAGTGATCTTAAAAGGGCTTAACTAAAAGTAAGACACGAATCAGAGTGATGCGGAAGCAATGATACTTAAAACAAATGTCTTAAGTCTACCGAATCCTCACCGGTCATAATTTAAGTTTCTTCAGAGTGGAAATCCTAAGGCAAATTCTCAAAGGTTGTTTCATAAGCTACTATAATGCAAACCTAAGGACCAAATCTTTCACAGGTCATAACTTAAAGTACTACAGGTCGAAGCCTAAGCTCTGATACCATAATTGTAACAACCCAACCCGAAAAGGGCCTAAGTGTAACATTATGGTGTCAATCAGAACATATAAACACGGAAGACTTCTTATTAAATACTAAGTCAAGAATTACAAGGACTTACTAAATCTAATCCAAAAAATAGTCTAAATACAATACATATCCAAAACATAATGTCTACAATCATAACTCCAATAATGGAATCAAATCAAGGGTAGGTCCTCTATCTTCTACTCTCAACACTTATGCCCAGCATCCCGCTTATAACCTGCCGTAGAGAAAAGAAAATGCGGCTGAGCTAAGGCTCAGTGAACAGATATAAACAAATGTAAGGTAATAAGTGTATATGAAATGAATAAGCGGATGAATCCAAGAGAACCTACTAAACAAGATGTCAAACAGAATATGGAACATATGAAAGGGAACAAAGCATAATAATGGAAATAAAGTGGATATCAATATCAAAGGGAAATGCCCAACAAATCATATAACAAATTGTACATGGAGTAGCTAGCTCGATGTATCAAAAAGTCAAATGGGGTGTTTGCACACACTCAAGTCCATTTACAAGCATATATCAAAACTGAACTAAGTACCTAGGATGCATCCATACGCTCCCTTCAAAACAGAAATACATATGCTAGTTTTAAACTAAACATACATATAATAAACACGGGATAGGTGCGCTATATATACAGCTATATAAACAAATGGGAATGCTGTGGACAAAAACCCATCTCCACAGATAGTGTCAATACCATTGGTGCATAAATGGCAAGGCCATGGACTCCCCACGTCTGGCTATAAATATGGGCAACATATTAGGCATAGAACATGCAATCTAATGATAAGGGATAATTATAAATTATCCAACTCATATAATAGCTATATGAATTGAATATAACATGAAATGAATAATCAAACAAATACTAAACAAATATGGATCAATGCATATCGAATAACAAATATCAGGAAATCAATCGGTCATGAGAATCCTTAAGGATAGAGTACAACCAGATTATGTAATTGTGAAAATCATTTAAATGTTGTTTTCATCAAAAGTATTCTTTTAAAATTCATTTTCATAAAAGTCATTAACCCTTCATATAAAAACTGGTATTTCCTCGTATTCATAGAAATCATTTTAAAAAAAATAGTAGTTCTCAAAACCATCATTAAGATATATATTCAAAAGGTTTTTCATATAAGTCATAATATCTAATGGATTACAAAATATCAAAGGATTCGAATGCTGAAGTCACATGAGATAACGAATGAATCATATCAGACAAAACAACCAAACAAATATCAAATGGATCATAAATCAGAATATCAAACATCAAGGAATTAAGTCATGAGATACCCTTAATGAGAAATGGCGGAATATCTGTACCTTATAAAACGCAAGCAAAAGGGCAAAAGAACAATAGAAAGAGGATCACTCCGACTTCACCGGATCTACATGAATTATAATCATATATTACTTATACGCTTATTTAACACCATAATTGATTTTTAATGCATGTTATCAATCACATTGATGAGTGTCTAAATACTCATCATTTTTACCTAATCTGAGCTGCCAAAACATCCAAAAACACTTAGAAATGCATCATAATACTGAAATTATCCCAGAATGATGTTTTATATGTTTCAGATGCAAAATGTTTAAAAACAGATAAAAAACGAACAAAGTTTGCATAATTGGCAATTTCAGTCCCTCAACTTTCAAAAGTTGTCAAAACTAGTCCCTGGTTATTCTAAAAACAGGAAAAGTCATCAAAGGTCCTTTAAGAATCATAAAATTACATAATAAGTCCTTTGGTGCAAAGTTTCATAAAATTACAAATTTAGTCCCTCAACTTTGAAAAATGTCAAAAATGGTCCTTAAGGTTTTAAAAATGGAGAATTATCAAAAATAAACCTTTGAACTAATTCTATATGGCATAATTGGTCCTTGTGATATTTATTGTGAATTTACAGGTTGGCCCTTCAAGTTTCAGAAAATACAAGAATGGTCCTTGGGCTATTATTGCTACAAACCAAACCGGACCCTTATTATTCATAAACCCAAAACCCTTACAATCCCAAAAGCAAAAATAAACCCAAAAACCTACCCTTGGCCCATGACACAGATCTGGCCCAACTTCATTTTATTAATAACCCCGGTCAAACCAAGGGTCAAACAAACCACCCCGTTTATTACTCCCTCCTTCCACCTCATCCCTTCCACCTCTTCACCTCCACCTCACTGCAATACTTTCACACTCCACCTCTCCACTTGCAAACCACCTCACCCCCTACTCTCCTACCCACTCTCTTCCACCTCTGTCAGCCATAGCCACCCAAAATAAATGCAATTCCCACTATTTTCACCTCAAAACCATACCTTACCTCTGTTTTCTTCCATATACCACAACTTGGCCAAATAAATATCTAAATTGTCTCCCCTCCACCTCCACATTACAACAAGAAGCCTTAATTGTTCTCAAACCGCCTCAAATACACGTGTAGCATTTTGGCGCCAAAATTAGTTTAAACGGCCAAGATGTGTTTGACTCAATCAATGGCCACAAACTGAGGTGGGAAAGTCACAGGAACCTAGTGGGATGCTAAAGGGTGATAAATATCAAGAAATGAAGCAGAAGAGAAGGACATCATAGAAATTACGTTTATGGTCATTTTATCTTAATGTTGTTTACTGCTTATCCTTAATTAATTGTCTTTTAAAAGCTTTCAAGGCTTTGTTACAGTTTGACACATTGTAATAAAACCTTATTTACAGTTGTAGTTTCATAACTCTTTAAATACTTGTCATTTATTAAACGTATCATTTACTTACTTGTCATTTCAATCTTGTTAATTGTAGCTGTTTAGAGGACTTAAAATAAGCACTTAGGCTCCTGACAAAGCCTTAAGGCTTTTAGAAACCTTAAAAGCAGTCTTAATTAGAAAATTCAAAAATACAAAAAGAAACAATCAAGAAATCAGTTTGCAAGAAAGAACAAAGTGGAGCAGGGTGAATTTTGGATAGCCTTGGGTTTTAGAAGCTTATTGGTAAGCAATAGGTGTGATCTAAGTCCTTGTTGTGGTCCATGTTACTCAGTATTCATCATTGGATACTTTTGTAAGACATTTTCTTTTATTTTGCAATTTTACTGTTTCAATGTTCATAGCTGTTTAATCTTGTTGTTTTGTGTTTCTTTGGTGTTGTTTAGTGATAATTTAGTTTAAAATTAGTTACTTGTTCTTTGTTATTCTTAGTTGTAAAAATTTCCATCTTAACAGTCAAGTAGTGTAATTTTTGAATCTTGAGTTTATTGTTGTTATTATTGTTTAATTGTGTTCAATAGGTCATATATGATGATGATGTAAGGTCTGAAAACAGATTGGAGGATCAATTCATTAATTTGCTTTGAGAATCGCCAAATTCAGTAAATTAGAGGCTGTTTGGATTAGTTGGCAAAGCTGTATTAGAGGTATTAAATATCCTTGTTCTTTTTTGATGTAGGGTATTCATGTGCTAATTGACTCAGTAAAACCATTTGATTTGGCACTTTTCTAATCAAAAGTCAAAATTGCCTTTGATCCTACTCAATTTGTTCACTGTGATGATTTTAGATTCCATGATCATGATTTTGTGTTCATAAGTTGTTAACCTTGCTCAATCTAGTCTTAATTCACCTTATTACATCATTCTCAGTCATTAAAATAGGATCAAAACTCACCAAAGTCAATTTGTGTGTTTTACTGCAAAAGTCAAAAACCAGGTTCAAGCCCAGTTCTGAGTACCTGATCTGGGGTCAAATTGGATTTCAATTGGTGTGTTTGTGATGGGGCTTTTCATGTTTTTGTGTACCCAGTAGTATAAGCTAGCTTTTGCCCCCTTAATATTCAACTTATCAGCTTATTTAGACTGCTTAAAGTGCCCTGCAATTTGGCCTGATTTCTGAGTTTCTGTCTAAATTGTGCCAACTGATTTGGTATTGAATTTGTTTAATTGTGGGATTATCTGTTTGTTTTAAGTTGTTTTGTGCTTATTATAGTGTATTAAGCTTATCCTGAACTTTTGGTAATTTTTCAAGTCTTTTAGCTTATTTTTGGCTTATTAGCAAACTGCTTATTTGCCCAAATCTGCTTATTGGACTTTGATAACTTTTGATTTTATTTTTCATAGCTTTTAAATAATAATTTAGACTTACCTTGAATTTTTCATAATTTTCCTAAGTCATTTAATATTTATAATCTTTTTTATTAGTTTCTAATAGTAATTAAATCATAATAAATAGAAAAATAATCAGAAAAATATAAATCTAATTTTCATAATTTTCTTTTGTCATTTTTAATCCAGGAAAAATATAATATCAATTTTAGACCTTAAGAAAAACCAAAAATAGAAAAATAGTGATAGCTTCTATTTAATAGAATTTATCTTTTTAAATTTTAATTAAGTAATTTTCATTTTTATAATTTTCTTAGCTTCTTTTCATCTTATAATATTTTTAGAAAAAGTTTTAGAATTTTCCTTGTCCATTTAGTATTTTTTATAAATTTAAATAGTTTAATAAGTAATTAAATTAATAAATAATTAATAATAATTAAATAAAAAGTATAAAAAATATAATTTAAGTTTTTAAATAAGTTTTAAGTCATTTTACATTTTTAGGTTTTAATTTCATAAATTTTACTTTTTAGTCCCATTTTAGATTCCCCGTTACGCGTTTGTAATTTAATTTTATTCGCGTTTAATTTTCTTGTGAATATTTGTTTTTTTTTAATTTGTTATTTAGAATTGTTAAAAAGCAAAATCAAAAGCAATCTAAATCATCAGTCACTCTAATCCTAGCTTTTCACAGTTGCCCATTCACACCTCGTTGGGAAACGATTCGGGTAATTACTTACCTATCTTAACACTACACACGAACGTGAGTTTTTGCAAGTATCCTTTTTCACAAAGGGGTAATTTGTAATTATTCACGCGTATCCGCTGTCTGCATTTATTTAATAGTGCGTTCGCGATGGATCAAATTTTGGCGCCGCTGCCGGGGAGGTGTGCTGCGACAGTTGTGTAAGTTTTAGCGATTAGTGATTTGAGACCCTTCTCCCAGAAGTTCCTATTTTCCAAAAACAATATAAAATACCAAAAATATTTTTCTTTTCTTTTTTATATATATTATTATTATTATTATTATCACATAAAAAATTAAAAACCCAAAAACATTTTCCGTTTTCTTTAATAATAAACAAACAATAAAATTAACCATCGAGAACCAAGACTGAGTACTACCTAACTGGGGGTACGGCCATAATAAGTTCCTAAACCAAAGAATTAAAACTTGCCTTTGTATCACTTGCGAATATCGGCTCACCTTTGATTGATAAACAAACTATAACGGAGGTTTAAGGATAGTCTGACATTAAATTGTCGGACTGAAAGAAGCGGGTTTTTAAGGAGCATTTAATTGCCCACCTCTGCTTCTCCGCCACTCTGTGCGTTTATCTTTTAGAGAGCTACCGTACGCTTTTTGATTATTGGTTTAAGTTCACTTGTGTTTTTTCTCGATCTTGATTTTAATTGAAAAAATTTGCTAAGTGCATGCGCACTCGTTCTTCTAGGTCATCAAGCCCTTTTCGTGAGCTTGAAAACATACCTCGAAGACGTCGTAGACGTTCTGCTCCATCAGTCGTACCCGAGATACGGACTGATCCCCAAACCCCTGTCATCATGGCAGAAGACCGTCCTATGAATGAGCTTCTCCAAGCTCCCACCGAGGGTTATGGAGATGCCATTATTGTTCCAGCCATCGTGGCTGAGAATTTTGAGCTTAAGACTGGGTTGATAAACCTGGTAACATCGCGTCAATTCTATGGTTTTGAGAGGGACGATCCTCAAGATCACGTTCGATGGTTCAATAAAATCACATCCACCATCAAATGTAAAAATGTCCCGGAGGAATCAATCAAACTTCTTCTTTTCCCGTTTTCTATAGATGGGGCAGCCCGGATTTGGCTTGACAAACAACCCCCTCGATCAATTAGAACATGGGAAGATTTGGTTCAGAAATTCGTGAATGAATTCTTTCCTCCTTCTAAAACCACGTATCTGAAAAATGAAATCATGAAATTCTCTCAACGGTTTGATGAACCATTTGGAGAGGCATGGGATCGTTTCAAAGAATTGCTCCGCAAATGTCCTCATCACGGTTTTACCGATTTGATGCAGATGGACACTTTCTACAGTGGGTTAAACCCATCTGATCAAGATTCTCTCAATGCCTCAGCTGGAGGTAATTTTCTGAGCAAATCCACTAAGGAAGCCATTACACTTATTGAAAATAAGTCAAAGGTCCGCACTGCACGAGCCAGACCATATAATTCTCAGGCTGGTGCTGGTCCTTCTACTTCATCTCCCGTGAGTCAGTCTAGTACTGATACTCAGCTTGCTGAACTCATGAAGGTTATTCAAGCTTTGGTTTTCTCCACACAAAAGAAAGAGTCCGCTCCGCAAACTTCTCACACTGCTGAAATAAAAAAGGTAGAAGTTTGTGTTACTTGTGGTGGCCCTCACGCTTACTACAATTGTACTGCCACCGATGGCAATGCATTTGAAGTCAAAGCTTTAGCCGGATCTTCCAATCAAGGAGGTGGTCAATACCATCCTCAAGTGGAAACAAATTACCGTGCTAGCAATCAACATGGACCACCCGGCTTTCCTTCTCCTAATAATCCAAATAGGAATAATCCTAATCAGCAAAGAGGGCAAAACACGCAGAATCAATATCATGCCCCGAACAATCAATACCCACCCCAAAGGGGTAATCAAGGGTATTCAGCTCCTAATTCTCAAAGACCTCTCTCGAGTGAGCTTGATAGCTACATCAAGGTTAATGAGACCAATATGAAGGCAATGCAAAATCAAATCTCTAACTTGAAGAATGAATTTCAGTCCTCAATACACAAGCAAGGAACTGAGCTTTCAAATAAAATCGATCATTCTCAAAGCGAAGTTAAAAATATGTTTGCCAGTCTCATGGACCATCTCAATCCACCTTCTACTTCGGGAGGTCTCCCAAGTAACACTGTTGTCAACCCCAGGGGTGAACTCAAAGCTGTCACTATACATAGTGGTAAAGCTCATGAGGGACTCAAGGTGATAAAGGACCCGGTACTTCCCACTAAAAATGGAAGTGCTAAATACGTCCAACCTTCGGTCATCCAAAATTCTACACCCACACTTGCTCCTCAACCGTCAAGAATAGATCCTACTCTATCACGATTTACGGTTAAAAGTTTGTCAACCAAACTTAGTGAGCAAAGAACAGCCAGATATTATTCCGATATGCTCAATGCTGTTCCTGTCAGTGTGCTTGATGACAGTGATGATGATGAAGATACCACTTTCGTCAAAGCTATCACCACTCGGAGTGGTGCTGCTTATGAGGGACCCTCTGGCCCTATTCCTCCTCCGTTGTTTGAAATGGAAAAAGAGACGGAGGATACTGTTAAGATTCCTGAAGTCCATCCTCCGGGTGTCCCTAAAAAGAAATCCAAACCAGGAGTTGTCTTTGAATCTGTTAAGACTCCTGAAGTCATTGCCCCTAAATCCAAACCTTATATTCCTTACCCATCGCGCTTAAATGAGCAAAAGCTCCGTGAAAAGGCTAGTCAACAAATGGACAAATTCTTTCAAATCTTTAAAGAATTACATTTTGACATAAGTTTTGCGGATGCTATCATTCTGATGCCCAAGTTTGCATCAACAATCAAACACTTGTTAAGCAACAAGGAAAAACTGATTGAAATGGCTAAAACTCCATTAAATGAGAACTGCTCAGTGGTTATCTTGAAAAAGCTTCCGGAGAAGCTTGGAGATCCTGGAAAGTTTCTACTACCTTGTGTATTTCCGGGAATGGTTGAATGCTATGCCTTAGCAGATCTAGGTGCAAGCATCAACCTGATGCCTCATTCAGTATGGAAGAAACTTTCTCTTCCGGCTCTTACTCCTACCTGCATGACTCTTGAGCTTGCAGATCGAACCATATCTCATCCTTGCGGCATTGCCAAGGATGTGTTTGTGAAAGTAGGGAAGTTCCATTTTCCAGCTGACTTTGTGGTTGTTGAATTCGACGCAGATCAAAAGGTTCCTCTCATTCTTGGACGAGGATTCCTAAAAACGGGCCATGCTCTTATTGATGTATTTAAGCATGAGATCACCTTGCGTGTGGATAAGGAAGCTGTTACCTTTAACCATGATCAAACTTCGAGGTACTCCTCAAATTATAATTCTGCATCGGTTAACCGAATCGATGTCATTGATATTGCTTCAGAGGAGTACTCTCAAGAAAGTGTTGGTTATTTTCATAATTCTGTGAGTGGTAATCCCACCACATCTTCTCTACCTATCATTTCCGACTCTTCCCCTTCTCTCACTCCGTTTGAGGGAAGTGATTCCAATTTGGAAGAGATCGAGGCTTTTCTCAAGTGTGATTCATTTCTGGAAGGAATTGATAACGCTGAGATTGATTTGGAGGGAGATATTCTTCTTCTTGAGAAATTGTTAAATCAGGACAATTCCCCTCCTCTCCCTCTCGTTGAACTTCATAAATTTCCGGAGATCAAGTTTAAGGACTTGCCTCCTCCACTTGAATATGCAATTCTTGAGGAGGAAGTTCTTATCTTAATTGCTATTCAGATCTCTCTTCTTCCCTTCACCTACCCGGTGATTTCCCCTATCTTTCACTCATTCGGGAGTGAGGATATTACCTTTGACCCCGGCATTGTCCATCTAACATTGGTTTAAATGCCGGATTTATCTCATCGGTGTGGAACTTTCTTATGCTCAATTGGTTATCCAAGCATCTTGAATGAAAGTCCGATTGAGATGGTTTCTTCCACTTACTTCCCCATGAACCAATGAATTCGGGGTCGAGTCAAGCTAGCGACTCGGTTAATAAAAACAGTAGCAAAATATGGGTTTTCACCCATGTTTCACCTAAGTGTGGGGGAGATGCCCCACATGTTGTAAAAATTTACAGTAAAAAAAAAAAAAAAAAAAAAAAAAAAAAAAAAAAAAGTGTGTATATAAAATAATGGCTATAAGTATTTCCCTTTCACGTTCTAAGTGTTGGTTTAACAAACCGGTTCTTTGAATATTGAGGGCAATATTCAGTTCTAAGTGTGGGGGGGGGGGGGGGGAATTCTAGCGAATTTGATCAAATGTACCATCTAGTACCCCCATTTTTAGCCAAAATTTTAAAATTTTTTTCTCACTTAGAACGCAATAAATGGTTATCAGTCCGCCATGTCTAACACACATAAGGATTGGCTAATCCTGGAGCAAACGGCTCTAGGTAAAGATATCTCAAATCCGTTTATGGCTTACAATTTGCCAAAAATTGTATGGTACTTAACTCACCATATCCTAAAAAGTGAAGAGTTGACTAGCCCGCAAGGTTATGGCTTGTGGTAAAGGCAGTGGAAAAACCATGATTGGTAATCAGCTCACCAAAGATAATATTGATAATTTATCTAAGAGTTGGCTAGTCCAGAAGCAAACGGCTTTTGGTAAAGACAAATCAAATCCGTTGACAGCTGGTGATTTGCTCAAAATCACTTGGTTATCATTGTACCAAAGTTCTTACTTGAACTGAAACAATTGGCTACTCCAGAAGTAATGGCTTTTGGTAAAGAGTCTTTCAAATCCATTAAATCTTCATAAAATATTTCTAGGGACTAGCAATAGTTTAGTGTGGGGGATTGATGAGTGTCTAAATACTCATCATTTTTACCTAATCTGAGCTGCCAAAACATCCAAAAACACTTAGAAATGCATCATAATACTGAAATTATCCCAGAACGGTGTTTTATATGTTTCAGATGCAAAATGTTTAAAAACAGATAAAAAACGAACAAAGTTTGCATAATTGGCAATTTCAGTCCCTCAACTTTCAAAAGTTGTCAAAACTAGTCCCTGGTTATTCTAAAAATAGGAAAAGTCATCAAAGGTCCTTTAAGAATCATAAAATTACATAATAAGTCCTTTGGTGCAAAGTGTCATAAAATTACAAATTTAGTCCCTCAACTTTGAAAAATGTCAAAAATGGTCCTTAAGGTTTTAAAAATGGAGAATTATCAAAAATAAACCTTTGAACTAATTATATATGGCATAATTGGTCCTTGTGATATTTATTGTGAATTTACAGGTTGGCCCTTCAAGTTTCAGAAAAATCAAGAATGGTCCTTGGGCTATTATTGCTACAAACCAAACCGGACCCTTATTATTCATAAACCCAAAACCCTTACAATCCCAAAAGCAAAAATAAACCCAAAAACCTACCCTTGGCCCATGACACAGATCTGGCCCAACTTCATTTTATTAATAACCCCGGTGAAACCAAGGGTCAAACAAACCACCCCGTTTATTACTCCCTCATTCCACCTCATCCCTTCCACCTCTTCACCTCCACCTCACTGCAATACTTTCACACTCTACCTCTCCACTTGCAAACCACCTCACCCCCTACACTCCTACCCACTCTCTTCCACCTCTGTCAGCCATAGCCACCCAAAATAAATGCAATTCCCACCATTTTTACCTCAAAACCATACCTTACCTCTGTTTTCTTCCATATACCACAACTTGGCCAAATAAATATCTAAATTGTCTCCCCTCCACCTCCACATTACAACAAGAAGCCTTAATTGTTCTCAAACCTACTCAAATACACGTGTAGCATTTTGGCGCCAAAATTAGTTTAAACGGCCAAGATGTGTTTGACTCAATCAATGGCCACAAACTGAGGTGGGAAAGTCACAGGAACCTAGTGGGATGCTAAAGGGTGATAAATATCAAGAAATGAAGCAGAAGAGAAGGACATCATAGAAATTACGTTTATGGTCATTTTATCTTAATGTTGTTTACTGCTTATCTTTAATTAATTGTCTTTTAAAAGCTTTCAAGGCTTTGTTACAGTTTGACACATTGTAATAAAACCTTATTTACAGTTGTAGTTTCATAACTCTTTAAATACTTGTCATTTATTAAACGTATCATTTACTTACTTGTCATTTCAATCTTGTTAATTGTAGCTGTTTAGAGGACTTAAAATAAGCACTTAGGCTCCTGACAAAGCCTTAAGGATTTTAGAAACCTTAAAAGCAGTCTTAATCAGAAAATTCAAAAATACAAAAAGAAACAATCAAGAAATCAGTTTGCAAGAAAGAACAAAGTGGAGCAGGGTGAATTTTGGATAGCCTTGGGTTTTAGAAGCTTATTGGTAAGCAATATGTGTGATCTAAGTCCTTGTTGTGGTCCATGTTACTCAGTATTCATCATTGGACACTTTTGTAAGCCATTTTCTTTTATTTTGCAATTTTACTGTTTCAATGTTCATAGCTGTTTAATCTTGTTGTTTTGTGTTTCTTTGCTGTTGTTTAGTGATAATTTAGTTTAAAATTAGTTACTTGTTCTTTGTTATTCTTAGTTGTAAAAATTTCCATCTTAACAGTCAAGTAGTGTAATTTTTGAATCTTGAGTTTATTGTTGTTATTATTGTTTAATTGTGTTCAATAGGTCATATATGATGATGATGTAAGGTCTGAAAACAGATTGGAGGATCAATTCATTAATTTGCTTTGAGAATCGCCAAAATCAGTAAATTAGAGGCTGTTTGGATTAGTTGGCTAAGCTGTATTAGAGGTATTAAATATCCTTGTTCTTGTTTGATGTAGGGTATTCATGTTCTAATTGACTCAGTAAAACCATTTGATTTGGCACTTTTCTAATCAAAAGTCAAAATTGCCTTTGATCCTACTCAATTTGTTCACTGTGATGATTTTAGATTCCATGATCATGATTTTGTGTTCATAAGTTGTTAACCTTGCTCAATCTAGTCTTAATTCACCTTATTACATCATTCTCAGTCATTAAAATAGGATCAAAACTCACCAAAGTCAATTTGTGTGTTTTACTGCAAAACTCAAAAACCAGGTTCAAGCCCAGTTCTAAGTACCTGATCTGGGGTCAAATTGGATTTCAATTGGTGTGTTTGTGATGGGGCTTTTCATGTTTTTGTGTACCGAGTAGTATAAGCTAGCTTTTCCCCCCTTAATATTCAACTTATCAGCTTATTTAGACTGCTTAAAGTGCCCTGCAATTTGGCCTGATTTCTGAGTTTCTGTCTAAATTGTGCCAACTGATTTGGTATTGAATTTGTTTAATTGTGGGATTATCTGTTTGTTTTAAGTTGTTTTGTGCTTATTATAGTGTATTAAGCTTATCCTGAACTTTTGGTAAATTTTCAAGTCTTTTAGCTTATTTTTGGCTTATTAGCAAACTGCTTATTTGCCCAAATCTGCTTATTGGACTTTGATAACTTTTGATTTTATTTTTCATAGCTTTTAAATAATAATTTAGACTTACCTTGAATTTTTCATAATTTTCCTAAGTCATTTAATATTTTTAATCTTTTTTATTAGTTTCTAATAGTAATTAAATCATAATAAATAGAAAAATAATCAGAAAAATATAAATCTAATTTTCATAATTTTCTTTTGTCATTTTTAATCCAGGAAAAATATAATATCAATTTTAGACCTTAAGAAAAACCAAAAATAGAAAAATAGTGATAGCTTCTATTTAATAGAATTTATCTTTTTAAATTTTAATTAAGTAATTTTCATTTTTATAATTTTCTTAGCTTCTTTTCATCTTATAATATTTTTAGAAAAAGTTTTAGAATTTTCCTTGTCCATTTAGTATTTTTTATAAATTTAAATAGTTTAATAAGTAATTAAATTAATAAATAATTAATAATAATTGAATAAAAAGTATAAAAAATATAATTTAAGTTTTTAAATAAGTTTTAAGTCATTTTACATTTTTAGGTTTTAATTTCATAAATTTTACTTTTTAGTCCCATTTTAGATTCCCCGTTACGCGTTTGTAATTTAATTTTATTCGCGTTTAATTTTCTTGTGAATATTTGTTTTTTTTAATTTGTTATTTAGAATTGTTAAAAAGCAAAATCAAAAGCAATCTAAATCATCAGTCACTCTAATCCTAGCTTTTCACAGTTGCCCATTCACACCTCGTTGGAAAACGATTCGGGTAATTACTTACCTGTCTTAACACTACACACGAACGTGAGTTTTTGCAAGTATCCTTTTTCACAAAGGGGTAATTTGTAATTATTCACGCGTATCCGCTGTCTGCATTTATTTAATAGTGCATTCGCGACGGATCACACATCTTCATATTTAGGGTTTACTTAAGTTAAGTGATTAATACATAGGTTTAAGGTTTCATAATTAGGCCATAACTTAATTAGGTTATAAATGTAATATCAAAATAGGTTTAGTCGAATATGGAATTCGGTTAGACTGAGTTAACAATCATGACGTAGGTTTTATATGTGTTTCAAATCAATAATTAATATAGTTAAGGTTTAAGTGTGTCAAAACAGATTTTAAGTTTAGAATGCAAATCTGACTCAGTTTCTTATAAATTTATAGACCTAGCAACTTAGCTCCTGAGGCTCTACAATTTTTATCTTTGACTCCTACATATGTCTAGTACTTCCCCTAATTTTTTGTAGATTTTATTACTAAATTCAAGTACCCTTTCAAAAATCGTTTTCCCAAACCTGCCTAGAAAGATAACTGCACAGACACCCAGAAAGCTTGCCTTTAACGAACCCATTTTGACACTTCAGAAAAATCCAATAAAATTCCCGTAAGCCATATACATATTAAAAATTATCCTTGTCACATGAGACTTCTTAATTCTTTATTGTTTTAAAAACAAAAATAAAAAACACCAATTGATTTTCAGACATCCAAAATACAGTTTTGACACTTGAACTCCCAAAAATCAAAAGACTACTCTACCGACCTCCAAAAATTATGAAATTTGATATCCAGATAGCAAACATCTTGAATTTAGTTTTAGCCTCAAAAATCTTGCAAAAATACTTTTGTATCATTAACTTATGACCCTTGCAACACGACCCAAAATCCTGGACAACATGCAGTTGAGACAGAAACAACCCTAACCTAAACCCTTTTTAACCCATTCGACCCATCATTAATTCCTAGGGTTTTCTAGGTTTTATTAGCCATATTAATGTGTCTTTAATATTCATATTAGGGCTAAACACATAGACCAAGGTCTGGTACTAAAGTCTGATTCGAATAGAAAAGAAAACAACATGACAACGATTCGTATAACATGGTTTTACTTTTGATTTATCATATGAATATGTGTCGTATGAGAGTGAAAACAAGAGGGATCTTGAGTACCTTTTTAGGGCAGATTAACGAGACAAGAAACAAGGAAAAACGAGGAGGAAAAGGTTGCTACACCCTTCAATCGATCACCAAAGCAAAATCCCTTATACCCTTCTTGATTCTTGAGAGTAAAACACGATTGATTTTAGTATCTGTTAGGGCTTGGTGTAGAGAGGTGGAAGATGGGCCGTATATTGTGTTAGAATTTAATAATCATGACTAGTTCATATATTAATCATACACATATGCGGAAGCGTAGGATCTAATTTTAACATATAAAAGATTAACCGAAAAATAAAGTAACGTACCTTTTGATTCTAGCAAGAACAAGAATCAAACTTCAAATCTTCTTCTTTAATGTCAAGAATGGATTAACAAGATACCCCTTACCGTTTTGTATCTCAATCCAAGAATATTAACTATAGTGAGTTAATACCACAATCTTGTACACACGTACTATAACCGAATTAAAGATTATGCTAGTAATGTAAACACAAAATAAACCAAAAAATTTGCTTATGAAAAATTTGAGTCGATCAACCCTTAGGGTTTTATGTTCGATCGGCCTCAAGACAAGAGAAGAAGGAAAAGGTTTTAGGGTTATAGCAAGTGCACAAGAAGCAAAGAATGAATAACCCCTAGCCTTGTATTTATAGGATGAGTATCTTGGAGAACAAGTTGGCAAGGGTTGGGTTACCCTAGCCTATTGCCGATCGGTTATGGCAATCCCTAGGGATTCTGGAACCTTCTTGTTCCTCTAATTTCATCTATAGTCCTTCTCTTATTCACTAACGGTCGTTAGTCAATTCTCGTTAACTACTTAACGTCCGTTAGTCGTTATTTTGTGTTTTAATAATTAAATACATAACGGTTTATATATTAATTATTATACATTAATTCCTCATACGTAATGTGTGCAATCCCGTGGTCCCGAGTTCGATTCTAGACATACACACATTAATATTTGTCCATCAAAACTAACAGCTCCCACTTGGACATCTATTAATAGTGTAATGACATTGGTTATCGTCTAGCAACACGCCAATGCCCCTAGTACAGCTCGGGTGGTAATCTCCTGGAAAAACCATTCGATGATTCATCATCATACTTATCCTTTTGTTTCTAATATTACGTTAATAAAGATATGGATCTTAGTCATTCTTTATTCACCATTCTGTTTCTCGTTGTTTCTGATTTAGCAAGATTACCAAATCATCTGAACGTATTCCAGATAGATCTTGGGCGTGGCCACACAAACATCTTGTCAACCCTACGAGGTGCCCACCAGTATTAAACTTTAAAACAAATTTGAAGGAACAAATTCTCTCTTGACTACGAGCATAATCTATGAACTTTGCAACATTCTGGAAAATAATCCTTATAGCTAGCAGTAACGTATAGCGGTAAATTGCTTTACAGAAATGCGCTACTTCCATGACAGTTATCTGGTATCTCAAGTATGAGGATAACTAGATATACATGATTTACTTGATGACAAGATCCATAAAGTAAACTCATAAAGTCGGGATAAGTCCTATATTCAATTCATTGAATATCATGTGAAATTGGCTTGTCAACGCATCAATATACTTTCAAGTATATTCTGCCAATACTCATATTTGTCTTAATTCAATGATATTCCCATATCATTGATCAACAATGGACTATTTAGAATAACATAAGTTATTCACGGATTTAAACACGCAAATATAGGATATAATCTATTATTAATGAAAACAAACGTAAGAAGTACTTTAATTCATTGTAAATAATAATTGCTTAACATCCCTTATCCAAATACTAAATAGATCAATGCATGATAATTCTAGTTATTGAATTATGCCTCAAGTCATGTCAATCATACTTGTTGACAAGACTTAAATCAACTAATTTTGATCCATCAAAATTTTCCTTATTTATTCTCATTTGACACTCGCAAAGAATATTGTCGGTCTCGTTTGTTATTGAACCTCATTTAGAATTATGTCTTTCAGTATTGGTCTATTTTGACTATTGGTTTGATTCGTTGGTTGTCTTGATTAATTGATCAATTGCGTTAATATTCTATATCTCTTCGCTTTACTATTATTGTGATTTATGGTTCTTATGTTTGCGTAAATCTGAGTCATTGACCTCTCTTTTACATCATTTCATTTGCTTCTTCGTTCGTATGAATATCAAATTTTCTTCCGAGCACTCTATGCTCATACTAGTACGAATGATATGGACATCTTAATCCATTCATTATTGTTCTGATTCATTGATCCTTTCATTTGCGTCGATTGATAACAGTTTGCTTCTTTGTTCATACATATATCTAATCTATTCATTTTAAGCAGTCTTTGCTCCTAAAACATTACACTTGACAGAGTTCTATTACTATTTTTGTGATTCATCAAGATCTTTCATTGGTATTATTAATTATTCCTTGTAACTATCTTTTACCCCAAGGCATTGGCATCTACTTCTTTCGACTGATAGTACGCTCCCGTAGTAATCCCATTCGCATTAATCGCTAGTACGCATCAGGGCGTAGGAACAACACTCCAGGACAACAGGCTGCAAGCATTACAAGATCGTCAGGAGAGTTACGTGAAAGTTCGCCACGAAAGCACGTGCTATGTTTCGGAAAATGATGAAAACTGAACTCAATGTACGTTGAACCCTTCAAGAAATTGGCAAAAGCTGGACCGGTAGCTTATCGACTTGAACCACCCAAAAGAGCCCACTAGCGTGCACAACACATTTTACGATTAGAACTCGAAGAAGTGCCTATCGGATGAAACCCTCGTCACTCCACGAGAGGAGATTCAACTTGACGACAAGCTTTACTTTGATAAGGAACCAGTTGTGATCATGAACCAGGAAGTCAAACGACTCAAGCAGAGTGCATTCCCATTGTCAAGGTTCGTTGGAATACAAGCCATGGACCCGAGTACACATGGGAGCGAAAAGAGCAGATTACGACGAGAGTACCCTCATTTTCTTTTTCCGACACACCGTCAGCCAATAAGATAAACTGAATCACGAGGACGTGATTCCTTTTTAACGGATGGGTAATGTAACAACCGAGAAATTTCAAGTCATTACTTTTACTAATTTTATTTGCTTATTATGCTATTTTAAGTAAATTGGCTTTTACCGGGAATGTCGCCCGCGTACGTCGTGACACGTACATTGAAATTCGTAAATTGACTCAGGCTATGCTCAATTTACCCGTTAATATGATTTATATTCCCCCGCGTACTTGTTTTCATATGGAATAATCTAATTTTCCATTTCTACGCGAAGTGTGCACATTTTATGTTTTACGCGTTTTCGGCTCGCGATTTAATCTTTAAAGACATTATAACACTCGGGAAGGCTCGGGAAATATATGAAACATCAAGTTGGGTCATTTTATGTTAAATGTGATATTTTTATGAAAATATTATCCTTGTGACATTTATTTTTACAAACTATGCATAAAAGTACCCGATTTAGCGATTTTCGCGTTTCTAGCTATTCATGAGCAGTTCTTAGGATTTCTATCCATTTTCATGTCATTAGTGGTTTAATATTCCATCATATGCTCCTAGTATTCAAAAATTTCTATATTTCACATTTTCTATCTCGTTTCACGATTTCGTCAATTTTTGGTAATAACTCGCGTTTTGAGCCTGCGTTTTGAGTTTTAGTTTCGTTTTAACACTCCGGAAAACACAAGGGTCCCATGAAATATTAAAATTATCCATTTTAACACTTCATAACAATTTCATAATGTTTTGATTACACTTTTCTAAAATTCACGTTTTCAGGTCACCCGGTACTGCGTAATTCGCGTTTTTAAGACCGTATGCTTGATTTAAACCCCACAAACACACTAATACTTTAAACATTAATCAAAATTGAATAAATATCAGATTTGGGAGTGCCTTGGGCCCCCAAAACCGTGCATGCCCTCCCCTCCCATGCTCATTATATCTTTTCTTCATTTCAAGAAATACTCATCACTTTATTTGCATGCAAACTTCTAACTCTCTCTCTAAGAAATCATCCAACTTCAAAAGTCCCTCTCCTTGCCCCTCTTTCTGCTGTACCATCAACACCAACACCACCTTCATCATCATCTTTTCTTGCATCAAATCTTGTGCTAACTAGTTACCCTTTCATCCTTGTAAGTTTCTTTAATTTATTTCACCTCATTTTCTTTGGTTTCTTATGGTTATTAGTGATTATTTTTAAGACAAAGCAAACTTCTATTGCATGTGTCATTTTAGTTGATTAGAGTCAAGATCTTATGGGAAATAGGTGGTTTGATAATTGGTTAGTGTTGATAGGTAAAATTTTGCAAGAGATTAATGGATCTTATTGAGTTTTTGGCTAGTTATGGATGTTTATCTTGGATGTTTGTTATTAAAAACTGAAGTTAAAACTAAATATAATCTTTCATCTCCTGGAAATATTGAGTTATTGGATGAATAAAAGAGTAGGAATCATTGGTCTTGAGCATGCATGTGTATTAGAGGTAATAAATGTACAAAAGTAGCCATTTTGATTGGTCAATAGTCTGTCCCAGATTTGATGCTTCAAGATCTGTTCACCATTTTGTACCCAGAAGGTTTTATGAAAAAATAAAAATATTGGGAGATAGCTACAAGTCTTAGGATCATTTCCCCGAAAACCTTACCTCTTAATTCGTCCTGGAGATTTTTATAGAAAATCCACACTAAAACAGGTCCAGGAATGCATGTCAGATTTGATGGGCTATTTACCCCAAAATGTTGCAAAGAACACTAGGTTGGTGTAAACATGAAAGTTGTAGCCAAGACCTGTAGAAAACTTTTCCCGTAGGCCATGTGTCTATTAGACCTGTAGTTAAAGAGATACACCCTTTTTTCTAAACTTATTTGGATGCTGAGTATAACTATTTAGAGACACAGGGGTAAATTGGTAATTTCACCCATGTTGTAAAGTTCTCAGTAATGTAAGGCCTTGATTTTCATATAGTACAGAGTCATACCTTTCTAAGCATATAAAGTTCATAATTTTAGCCTTCACGGTTTAGAAATGGCGACCCAATTAGTGTGGCAATTTTATAAAATTTCCATCAGCTTTGCATTTTAAACCGAATAAGTTTTTGCAAACGTCATTTCGACCCATAAATTGCTATAATACTTTTAAATAAATGACCACATGATATTTTGGGTTCAAGTACTGAGTTAAATCATAAATATAAAGTATTATACCTTAATCCCCGAGCCTAAGTCGTGTTATATTTTATTTAGGTCACTTGTGATCTTGCGGTTTTCTCGACGTGCACACTTCTCCGATTTTTGTTGCTACTTCATCATTGGTGAGTTCATAGCCCCAAGTTTTACTTTAATTGTTTTATAAACTCCGTGGGGGAGATACATGCTATAAATATTTATGATCACAGTTGTTTTGAAATTGGATGCTATCATGTTATTATTATTGCCTAAGTTTCCCATAGCCAAAAGTCCCTTTATCGTGAACCGTTAATCACTTGCGAGTGAACGCGAATACAGTGAATAGATCTATTGGAACTAACAATCCCCACCAGAAAGAACGTGCCTATATGGCAGTCGTGTATTGTATTCGTCCAAAAATGATAGGTGTGGCTATTACCTATGTATAAGGGCTGATTCGAAATTAGATACGTAGTGTCGGGGTCACGAGCTTAGGGCAATAATAACTGAATCAGACTCTGCATTTGTTGCTTAGTCGTTTTTATAAACTGAATTATATTGTGATCAACTGCTTACTACTAAAACTCTATGGATTCACTCAACCTTTGTGTTGACGTTTTAGCATGTTTTATCTCAGGTTTAAAGGCATGAAGGTCTTGGATGGAGTCGCACGGATATATTTTGAGGACTCGGCATATTTTCACATTTGAAGTGTCTATATTTTAAAGATTTATGTTATGTTTAAAACATTTGCAATCTTTTGAAAACATTGTGTTTTATGAAAACTGTTAGGACCTTTGCAAACTCTGAGAATTTAATGTATCAAATGTGAAACACTTTTAAAACGTCTCTTTTCAAGAATCGTTTTCCATGACTTGTACTTTGTGCTAGGAAGTAATACCCCAGTGATCTATCTTCCGCTGTTATAATTTTGGGGGTGTTACAAATGTATAATGCAACTATGCTTTTAGTTAAGCATAACTAGTACACATGGCCATTAACAAGGATGAAATCCTACCATGACTAGTATTGAGTGTCATCTCAATTTCATTAGCATCATTGTATGCAAACAACAATATGCTCTTTAAAATTCCGTAAACTTTAATATCCATTGTGTTATGTTTGATGCTTTCCAATCTTTCAAGATTTGTCAGCTATAACAATTACGCAACAATTTGCCATATGGTTCATACTTAGAATTTATGAGCAATTCCAGGCTGAGGATGTAATTTTGTATCTAACCATATTCATTACACTTCGTTATCTAATAACTTTCAATTAGATATCAATGTTGTCAAATCATCTTTCATCCAAGCATGATACAACAAATAACATGATGTTCATGAAAAATCCTTGTGTCAAACTTAGATTTTATTAATGTTATATCTTTTCAAAGATATGTTTCCATTTAGACTTTCTAATAGTATATCATGTTCTATTAGAATCAATTATTTTACCGCTTATGTTTATAACAATAAACATATATTCCAATGTTGTTTGTTTATTTTCTAAATATTCAAGTGAAGTTTCATTCCAAACTAAGACATAATATTTAACGTATGTGGAATGTTACTTCCTATATGTTATACAACATATATGAAATAAGAAAATAAATATAATTAACACTCCCACTAGCTTTCAAGAATACTAAGGAATTATCTTATTTAAATTATAAATCAAAAGCTCGGATTTAATAATTAAACATAAGTATATCTCCTAGATGCATGCATTAATCCATTCATGAATTATTGTACTTTGTATGCTTCCAATGATTATTTGAATTCAAATACTCCTTTTAATTACTTATCGTCCTTGCACAAGTAATTTCTCAAGAAAGAGTTTTGATATTCAATTGTCAATTTCATATTAATGAAACTAAGAATGAAAATAATAATCTTTATACATTTAATGTGCCAAGAAAGAATATTCAATCGCAGTTAATTGCTTAAGTGTGATTAATAATTTTGTCATATATATTAAATATCTTTAAAAAATTGTACATATGATTTCTACACAAAGATTTAAACCTCTAGGATTTTCATTCCCTTTGAAGAAACTCATCTTCATTCTATAGTCTAACTATAGAGTTTAAGATAAACTAAGTTTCCAAAAACTAATTATCTTTATGGACTGCATCTTAATATTCATAGTATGAGTAATTTGCCAAATTCAATATTTGCAATTCATCTAAATGATCTACAAGTTTGACATAATCCTGTAACTCATAATCCTTAACATATGATTCAAATATTTGAGATATCCTTGCGGATCTATGAATAAGAATTCCATCATCTTGAGATTTAACATTGTTATTACGTATTATCTAACTCTAACACACACCGAATATGATCTATTAAGCACAAGAGAGACATGGCACAAGAGTATGTGTATGTATCGACAATCTTAGAGAGAGAGAGAGATGAGAGAACTTTTCTTATATAAAACATACACACAATACACACACTTGCACCCCTTACAAATGAGGTGTAGAGTGGTATTTAAAGAGTACAAGGTTGTTGCTCTAAAGGCTTTTGATGGGCTTGTGGGCTTTGGTTAAATTGATTGGACTTTTACATTTCATGCTAATTCTAACACAAGCCCATTTACCTCGACTAGTTAATCATATGACACAAAGTTCTAACTATACGAATGACCATCACTTCATTATATAATTTTAATGCTAACAATCTCCCCCTAAGGGATGGTCATTCAAAAGATGCACCATGTGATTAGGTCTTTAGACTTCTGGGTCTTGAACTTTGTGTGTCGTTGCAGAATAGTCTTGAATCTTTGTTCCTTCATGCATTGTGATCTTTGATCGTAGACTTTTGATCTTTCTTGCCTTCGATCAACATCTTCAAATATCTGGTCTTGGCATTTTCTCCAATATGCTCATACTTCTGGTAAAGATTTGGTGTTTATAGTAATGTAATCCACATTTCTTTTTTAAATTCGTTCTTTGACATCTTGATCTTTGACCTTGAAGGGAAACTTTGTCTTGAACATTATGACTTGATAATTGATGAGGATATTGGTATGAGCATGCAGAGTTGAAGATGATGATAAGTGAGATGATGGTGTACGGTCTTTCTCCAAGGTGACTTACATCAGTAGCTGCATAAGAGTTGTTAGTTGAAATCACCAATCGATCATGGTGAACTTTTCTTAGAGAATCAACCACTATGATTGTTTTACTGATGAATTTCTTGATTCCATTCACCTTGGTCAGGCAAATCAGCCGTCCTAATCCCGTTTGGGATAGTTATTGTAATGATAAAAAACACGTATTCAGGAGGTCGGGGAAGCTCGAAATAAAGGTTAAACATGGTAGAATTAGATTAAAGAAAGGGGAAGGTGTGTGTGTATTCTAGAGAGAGAAATAAGAGAAACGCACACACGCCTTCTTATTACATGGCGTTCCACCCTTCCTAGTTGTGACTAGGAATGTATTTATAGAAGAATATAAGCCTAACTTAGCTAAAATAACTAAACTAGTCCTTGTACATAGAAACTATTGCAATTCCCGAGTATAACATAACTTTAAAGGCTAACAATCTCTCCCCAAAGTGATGTTATACGGGAATTGCTTACAACGTTCCCTACAAGTAAAATTCAATACAAAACATGAGCGCATCAGCTCTGAGAATGGTCTTCAAACTTCATTACTTCGTTCAGCTTGCAGAATCTTCTCAGCTGTCATTTCTTTACTTGCAGAAGAACTATGTGAGCAAATCTAATTAGGGATTAATTACGACTTTTTCACTCTCCCCTAATTAGTGCTCTCCCCCAAACTGACAACCTTTCTTATGAGTGCCCTGAGTGCCCTGAATCTGTTCGGGGGAATAGAGTATCAACATCTTCATCTCACCAAATGCATCCTGTTACGTCCTCGATGAAGTAATAAGTGGAAGCACTTTATCATTAATCATATCAGCCCATGAGAAGATGTAGATAAACCCAATCTACTAATAATACCATTTGAAATTGTCTAACTCTTTATCAACCCCCTGTATCAAAATCCAACCAGCTAGTAAATGACCACTGTATGGAGACAACCCAATATGACCAATATGAGAATGAAGTAAACACCCCTTAGATATGTGACTTAATCTTGTACGAAAGTGTGACTATGAAACCTATACTGAGCACTACAACGTAACTCCTTAAAGCATGGGTCGTTTCATATACCCATCCAACCTTCCTTAACTGTATATGAACCTCTCTCGAATTATCCACATCTTTGTGTGACACTGAGTACTACAACGTATTTCCTTTAAGTGATAGTTAACTAGGTATTCGTCCATCCACCTCTTGACCTATGAAAACTAGATAAATCAAGACTTAATCACTACACCCATGAGTGCCCAAACAAGTATCTCTGAAAGTTATACATCCATCCAACCTCTAGACTTTGAGATAAATAAGTACACATGCCCATGAAATGAACTTTAAACCCAGATAAGCAATATCGTACAAAAACTCTGTAGTCACAAAAAACTCTGATACTAGCCGTTGTCATTTGATTAAGATTCTTGATCAGGATCTGTTAGGCTATACGTGGTGATGTTGAAGGTGTAGACCGATAATATCATTTGTGATTTTGGTGTGAAATATGCCATAAAATGCAATTCTAAGGATACTAGAAAATTTTGAGTTTTAAAAATTTTTACGCCAAATTTCACCGATAAAATTCAAATTTTGACCTAAAAATTTAAATTTTGCGCTAAAATTTTCACCATTGAACCAGAGTTTGAATTTATCGTAAAAATGGACCGTTAATTCACTCCTCCAAATTAAATTTTACTCAAATTTTTCCGCCAAAAAAACCCTATTTATTTATTTATTTATTTATTTATTTTTATTTTTTTACAATAGCGATAGAGTTTTGAGAATTGCGATAAGTCTCACATGTGCGATAAGTCTCACATTTGCGATAATTCTCACATTTTCGATAATTCCCACATTTGTGATAAGTCTCACATTTGCGATAAGTGTCACATTTGCGATAAGATGCATAATTGCGATAAACCCTTTTCTATCGCAATTCTTATACAAGAATGCGATAAACCCTTGTACATACAAATTTGCGATAAACCCTCTTTTATCGCAATTCTTATACAAGAATTCGATAAAGTAGCAATTCGATGAAGATCCAAAACGCGTCACAAACATACTTCGAATCCCTTTTCCACGAACAAATTACCTCAAAAACCCGTAAAAACATATAAAAATCAAACCTTTATCGCCTATTTTACTTATCCACTATATTTCGATACAAGATCTAACCTTTTAACGATATAATACTAGATTTTTGAAGATAAGATGCGACTGAAAAAGTACCAAAACTCACATTTTTTATGGCTGATGAACAGTAACCGAGATAAAAACACACCACAAATCACGTTTTTCACCTCAAAACACCACGATTCGCCCCTGGTTAGCTCTTGATACCAATTGTAATGATCAAAAACACGTATTCAGGAGGTCGGGGAAGCTCGAAATAAAGGTTAAACATGGTAGAATTAGATTAAAGAAAGGGGAATGTGTGTGTGTATTCTAGAGAGAAGAAAGAAGAGAAACACACACACACACCTTCTTATTACATGGCGTTCCAGCCTTCCTAGTTGTGGCTAGGAACGTATTTATAGAAGAATACAAGCCTAACTTAGCTAAAATGACTAAACTGGTCCTTGTACATAGAAACTATAGCAATTCCCAAGTATAACATAACTTTAAAGGCTAACAGTTATCATTACATTGGATAAATCCAAGTAACGACCCACGTCATAAGGACTCAATTCGTGAAAGGAATCTCCTTGGCAGGATTTCCAGCACTTACAGGCTCAGACTTCGAGAGAATCAACAACATATTTTGAAAACCCTCTCTAATCCTTACAAAGTTTGTTCCTGAATTGGATGCCCTCAAGAAGGCTTACTAAAGATATACCGAAGTATACCCACAATCCAGGTGAGCCGCTGAAGTATATCGGAGTATCACTTCAGGACTGTAGACCATTTTGAAACAAATTAACCATCATGATATATATGGCAAGTACCTTGGATCTTATTCAGACTCTTGTACACCTTGTGTCATTTTTGGCGAACACAGGTGCATTATAATGGAAGCATTCCTAAGAGATCTTTTAATGAATCTCATGGCTCTAGACTCTATAATGTGCATTTTGGTTTTAGTAAGCGGAGGCATGGAGCAGAGTGCTACCTTTTCAATATCAAGACATCTCGGAGTGAGAGGCCAATAGATCATGTAAGGTTCTCCATGAGAAATGAAACAAATATCTTTTATGAGATATCTGAGTGGCTAGGAGGGGTGGTGCAGCGTGTCACTGGGTCCATGACGTCTTGTCTTCAATATCAGTATCAACATTGTGAATACCGATACTAGATGTATTGACCCGGTTTCTGCCCTAAGTTTGCATGGAGGGCTATTTCTTTTCACCCTTTCATTAAAATTTTCTTATTCATTCTTCAACCCCTTCTTTCTCCTTTCTCATTTACTCCTTTTTTTTCAATCATACCTAAGGACTTCTAATTCTAATCTATTGGAATTTTCCTTGGGTAGATCCCTCCAGCTTTGGCGGATCATTGGACATAACCTAACCATAATCACCTTATTACTCCATGATTATCCTAGATTTGTTGATTACTTGCCATGAAACTTTTTTGTGAAAATCTCTCAAAGTGTTTATGAATAAAACACATTTGGTTAACACTTCGAGAGTTTTGCATTTTCTGAAATACTTCCCCTTCACATGTGCTCAGCAATTTAAAGTAAGTTTGCTCATGGTGGGTAGAGTTCGCATATTTGAAATGATCAATTTTCAGTTAATATGACCATCGCAAGACACATTTACATTACTAGTTGGACTAGCTTTTAATTATTACCCGTCCTGGTCATATAAAAAATAATCTCTCTAATTGGTACATTCTACTCAGACAAGTCCTTTGCGAGACACGTTTACATCACTGGATGAACCAGCTTGAAATTATTACCCGTCCAGGACAAGTCTTTTCGATTACTGATATTAAGCTTCGTCAATTCGTTGGTACTATCTGAGTCGAGCTCTATTGAGATTCAACTACGATCAAATTTTAATCACATTTCTCCCCCTCAAAAATAGCATTTCGATGGTATTTTTGATACCGATTGATAAAAATCATTGTTTTTGGACAGCTAATAGGGAGAAACGGATTTGCATGAACTTTTGGAACAAATTTGTTTTTAAGATACTCCCCCTCAAAACTTGCATAGGTTTTGACATTTTTTTTAAAGTTTGGAGCGAATGGGGAGTAAAGATTTTGAAAATCTTAAGCAAAAATTTGAAAAGTTTTGAGAAACCTTTTGAAAATTCTTGAATAAATTTTGCTTAAGATTAAGAAGGTTGTTTTGATAAACGTTGCGTGAGAACTTCTTTTCTTTTAGGATTGTTGCATTAAAACGTATAACAGGGTCCTTTCTTTAAAAATGGGTTATGCACTGTTATGTGTGCATAAGCCACAATGTTTAAATGCGGGTTGTAAGCTGAAATACATACAAGCCATAGAGATTTTTAGGATAAGTGCTCGAAAAAAATATTTAAAACCTTTGTTTTGATTAAGCACTTTCCTTTCTTTAAAGCATGGGTCCTGAACTGATGTGTCCAAAAGCCATCAAATTAAGCTCGGGTCTGAAACTGAGTTGTTTCGAAGCCATTGAGATCATATTAGACAACAACCTTTGGAACCCATTTAAGCACGTCGCCAACGGGTTTACCATATTTTGAAATCCATTTGTAAGTTGTGTCAATCCAATTCAAAGAAGTTGAATTCCAACGAGGACTGAAAACTGGTGTTTCATTTTGAAATAACACTCGTGGAATCAACGGTGATTTAAAACTCTTTTTTCATGTGAAAGTTGTTTGAGAAACCCGGTGTCTCTCTTGGAGTTTTAAAATTTGAAAAAGAAGTTTTCCATCCATTGCTGAAACCCTGTGTTTCATTTCAAAAATTCATTTTTGAGATGAATGGAAACATTCCCAAATTTGGAATTTTTGAAGCAGAGTCATTGTTGTGTTGTAGCAGAAGCATTTCAGAGTTTGAATATTTCAAAGGTTTTCAACGACTTTGCTTTGGTTTCCACACTTGCTTTACTGGAGTAAAGCGAGAGTATGGAGTTTGAAAACCTTTATTCTTTTCTTTGGAAGTATTTGTCCTTGAAAGCTTTTGAGGAGTAAGTGTTTCAGAAAAACTTGGTTTCTTCGAAAACTTCCTTCCTTTTTTGCAAAGAATAGGTTGTAAACTCGGAAACCTTTTTCAAAAAATGTTTTGAAGATTCACCCGTGTAAACCTTCTTCGAAACACTCACTTTTGGTGATGAAAAATCTGAAATTGGAGCTTTTCCTTTTGATCGATTAAGATTATCAAACTTTGTTTTTAAGGCGTTGTATGACGTTTGCAAATCACTGTATTCTTTTTGAAAAGAAGATGATCTTGAGATGCCAATTTTGATTCTAAAGAGGCGATTTGTTTCAAAAATTGATCTTTTTCGGCTTTAGAATCATCCATTTTACGAGCCAACTTCCATTCGAACTCAACATTTTCTTTTTCAAGTCTTTCAAAATATTTTTCGAATATGGTCATTTTGTTGAAAAGATCAGTTTTGGCATCCTCAAAATCATTTTTTTGTTGAGCTAAAGGCGTTTCAAGCTCAACCACTTTTGTTTGAAGCACATGATTTTTGTTTTCAATGTCATTTTCAAAAAGATACATTTTCTTCCCCGTTTCCTTATCAAAATCTGGAATATTAGAATCAAACAGGGGATTTGGAAAGGAAACTTTTTTGATTTGATACTCAACCTTTTTCGTCTTCATTGATTCTATCTTTTGCAAAACATTTTCAAACTTCTTATCAGCGAATTCAGATAATTGAGACTTCAAAACTTCAGTCTCTTTTTGTTTCATGTTTGAGTTTTGAGTCTGAACTAGTGAACGTTTGATTGAATCCAACAGGTTTTTGTAAATCTGTTTCAAATGCTCATTTTCTTTTTGTAATGATCCCACAGCATGTTCTAATTCAATATTTTTTGTATCAAGTTCGTCCAAATCAAACTTGATTTTAGCATTATCACAATTTTCTTCAAAAATCTTTTCTTTTTCTTTAAGCACCGTTGTCAAAGAGTTTTCAGAAGAAACTTTCTTTTCCTGCAGTTTGAGTTGGAAAGAAATACTTTGTGCTTCGAGTTTTGTTAGATCTTTCTCAAACTGAGCAGTTCTTTTTGACAATTCTTCTTTGACTTCAGTTGCTTCTTTTAAAATTTCTGTGATTTTCTTTTTGAGACAAAGATTTCAGATTTCAAAGAAGATGTTTGTTCAATATTCACATTCTCATACTCATGGCTGACAGACACTGGCTTGAATGACTCTATTTGATTTTTGAAAAATTCTTTTTGAATGTCAAGTATTAAGATTTTTCATCAAATTCGTCTTCTAGAGAATGGATGTACTTTAAATCTCCTCTCATTTTAGTGATAAGATATTTTTCAAAGTAATCAAAATTTAAGTTGATATCTTTCACACGAGGTTCAATCTCATCTATTAAAATCTTACTGACTTCCATTTTTAGGCGAGTATCCGATGAAAGAAAAAGATTATAGTAACCATTATTGGTGTATTGTTGCTGAGACTAAATGACCTTTAACGTATGCTCAATGTGATGTTTAAGATTACAAAACTGTTTCCTTGCTTTATTTTGCCATAACTTAGCATCATAAGTAGCAAGTTGAGCTTTTTTGAAATATCTTTTCACATTTGTGTCTATTCTTTTCAAAGGTTCTTTTGGTATATCTGTCAATTGTGTACAACCATACACAAAGCCTTGGTACGAGAATGGGCTTTTTCTTTTTTTTACTATGAAATGTTTTTCCTCTTCAGATTTTTATTCATCTTCCGAATTAAACAGAACATCAGTCGACAAACCTTTTCCCAGTTTTTCCGCATCGTACAAACTAGGTGTCAATTTTTGCACTTTGTTTAAAAAACAAGGTTTTTCATTTTTCAAATCATTTTCCAAATGATCAGTTTTTTCAAAACCATGTCAGGATTTTCCTTGATGAACGTTCTCGTCTTTAGGAAGTATCATTTGTAAAGTTTGAACAGTCTGTCCTATTTTTCGAAGTTTTGCTTCGAGATTGTTTGCTCGTTTCAAAAACTCTTGATTTTCATTCTCAAGTTTTGTTTTAACAATCTCAAAATTTGAAGTGGTTTTCTGAAGCTTGAAATTTCCCTTTTTAACTCAGAGTTCTCTTTTAAAAGCGCTTGAACATTTCTGTTGTTAAATACAATTTGTTCATCCAGTTTTTGAATGGAACGTTGTTCACGATAAACAGCTTCTCTATAACCAACTTCAAGTTCTTCCTTTCGTTTTAAAAGTGGTTTGACAAAATCTCCGTTCATTTCATATTTCTGAGCTTGAGATTTAAGGTTCGAGATTTCAATTTCAAGTTCAGTTTTGCTTTTTGTTACATTTTCAAAACCTTTTTCTAGATCTTTAAATCTCTCAAGCTCTTTGGACAATAAGACATTCACTTGCTTAGCTTTGCGATTGTTCTCTTTGCACTTTTCAAGTTCATGTTTGAAATTTTTGATTAATGAAGCAAATAAGGCACGATCTTGTTCATAAGAAGATCCATCCTGGGCAAGCTCACCACCATTAGAATTCATATCTGGAGTTGTAGGAGTGATATTACTATCAAACCGTTCCACCACATATGTGTCACTTATGGACTCAGGATGCGCATGATGTGTCTTATCATGAGCAAACACGTTATCGAACAAAACAAGATTAGCATTATTGTTTGAATGTTGTATTTTAGCCAATATCTCTATGTCAAATGAAGGTCTGATATGATCATCCTCAGTATCCCAAACAGCTTCATTCCTGTATGTACCATTAGCATCCGAATCATACCTTGGAGTGCTGCTTTCAACCTACTGTTCTGAAGATGTATCACTTCCCATTAAAACCAACCTAGCATCAGATGCTGTACCCTCATTGACTATTTGTTCATCCTTGTCTGTCTCTCTCTCATTCACCTCTGCTTCTTTTAATAGCACTTCTCTTTCAATTTGCTCTCTTTCTTTTAACTGCATATCTTTTTCAATCTGCTCACTTTCCCATTTCTGTTTTTCAATCTTATTTAACTCAACTTCTTCTTCATCAAGTATTTTTTCGAGTTCACCCATGTTATCGATGCATTGAGTTCTGAATGTCTTGTAGCTTAGCCAAAATCTTTGGTAAAACGCATCGTTAAACTCTGACTGGTTCAATAACCAAGGGTTTAGTATACACTAAAGTTGAGGTTTGATCACTTTAAGAGCTTCCTTGCAGTTGTGCGTATAAAGTTCTTCTTCATTCAGTAGCTTTTCATGTTGATTCTGGCTTTGTTTGAGTTGTTCTTTGAAATGATGATGTAAAACCCTCATTTTCTCATCATATGAATTTCCCAAATTACCCTCTATTTTGAACTTACAGGAACTAAGTAAATTAATCTAAGAAATATAACGACCCTAACCTAAGTACACTTAATGACGACACAACTTAATATTTACTAAGGTTTATCACACGACCATACAAGTTACAAGAGGTCCGATTTTCAATTAAAAAAAAAATTATACAATTTATATCCTAAAGTGATGTCACACGTTTAACAAGTCTTGAAAAGCCTAACATTCCTTATAATTTTCTTTTACACAACATATATTTAAAGTTATGACCTTATTTGAAATGTTGAAAAAGGTATTTGGATTACCTGGGCTTCCCTAAGACTCGGCTCATTCATAGCCCATATTTCCCTTCATCTCTCACTTATAACCAAACGTATATTCTCATCTCATTTTCACCCTCAAACCCTAAACAAAAGTGACGGAAGCCTCAAGAACTCAAGTGGTATGGACGAGTTAGCAAGGTGAGTGATCGGTTTTGTGGTGTTACAGCCTGGGTGTGATCGTGAGTAGTGAGGTCTGATTCAAATAGAGTTTTGATTTCTGGTTCTTGGTGTTCTTGTGTCATTACTAGCATCGTCCAAAGGTACCCCTATCTTTAATCTTGTTCTCCTCTCGACACATGTTCATAAGACGTCAATAACATGTAACCTGAATCAGGCTTGGGTCGAACTAAAAATAATATGAATGAAAGGTTTATGTACCACATAAAATAATAAGGGATAAGTCACATAAAATCATGAATTGATGACATTTATGTATGTTGATATACAAAGTTGTGACCTGCTATGAAATCAGTATACATATAGGGCTTATTAATCTGAGGTGTGGACTTATATTCGATATCAAATAAGCAATATGGAACCTGGAGACTGGTGAATGAATGCTGGGATATTATGCAGGTCGATATGAGGTTATGGGGACTACTTAAAAATCAGATTAATACATGTTTATTTGAGTTCATATATGTGTCGACATGTAGGGCTTTATGTCGTCATTTAAATCAGTTTTTCAAAAGCTCATGAATCTGGGCATAAAATGATAAGCTTGGCTGCATAAATTGATGAACATATTTGGGTCGATCTAGGGTTCTAATGTACTACTTAAGTCAGTATATAAAAGGCCTATGAATCTGATATTAGACCATTTATTGATTACTAACATGCAAGCTAGAATCTAGTTGTGTTAATGCATGAAATAATAGATCGTATATGTATGTCGACATGTCTAACTTTAATCTGCTACTGAATCAGTTTAGTTAGAGCTTAAGAATCTAATATTTGGTCATTGTTGTACACTAATAAAACCACACGAAATCTGGTAATAGAACGCCTTAAACATAAAAAATAATCATGAGATGATGGGATTTACATAGGTCTATAGCTAGTTGGATCTGTTGTTCGAATCAGTACATTTAAAGGGCTTATAAAGATGATCCTTGAACCTCTATTTGATCACTAACACGCTAGCTAAATCTGGAAATATTAGCACATGAAATGATAGAACTTACATGAGTCGATATAGTATTTAATGGGCTGTTCGAATCGGTAAATTACATGGTTGTTTGGAGTCTGTTTGTATACAGGAAACTTAGTACAATATGTGTTAAATATAATGTAAGATAGCATGCATATTTGTGTGGTATAAAGGGGTCGAAATCTAAGGAATAACTAAGGTGTGGGTTATGATTTTATGTGGGCTTATGGTGTATTGTGTGACTAGGAAAAAGGGGTTTATTACATATGACGAGTACTGTTTGGTGATGGTCTGGGAATGTCATATGGCTGGGGAACAAAAGGAATTTTGTGTGTGTTAATATGGTGTCTTGTGTGTGTCGAGTATGTTTGTTTTGGGGCATGTTGAATGGGTGTGTTTTGTAGTGTGAAAAGGTGGGTTAATGTTGGTCTTGTGTCGCTAAATAGGCAAATAAAAGGAAATAAGGATCGAATGGGTTAAGGGTAAGTTGGTTCGGCTTTAAGGGAAGAAATAGATGTCGCGTAGGTGAATATTTAGAGAGTGTGTGTTATGTTAAATAGTCGGCTAAGAGTGAAGACTAAATGGAGCAAAAAGAGTAAAGTACAAAAAGGGAGTATCGAGTTAATATGTATGGCGAGTTAGGGTTTTTAGTAAAATGGTTAGGGTTTAGTTCATGAGCATAATTAATGAGGTGTTTGACGTCTATAAGAAATTCCACATAAATATGTAATTTACACTTTAGCCCCTGAACTTTAATAAAATGACAATTTAAACCCTAAACTATTAAAAGTTACCATATTAACCCTAAACTATAATGTTGATCATATTAAGTCTAAAATTTATTTAATTGGCATTTTAACCCTAAAAGTTATTAAATCGGGAAACTTACTAAATATGGTAGGTTACTAAAAATAGAAAGAAACCATAAATGGGAAACCTTAATAACAATAAATTGTAAACTTATAAAATGAGCTTATAAGTAATACACGATCATTAATCTGTATAGATTCGGTGAAGAAGGAGTGTTTCCCTAATTCCGGTGCTTTCTTATTTTGTTTGGTTGGCTTGCATAAGGTACGAATATTCTGATCTTATCTTTAAGGTTTCCTTTATGACTTACAACCTTTGATATGAACCATAGTTATGAACCTTTGATATGAACCTCGCTATGAACTTTTGGACATGAACCTTTGCTATAAACCTTGATGTGATTATGATGGCTCTTATTATGTACTCTGTATCTGTATCACTAGTCATGGGGGTTCCATGACCATGTCATTGATGCACCAATGGCATGACTCTAGGGTGGTTGAGTGATGTTCCACCCTGTCCCTTTTATTTTATATTATGTATGGCCACGATGATTATGATTTTCTGCAGGGGCGTATGGATGCATCCTAGATATGGATCTGTATCTGTTACATATGTTGTATCTGTATCTGTATCTGGTGTATGGTAATTGTGTGCAATACATGCCATACACACATGGGAGTTCGCTACTCCATTTATATTACTTAAGAGGTCTCCCCTCTTTATGATTCATGAGAAGTGAAGATTATGTTATGTTCGAGCCAATGGTATTATGATTCTGTTTATGCCGGCGACTGCATAGATTCCTATTACCTAACCTATACACTATGTTTTCCCTTACATTACATTATGCCTACTTATGTTTCCCCATTGTACTTCATTTGATCTTCACATTTATATTTATGTTTTCTATTATCTTATATCCGTTCACTGGGCTTTTTAAGCTCAGCCGCATTTCTTTTCACCGCGGCAGTTTTTAGAAGGAAGCTGGGATATGATTGAAGAGTGCATAAGAGCTCTTAGAGGACTACACCTGTGATAGCTACCTTGGATTAGAGTTGACATGGAGATTTTCATTCTAGACTTATTGTTCCTTTGTTGTAAATCCTTGTATTTCTTTTACCTTAGATTTCATTTGTAACCTTTGAATTTAATTGTATTATTAAAGTCTTCCACTTGTGTATGTTCTGTTTGACACCATTAATGCGATATCTTAATCCTTGTTGGGTTGGGGTGTTACAGATGAAATCGGACTCTGATGCAGTATTCAAATGCCTGATCGAACCTTGAATCATATCCAGCTGAATTGATGACTTTTTCAACCTTAGTCTTGAACACTTTAAACACTTTCTTTGAATCTCTCTCTTTCATTTGCATTTCCTCGTTAATTTAGTTCTGATGTGTGATAAATTTGGTCTTGGATCGTTGCAACGAAATAGGAGTTGTGTTTGGTAGGTTACGTTCAGTTGTTGTAGTGAAGTCTTGGTCTTTAGCTTATGATCGTTTGAGGTTTAGTCTTCAACAGTTAAATCCGGAAGGTTACTTGCAATTCCTATAAGCAATTAGAATTGAATTTCTATAAGCCTTGCAATTTTGATAGAAATGAATTTCTATAAACCTTGCAATTTTGTAAGAAATGAATTTCTATAAACCTTGCAATTTCGATAAACCAAGCAATTTCGATAAGCCAAGCAATTTCGATATGTCCTTGTACAAGGAATTTTGATAAGTCTGAATTTCGAGAAACCTTTCTTATAGAAATTCATCCAAAATTTCTATAAACCCAATTTCTATAGAAATTCGTCCACAATTTCTATAAACCCAATTTCTATAGAAATTCGTCCACAATTTCTATAAACCCTTACTTATAGAAATTCCACCACAATTTCTATAAACCCTTACTTATAGAAATTCCACCACAATTTCTATAAACCCTTACTTATAGAAATTCCACCACAATTTCTATAAACCCTCTTTTGTCTAAATTCTTATACAAGAATTTCGTATAAGAGAGCTGATCGAATGAAGCACAAATACCGAATAACAACCAATCTTCTAAGCCTTTTTCCACGATCAAACAACTTCAAAAACCCGTAAATAACTATAAAGTACCAATCATTATCGCCAATATTAACTTTTAACTATGTTTCGGCACAAGATAAGACCTTTTTAACGAGCACAACTAGTTTTTGAAGATTAGAATCGAAGAAAAATACCAAAAACTTACTACAAATGCGTAAATAACTATAAAAGTAACAACTTTTAACCTACACAAAACGTAAAAATCAAAGATTTTAAACAAAAGTTGACGTTTTTTATGGAGAACAAAAAAGACGCAACCTTTTTTAACAACTTTGATAAAAAAAACCGTAACACTAGAACTCCTAAATCGATGTTTGGCTATATGATACCATTTGTTATTACGTATTATCTAACTGTAACACACACCGAATATGATCTATTAAGCACAAGAGAGATGGCACATGAGTATGTGTTTGTATCGACAATCTTAGAGAGAGAGAGAAAGATGAGATAACTTTTCTTATATAAAACACACACACATTACATACACTTGCACACCTTACAAATGAGGTGTAGAGTGGTATTTAAAGAGTACAAGTTGTTGCCCTAAAGGCTTTTGATGGGCTTGTGGGCTTTGGATAAATGGATTGGACTTTTACATTACATGTTAATTATAACACAAGCCCATTAACCTCGACTAGTTAATCATATGACACAAAGTTCTAACTATACGAATGACCATCACTTCATTATATAATTTTAAAGCTAACAAAGATTAACATGTTTAATCCTCATCATGACATTTACTAGTGTAATTTTAGAAGATTATGCATCTTGTAATTTTATCTTTTCAAGATAAAACCGCCCACTTGCCTTTTGCAATTTATAGACTATCTATAAATACTTAGTAAGTAGAGCAACACTGAATTGTTCTCTTTTAATTTGGGACATTACAAATACATATTGACAGTTCCTTACATTAGTTTGTTAATACCCTTCTTCATAAGTTGTTTAACAAATTAAGAACTTCAATTTTAAGACTTAATGTGATTCATCACATTCCACAATAAACAGTGTCTTATTAATCTTCTAGGTTGGAGTCTTATTGAGTATATATAATTCATACTCAATTTTCTAACCTTGATAACTTTTTGGAAGAAAAGAAGTTATAGTTATCTTTATCCAAACAATACCAATAGAGTTTGATTCTCCTAACTGAACACACCACTAACTTGAGGTATTTCATTAGAACTAATATTTTGAGACAATCAAACAATATGTAAGATAACCTTATACTCCTTTTGGCTTACCTATTTACCAACTAAGTTAACTTAATGGTGAAATAGATTTTCAAGCCAATTGCATGCTTTATAACGCAAGTACTTTTTAACTAAGTCACTTCTTGTCCATGTCTCAACAAGAAGACATAAACTGTTATAATCCCACTATACGTTATAAATCATTGATCAACTCAATGACTTCTTGAATATGTCTTAATAAAGAAGACATAACAAATTAACGTCTTACTTTATATTATAATCAGTCTTGTAACAATTTAAAAGACTTCATATTTATAACTTTTCAATAAAGTATAAACATGTATAACTAAAGTAATCATGAACACCACAATTTGGTTTCAATAGTAATTTCAAGTTAATTTATTACTTCATTTATTTATGACATTCCAAGAATACATAAATATTCAAATTTGAAGTAGTATTAGATTACTTCATTTATTTATGTCATTATCATATTGACATTTGGTCTAATAGGTATCCAATTTAGAAACAGTAATTATCCATATATGGTCTCACGTAATCATGGAATTTCATCTTGTTGTTGTAATCTAGTCAAGGTCTCACTTAAGCTAAATTTCAACAACAAGTGTTTCTTGAATTAGATGTGTATTTAGAACGTTAGTTTCTTACCTTGCGGTCAAGACAATCCTTTAAATCATATTCCTATGTGTTGTACCTTGCACACAATATAAGATTTCTCCCACTTGTGCATGGAACAACATCATGTATCAGATAAACAACACGTCACTCGTTTGTTTATGTGATCAATATGATTGTGTCATAGATATTAGCATAATTAGTAGATATAGAACCACAATGTCTAGTAAGGAAATTTACATGACTATCCTTAAAAACACAAATGTCTATAATTGGAAAATAATTATCTCAAGACATTCTAGAGATAATTTGGGTTACTACCAAGATGACAAAGCTTGTAGCTCCCACTGAATTACAGATCATTAAAATAATTCATTATTCAATAATTACAACACAATGCTCTCACTGGATTTGACAACATTGTAAGTGTTTCATAACCAGTAAAAGCAAATAGTGTGCTATTAACTTTCCTACACCTTTGAGAAGACCCATTCGTAACAATTACTTAGGTATTAAAAAGAGTGTATTCTATTATGTAGATGATGGACTATCCATCAATGCATTAACTTGAAAATTGGGCATGCAATTTTTCCTTAATATGTCTACCATCCCTACAATGGGATGTAGCATATTTAAACGGTCAAAGCACAACAACTAGATAAATTATGCTAGTTTGCCTTTTACCAATTTTGCGATAATTAATCTAGCTTCTAATTTAATAACTCAGAAAATGTGCAATTTTCTTAACTATTGAAGTTTGCTATGAGTTATTTCTTAGAATTTAGGCAATTCTAATTATCCTATCATACCTTTCTCATTAATGAAAAAGAATAGGATTAAGTCTCACTCTTCTCTCATAGAAAGGAGACTAGGTTTATTCTTTTAGTAAAGTTAACTCTAGCCAAAACCCCTACTGGTGTAGATCAATTTACCAATAAAAGAATATCACACGTTTACGGTTTAATGTTGCATTAATACATTTAAAAGAATTTACAAAATTTAATTTTAGTATTTTTGATAATACAATCTTTTCAAGAAAATAAAATACCCAAGGAATTATTCATATAACCATATGAATTTTCTTGAAAACTAGGATCCAAGTAATCATAATTTCACTACATCAGTTGATCTGCTAGTAATGAAAATACAAAATATGGTAATATGTAGAACAATAATCGGCAAACAATTTTCGACTCCTAGATCATTATGGGATTTACATTTGCCAAATACAATTTGCAAAGTAAGCATGTTTCATCCCATCTCATGCCTTAAGTTTCTAGGTTTCACTAACAACTTAATTAAGTCGTCTAATTTAGAAACTGGAAATTCTCCATATATGGTCTCACGCATTAATGAAAATCTACCTTGTCATTGTAATCTAGTCAAGGTCTCACTTAATCTAAATTACAACTTCAAGTGTTTCTTATAATTTGTGACAAATGGTAAATTTGCCCTAATATTTAATTCATGACTGTCCATTTAGTATGACTAAATCACCAGATTTGACATTTATATGATTAGAACGGAAAACAGACCCGCACACTGTGACACCCGGAAATCTCACCAAGAACAGTGAAATTACCCCATCTCACATTTTACTCACTATATTGTAGTAAAAACAGGTGGTTATCCCAGTTTTACTTAGATTGACACCACACGCATACCAATGTCTAAACAAACATGGATTGAAACTTAGGAATTATTATGAATACATAAAACTCAAAATACATCCAAATATTATATAAACGTCCCTGAAAAATCCATTTTCCCATACTTATGACGGTTTCAGGAAGGAACCAAGCCTAACTCAGTACACCGAGACGCGAGTATAATATTACTCACTCCTTAACCTAATTTAACACTACATTTAAATAAAAATAATTGACCCTATACATAAATTAAAAACACTACCTACTCACACAAGTATCAAAAAAAAAAAAAAAAAAAAAAAAAAAAAAAAAAAAAAAAAAAACTGACATCTCTTTTAACCTTCACCCTAGGTTTTCTATATCTTTTGTCCGCCCCTTATTCTCCCCAAAAACCATGGATACATCACCATCTTCCTCATTGTTATCTCTTTCTTTTTGACCTACAACCTCTCTTCATTTTCACTGACCTCGAAATATCCCAAGTCAAACCTAGAAGACTGCAATAGAAGTGGAAAGAACACCGAATTAGAAACCCCTTTTTCCCAGATATGAAAAGCAACTATCGAGTTATTATCCATGTCCATATTTTTAAACCAACGCTCCAACGGAGATCGAACCACATCCCAACAAGAGTTCTAAGAATATTTAATCACTCAAAGAAGTACAAGGGTTGTGGAGCTTGTGGTTCGGTTTGGAATGGTTGAGTTTTTTGGATTGGGCTTCATACGAGTTCACCACCTCTCAACAATCACTGTAAGGACTAGAAATCATTCGGATTCATTTTATTTCTTTCAAACCCATTTGTGTTAGTGCTTCTTAGATTCGAATGAAGGATAAAATAGGTGTGAATTATAATAAGTTTCGGTTGTAAAATTTCCCAGAAGTAGTGTTTGTTATTAAGGAAATTTTGATTAAATGTTTTTGTTGTTATATTTGCGTGGCATAGGAAACTAAAAATCCTAGAACTCGGTTACTAGGTTAACAATCCCGTTGACTATGGTGGATAAATGTGGTGATTCGAATGACTCCAGGAGTCCCGGAATTCGAATGGTAGATTTATTTTGGTTGACAATAGAATTAGGATAAAGAACACTTAGAATTCATTATTAAGGATTCGTCTATAAGACCAATAAACCAAGTCGACCCTTAGGACTAATGTGGAAGGATTTGTACGATTGGTCATGGTTAGAAAGATTGCGTGCTAAAACCATTCAACATATCAAACTCTACCAATTAGAAAAGTTGTCTAGGATAATGGGGATAACGGTCACTTCGTGTAGAATACGAACCACCCAAACAACGTATTTGAGTAGTAATCTTAGGCTGGGAAGAACCCCTCCATAGGGGAGATCCTGGCCGAATGAGGGTCGAATTAGACACACCCAAGCAGCCACAATGGAGGTGAGCTAGCCTCGGGTTAGACCTCCCACTAAGCTAAGTAATATTACATCACAACTCGCCCAAGGTTTACACCATTTAGAAAATCTGACACAAGAAGACAATGGAAGCACCAATGATTCGAACCTGGCATGACCCTAACTTGATTTTTTAGAACCTCCCAAAGGGGGCATGTTTACCCGTCTCCAACTCGAACCCAATATAGGCACCAAATCACAAATGAGCATTGTGGACTTTACAGTTGGCCAAAGGCTTAAGGAAGTATTGTGTTTTTTTTCCTACTAGGTCCAACTCCAAGGTCTTATATCAAGACTTATATTTGGAGTTGAGTTGTGCTCGACCTCAAAGTGAGTCGAGTCTCACGACTTCTAAATCCTTGATATCGAGATAATGTTTTGGGAATTTCCTAGTAGGCACACAAATTCTCCTGGAAACATCGTTGTGATCGAGTTATGTATTACTTTTACTAAGCCAAACCTAAACCAATCCATTAGAAGCCCAACCCAATAGCACCCTTAGATCCAATCTAGCCATATATGGTAATGGGGTTGTGACCAAGCTAGCCCACCAGGCCCATGAGACTGTGGTGACATCTCCCCTCAGTACAGCCCAACCAATAGTGTGTACACTAAAAATAGTTAACAAATACATATTAGTCGCAAACATTTTATATCAGAACTAACACATATATACGAAACCTGTCAACACATAAATAGTAGTCGCCAATGTAAGACTTATATAGCCGATCACGCAAACGATTAATATTGAAGCTAACATATACTTTAAAACTTATATTATCGTAACTAAAGGACTCAACAACTATGTGGAAACCGTAGAGGGGGTGAATACGTTTCCATTTAAAAATTTAAAACTTTTTGTATCAAATATCCGATCGAGTGTGAGATAATATGAAAAGTGTCAACTATGGTCATATAGTAAACTACCACACAAATATAAACACATCATGACACATACATAATCAACATAACATAAGCAACTAGCCACATAAACATAAACGCAATGCAAATATAAATATAAAGCGATAAATAATAAACTGAAAGTAAAGAGATAAGTAAGAAGGCGCAAATCGAACACGGTGATTTATAGTGGTTCGGTCACGAAGCTCCTCTTCTCCCTACTTCACTCCCTGAGTACCCAACTCGAGAGTTACTTCACTAATCAACAAACTCCGTTCAGGCGGAGAAAACCGTACACGTCGCTTAACTTGTTTTTCGACACTAAGCTAGATGTCGAGTGCTAATCTTAGCTAGCACGAATCTACACGTCGCTTATCTTATTTCCGAAACTAAGCTAGATGTCGAGTGGTAATCTTAGCTAGCACCAATCTACCATAATCTACCTGGTCTACACTTGATCCACATGATCAATCACACAAGCCCAATGGCTTTAAGAGATCTCCAAGATCTCGACAAGATCACAACAATCTACTCCCTCTTGACTCAATCTACCCGATCTATCCTTGATCCACTTGATCAATCACACAAGCCCAATGGCTTCAAGAGATCTCCAAGATCTCGACAAGATCACAATGATCTTCCCTCACAAACTCTCAAAAGAAAAATGATCTTGATGTATGCTATGATACAATCAAGAGTGTCACAAATGTTACAAGACCTAACAACTACAACTCTTGTATCTTCTTGGATACCTTGAGTTCTTCTCTTGCGAATGAATAGGAATGATAACACTTTGTATCTACTTAGATACTTTGTGTTCTTCCCTTGCTAATCAAGAGGGATGACAACACTTTGTATCTACTTGGATACTTTGTGTTCTTCTCTTGCTAATCTAGAGGGATGACAACACTTTGTATCTTCTTGGATACTTTGTGTTCTTCTCTTGCTAATCAAGAGGAATGAAGAGGATCACTTGAATGGATGATTGGATCAATCTTAAACAAACTAAGACTCTCCAAATGATCAAAGAAAGTGTTCTAAGTGAGAGGGATTGTACCAGAGAAAAGTGACTGGAAAAATCAAGTTGGAAGTGTGAAATGGTCCACTATTTATAGGCAAGGGAAAAACTAGCCGTTACAGACCCACGGCTCCACTAATTGTCAGACGGCTCCACTAAATTTAGTGGAGCCGTCGGTACTTTAGTGGTACCGTGGACGCTCCTTCATTTGTCTTTAGTGGGGAAGGTTTATTTGGGAATGTTGGAGCTGTTTTGGGGGGAAAATTGACTGTTGGGATTTTTAAACTTATTTTTCAAAATAAAACATTTCTTTTTAATTCAAAAATAATTTGTAAAATATATTTTTGAAAAAATGTCAAGTTTAGAAAAATATAATCCTTTGATCATTTGTCAAGTAGTAGATTTGTTTGTCCATACCTTGAGTGATTTATGTCGGGATGGAAATCTACGACTTCATTGAAGCATACTTGAGACGTCGGGAGGTGTTGATGTAAGTATGCATTGATGATTTGTGTTTACAAGTAACTTGCACATTTTACGTTATGTATTACAAGTTACATGTTTGTCATTATTAAAACCGAAGAAACCGTTTAGTTTAAATATCGTAATATTTGCACTAACAATCTCCCCCTTTTTGATGATGACAAATATGTAAACCGTAACACATAGTAAAATGTAAAAGTTACCTGTGTACCTCCCCCTTTTGTCGAATTAAAAAGCTAGTTGCCTCGAGCACTCCCTCGAATTCATTCCCTACTCCCCCTTATTGAACTACTTTCCTTTCTCCCCAGAAAGGCGAGCTTGCATCATCCCAGTGAAGTCTTCTATCACCACCATTAGAAAGACTCCGTGCTATGTATTCAAATTCTCCCGAGCTCCCCCTAGCTCAATGCTCCCCTATGGTGACTTAATCCCCTTGTTTATTTACCTTAGTATCTAGCGGATCCATGGATCAAATTCATACAAAGGCTTTTCCTACATCAAGGGTTAGCTTCGTGCAACATAATATATAACAATATAGGAGCAACATGATGGGGATAGAATACACATAGCAAGACATGCAAGGGTTAAACTATGTGAGTGACACAAAAAAAATTGAATGCATATTGTAATTCAAAGACACTTGAGTGTCATAACCCGACCAACATCCTAAGGTGTAATTGTTCAATCAATCACACTAATCAAGAACGATATTCGTTCGTTGACTGACACATAAAATGACTTCTTCCAAGTTGTCATTGGGAAGGCAAGTTCTAACAAACCTTTTGAACGACATAATCATCTACCTAAGATGATTGGTGTTAAGGATGGTTTGTTGATAAGACATACTCTAAATGATTACTATTATGACAAGTCATGCCATAAAATAGACTCGATTGAGGTTAAAACAAAAAAGATGAAAATGTGAACGATAAGCCCCTAGATGTGAATGGAAAAGATTCCATAAGGTGGGGAGTGTTGGTTGTGGTGACAACAAGGACAACTTGGGGTATGTGGTTGTAGGGGATAAATAATGGGATGACCCATTAGTGGTTGTGGTGATGGTGATAGTGATGAGGATGATGTGTTAGTGCCAAGTTCAAAAGGGGTTGATGGTGATAGGGTTAGTGTGAGAGCTAAAGGTTGTGGTGGACTTGGCGGAGGTAAGGGTGTGGGAATCCTAAAGGTGGAGGATGATGATGATGTGGTTGGAGATGTTGGTTTTGCCCTTTGAGGAAAGGTGGGAAAGGATGGTTTAGATTAATATATCGTTTGCACTGACAATGAGATGCATGATATATTTCAAAAGAGAAAAATAAAATATGAATGTGATCCTAACAGGATTGGGGGTGAATATCTCTAACGGGGTTGAGGTAATGAAATTCTAGGTTTCTAGTTTGGATGATCCTAGTTGTGTGTTAGAGATAATTTGGTGCATGAAGGGTTTCGTGTGATTGTGAGGATGAAGGTTGTTTAACTAACTTATCACTTATCCAAAGTGAGGAGTAGTTGTAAGGTTTGAGGGTGATGATCGATGGGTTGAAGGTTTTTAGACTAACTATCACTGTCAAGAGTGAATTGTAGCTAATAGGTTTGAGTGGGATTGATATAAGGGTTAAAGGTTTTGAAACTGAATATCACTGTCAAGAGTGAAGTTTAGTTATAAGGGTTGAGTGTGATGATGATGTTAATGTGAGGTTTGAAGGTGAGATGCAAGATAAGCTTGCAATGATGAGGCCTTATATAGGCAAGAGTTGTGGGATTCGAACTAAAGTTGGTGTTAGAGTCCTATGGTATAGTGAGGGAATCCTAGGGTGTATGTGAGTTTGCAAAATTTTGCAGGTTTGAGGTTAGGGATGCAGGGATCTAAAGGAAACAATGAAAATTCGTCAAACATAGGCACGGTACCACTAAATACCCCACGGTACCATTAAATTTACCGGTACCGGGACCTATTTAATGGTACCGTGACCTGGAAGTCACGAATTTTCCTGTGCAACCTAGTTCTGGGCAACTAAAGGGAAGTTTCCTGGGGAATAAGAACCACATTTGTGTGTTCTTGAGAGTGTTTGGTGAAAGACTATATGAGTGTGTTTTCGCTCCCCTTAATCTATGACCATCCGGACAAGATGTAAAAGATAAAAAGGAAAACAAACGTTAACGAAATCGATGAGCTTGGTAACGTCAAGACAAGTGGTGGATAGCATGCGATAAACTTCACCTTTGAAGTCACGTAGCTCTTCTCAATCATTGTGAATATTCATAGAATATTCATATGATAAGGCATGTGATTACTTGGAGGTATCCTAAGGGTTAAGAAGATAAAATCTTCAGGGTTGTGAGGTTGGTGATAAGATTCTAGTAGGGTTATCTCAACTTATCCTAGCGGTTCTTCGCTTGAAGTATGTGTGGAAGGTGAGTGGGATACGGAAGCATTGGTAGTGTAGAACAAAGGTTGAAAGGTGTAGATAAATTGGGAAGATAATGGATACGGAAGTAACCATACATATGGTGTGTTCAGTACCATGTGGAAGTGAAAGGGAAAAGGCTAAGGAATCAGAATTTATTCTGATAGGAGACGGTTATGATTCAAGACTACATCGAGTGGGCTTCGATATTGCTTTTGAATCAGTGAGAGTTGAAAACAAGATATTTGACAAAGAGATTTCACATATGTTGTGATTTTTCTGGACTTTAGATTAAAAGAATTTATACCAAATAAATTCCTTTATGAATGAATCCAACGGGATTCGGTGAATGTTGATCGAGAACGAGAGATGACATTTAATTGCATTTCGCAAATTAAATATACTTTAAATATTTCGGATGAAATATTTAAGTTGTCATTAGAATTTAAGAGGACTTTACGAATAAGTCTCGCTGATTTAGTGAGACTTTTCGATACGAGGAGAGAATTTATACCTAATAAATTCTTTGAACGGTACTGGACAAGAAGAGATGACTTTTATATTTCCGAGGAAATACATTGGTAGTCATTAGAGTGATGTGAAGAATGAATCAATATTTCCAGTGAAATATTTAAAGAGTCATGAGATGAGACACACGAGATGACTTCAATATTTCCAGTGAAATATTTAAATAGTCATAAGAGGGTATGTGGGATGACTTTAATATTTCCAGTGAAATATTTAAGTAGTCATAAGATTTATGGAATATGTTCCATCATTCATAGACCTAGACGGAGATGGTTAAGGGATTCTCGGTTGAGAGGTTTGGTTGATTTACGGATATCGATGTGCTTCGCACGTGAGTGTTTCATAGGGTTTTGAAAGACGTAAAGCTAGGCCTATGTTGCTGATTCACAGCAGGGTTTGGGATCTTAAGATGTGTATATTCACACGAGGATGAAAGGAACTATTAATTACTTATATTGTAACTCGTGAGTCCTTTGTCACCCGAGGACAGATGTTAGCTTTTAGCTTTTGGACGAGCGTTTTAACATATGTTGTTAAAAGGCTTGAATGTGATGTTTCGGATATGACATTTAACAATTGCGATCGTAAGTTAAACTTACTTGAATATTTCGGATGAAATATTTCAGTTGTCAATCCTACTCCGAGTTCTACTAGGTTTGTATCTACCCTTCCCATGACAAAAGGGTATGTTACTTGGAAGAAGGCAAAGTGATGACTAGGGAATTAGGATAACTTCGCTACTACTTTGACCTATAGGTTTTGACACTAGTGTATGACTCTATGACTTCTAAGGGTTCATAGTGATGGGCATACCTAATTCCTAATGTGTCAAAATGACATAGTGTGGGTGCACACTTTCCAAGCAAATCATGTAAAATACACATAAGGAATAAATGCAAACATCATGCAAAACATGATAATCATTTAGCATTTAAGATCATGAAGACATTTAACCATATCTTATGAGAACATGTTATCATTTTAAAACACGTATGTGGGATGCAAGCAATCTAGGTTTTCTAAGGCAGATCCTAATTGCTACTTGTTCAAGATGAAATCCAAATGGGAGATATAGTTCACTGATGTAAACTATCTCTAGTCAAATGTAGGAATGAAAATTTTTCAAGTTTGAGAATGAGTATGAGACTATCATTGGTGGTGCTCAATTAAGGCTAAACACGACCATTTTTACGGGTTATACATGAACCCAACTTCTCTCCTGGAAGCAATTCAACCATTAGGTCAAATTGAATTTCTAGTGCGATAGGTTCTCAAGTAGTCATTCTCATGTTAGAAAAATTCAAATTCCTATATTTGCCTATCGGAGTATAGCAAAGATGATATTAGCTTATTTCGATAATACATGGCCTAATATGACTCAACTAACCATACTTTAAAATTCGGTTAAGAGAATGACATGTCTTACACAACTCCTAACATAGGCAACCGAAATGTTTTAATTTCGTATTTGAGATTTAAAGGTTATTTGATGGAGATGGTGTGTTTTATGATCTCTTGGACAACATCTTTGTTTGTTGAGTTGTTACATGTTATTTTAACATGATTTGGTTTCCTAGAACCAAGAGACACTCTAATGTGATACAATGTAGAATCTACTACATCGTGTGTGTTTCAAGAATGCTCCTTTTCGTATCTTGAGAGAGAATCTAGTAAAGATTACTTAACTCAATAGATCTTGTGTGCATTTTATTTAAAATGAGACATACTGTTTATTTCAAAAAGTATGCTTTTCTAAGAGGAAACTTATCACTCTTACGAATGCTTAATGAAACAAGTATTTTAGTGTATGACCAATTTTACTTGTTTATGCAATGACACATGTTGTATTAGGTTATTTTTCAACTCTAATATCCTATATTTGTTAACAAGATGCAATGTATTCTCTTGTAACATAACCATTCATGTTACAAAGACAATAAGATGCATATGATATAAGTTATCCTTTGTCAATCTTTTGATGAGAGAAATACATGTGATATTCTCAAATATTGATGACTTACTTAATAGTTAATAACATATTATGTGTGACACTTTTACTAGACATGTGACTTTGAGTGTTGAGTCGTTCATGAGCAAAGTTTACATATGTTGTTTGTTTGTTCGTGTTTGGTTTTTCGGAAATGACACATTTACTAATTGCAATGCAATGTAAATTACTTGTATATTTCGGATGAAACATCCAAGTTGTCAATCCTACTTAGTTGTGTATTTTATGCATCTTTTAAACATGTTAGTTTAAAGTTTGGAACATAACCATTGGACAAGAAGACTTAACATGGCATCTTCAACACAAGTGTTAGTTATGATCCGATGCATATTATTTTCTTCTTAAGAGGACATCATTATTTTCATAACAATCGACTGTGATTGAGTATGTAAATTCAAGATAATATGTTTCATCATATTTTGATGTTATCTTGAAGCTAGACAAATAATGACTCCAATTTCATGTCCACACTCGAAAACTTGTCAATTAGATTTGATGATGATATCAATCATAATTTGAATAATGAATTGATATGTACTCGAAATCTTTCTTGACCCTTACAATCACTCCTTTTAAAAAGAAAATAAAAATTGAAGGAATGTATTCCATTTATTCTAATACTAGTTGTATGTGTGAGGTTAATGATATATTAAGTTACTACTTTGATATTGTCATTTTATTTTTATTTGAGAAAAACTATTTATATTATTAAGTATAATATTCTTAGTTTTTCAACACCTCATTAGTATAAAAATAATTATCTTAACTATTTTTATACAACATACGTAAAATACTAAATGTTTAAAACATTTTGTATGTGTGTTAAATCAATGCAAGTTTAATACATTTTCTTTTACTTAAATACTAATGTATTAAAATGACCTTTTATCTTGTTTAGACAACCCATGGTCAAACAAGACAAAATGATGTAATGTTTTAAAGATCATGTTACGGATTTTATGAAAGTGTTAAGTATTTTGGGGTGATATACTTTTTACACTTAAACCTTTGGAAAAATAATTGTGTAAGACAATATCTTTCGACACACATGATCTACCAACTTAGTTTCTATTCCAAAGAAGGTTACTAAACCATTTTAAAAACTTGCAACAAATGCAAGAAAAATGGTCTATGCCTATATGCAATGCAAAATCAATTACGCAACTTAGTGCAAGAAGTCTAGTCTAATATTCGACACATAGCAACAAGGCATGAAATACACTTATGCTTATAGATAAAATTAGCTCAACTAAAGATAACAATAAGCATACAAAAGTATTAACTAACAATACTAAGACACAAAGAAAAGCAAATAGTCATTTAGCAAAACACACAAAGATACTTATCGTCATTTTGTGTATTAAGTATAACAATGTACACTTAGCTTGACTTTATTTGAAAATGAATTATTTTTCACCCCATTTAAAAATTTGTGCAATCGGCATTACCAGAAAAGACTCTTTGTTACGAATTGAAGACTCTCGTAAATTTTACTTTACAATCACTTTCTGAAAGTATTTTTAAGTGAAAGTAGACTCAATTACGTTTAAAACGATAGGTGGCACGACTCCTACGGACTTACGGTTGATTTTATACGAATTTTTGAAAATTACCGAATTCTGAAAAACAGACGAAGGTACCGTTAAATTTAGCGGTACCGTCCATATTTAATGGAACCGTCCGTTATATTTAACGGTGCCGTACCTGTTATTTCAGTTTTGAACAGAACCAACTTTTATTAATTTAAGAAAACCTTCAAGCTAGTATGACAACGTATACTTAACAACAAAACTTGTAAGTATTAAGCAACTAAATACTTTTCATATTTTTATCACCTTCATGGGTAATTTGATACATGGATCGTACTCAATTTTGAAAACCATTTTTTATAAAAATTTGAGCGACGTGGCTCTGGTACCAATTGTGGAAACTGTAGAGGGGGTGAATACGTTTCCATTTAAAAATTTAAAACTTTTTGTATCAAATATCCGATCAAGTGTGAGGTAATATGAAAAGTGTCAACTATGGTCATATAGTAAACTACCACACAAACATAAACACATCATGACACATACATAATCAACATAACATAAGCAACTAGCCACATAAACATAAACGCAATGCAAATATAAATATAAAGCGATAAAGAATAAAATGAAAGTAAAGAGATAAGTAAGAAGGCGCAAACCGGACACGATGATTTATAGTGGTTCGGTCACGAAGCTCCTCTTCGCCCTACTCCACTCCCCGAGTACCCAACTTGAGAGTTACTTCACTAATCAACAAACTCCCTTCAGGCAGAGAAAACCGTACACGTCGCTTAACTTGTTTTCCGACACTAAGCTAGATGTCGAGTGCTAATCTTAGCTAGCACCAATCTACACGTCGCTTATCCTATTTCCGACACTAAGCTAGATGTCGAGTGCTAATCTTAGCTAGCACCAATCTACCACGATCTACCCGATCTACCCTTGATCCACATGATCAATCACACAAGCCCAATGGCTTCAAGAGATCTCCAAGATCTCGACAAGATCACAATAATCTACTCCCACTTGACTCGATCTACCCGATCTACCCTTGATCCATTTGATCAATCACACAAGCCCAATGGCTTCAAGAGATCTCCAAGATCTCGACAAGATCACAATGATCTTCCTCACAAACTCTCAAATGAAAAATGATCTTGATGTATGCTATGATACAATCAAGAGTGTAACAAATGTTACAAGACCTAACAACTACAACTCTTGTATCTTCTTGGATACCTTGAGTTCTTCTCTTGCAAATGAAGAGGAATGATAACACTTTGTATCTACTTGGATATTTTGTGTTCTTCTCTTGCTAATCAAGAGGGATGACAACACTTTGTATCTACTTGGATACTTTGTGTTCTTCTCTTGCTAATCAAGAGGGATGACAACACTTTGTATCTACTTGGATACTTTGTGTTCTTCTCTTGTTAATCAAGAGGAATGAAGAGGATCACTTGAATGGATGATTGGATCACTCTTAAACAAACTAAGACTCTCCAAATGATCAAAGAAAGTGTTCTAAGTGAGAGGGATTATACGAGAGAAAAGTGTCTGGAAAAATCAAGTTGGAAGTGTGAAATGGTCCACTATTTATAGGAAAGGGAAAAAACTAGCCGTTACAGACCTGCGGCTCCACTAAATTTAGTGGAGCCGTCGGTACTTTAGTGGTACCGTGGACGCTCCTTCGTTTGTCTTTAGTGGGGAAGGTTTATTTGGGAATGTTGGAGCTGTTTTGGGGGGAAAATTGACTGTTGGGATTTTTAAACTTATTTTTCAAAATAAAACATTTCTTTTTAATTCAAAAATAATTTGTAAAATATATTTTTGAAAAAATGTTTTGTCACATTAAAAATGTGAAGTTTAGAAAAATATAATCCTTTGATCATTTGTCAAGTAGTAGATTTGTTTGTCCATACCTTGAGTGATTTATGTCGGGATGGAAATCTACGACTTCGTTGAAGCGTACTTGAGACGTCGGGAGGTGTTGATGTAAGTAGGCATTGATGATTTGTGTTTACAAGTAACTTGCACATTTTACGTTATGTATTCCAAGTTACATGTTTGTCATTATTAAAACCGAAGAAACCGTTGAGTTTAAATATCGTAATATTTGCACTAACAAACTATAAAATTACCATTTAACTTATGCTTGTCACATAGAAAATTGTCTTGCAATTCTATATAATGTAAAGCCAAAACGTGGGAGTAAAAGAAAAACAACCTTTATATACACACGTGTGACGTTAAACATGTAAAACTCAAGGACACTAGAAAGAAAAACTAATTCAAATACATATTAAACGTAGTCAATAACACCTGTATAAAGTATATAAATTGACGCTGTACTGGCCGTTTTTAGACTAAATCAACCGATAATGATGTCACTAACGAAAACTAGGAAAACGAAATATTAAACGTAAACCTTACTTAAAAATTTCATTTGCTATTTTAAAACAGAATTAATTAATATAAACGTCACTAATGAAAACAAGGAATGATGCAAATTTGACGATACATATAGTTCTAAACTAATAATTTGTAAAAATGAATCATGATAAATGAATGATGCGAACTTAGTTAAATTAGCCAAGTTACAAAAAAAAATTAACGTTATATTCAATTTCTCAAACCATTTAACTAGTAGGTGATAAACGTCACATACATTGGGTCCTACTTCTAAAATTAACATAAACGGACATGATGAACAAATTACACAACTCTAATATATATATCACATCTCGACCGGATCCACACTACAAGAAAAGGAAGAACGGGCGACAAAGTCAACGCCGACGACACAATGTCGTCGGTAATAAGGACTAAACGACAAAAAACAGGCTTGATCAAGCCAAGGTTGCGTTGAATTTTTGTGATGATAAAATACCGACGACACGTCTTCGGTATAATGTTGAGAAGGTTTGACTTTCCTAATAATGGTCAAAAACTGGGCGGTAATTTGCCCGCCAAATATACCGTCGACGACATGTCGTCGGCGAAGTATAAACCCAAAAGTTAATTGCAATTAGCGTGTGATTAGCGTTTGATTAAGATTTGTTTTGGCATAGTGTTATTTTACCGACGACATGACGTCGGTGTTTATTTAGGTCAAAATTTTAACTTTCTCCCGCGTGTTAATAATAGCAAATAATTGGGCGGGGTTTTTCCCGCTTTTATTACGCCGACGACATGTCGACAGTATTATATTCCCAAGCACATTATATACACTCTTATCCTCAAAACCACTCAACCTCACAACCTCTTGTCTTCACACCAATCTCAGGTTATCTTATCCTCAAAACCACTCAACCTCACAACATCTTATCTTCACACCAATTTCAAAACCTGAGATGCAGCGATATAATCCTTTTATGTGTAATTGTGGAGCAGGAAATATAAAAAAAAAAAAATCACATCAACCAGATACATTTGGATGGGAATATTATGCATGTCCTCTTTCGAAGGTGAACAATTATACATTTCTTATTTATGTAAATATACAAACAATCATATAATTACATTATTTATGTGACAGCCAAGAGAAAAAGATCATGGATGCAGATATTTTATGTGGAAGAGTGACTTTAATGAAAAAGATCTTAGGATAAACATGCTGGAGGCACAAAAGCAGGTGCTAGAGACAAGAGTAAGGATGCTGGAGGCAAGACTTGAAATGGCAACGAATCCCGACGACACCGACCACGCATGTCAGTCGGCTGCAATACTCCGTGAGCTGTTAGGTGACATGGACAATCTTCATATGTAATGTTGTTCTTGTTGTTGTTGGTGTTGTTGTTGTTGTTGTTGTTGTTGTTGTTGTTGTTGTTGTTGTTGTTTTTGTGTTATTGTTGTTGTTTAATAAAATGTTGTTGTCGTTGTTGTGAAATAACTTCCATGTAGTAAATAACTTCCAACGATCTTTATTAAATCACTGGTTCATCCTAACACTTGTTCACAAATCGGACATTTCTCATCTCATCTTTATTGATCTCATGTGCGCTTCCAAATAGCTGCTTGTTTCATCCTCTCATTTCGTATTCTCTCACATGCTTGTAAAAGCTCATCAGGTTTTTCTTTTCTTTGACATGTTGGTTAATAAATATCACAATTAACAAACACGAAGGCAAACATTTTATTTAAAACACGCAAGAGTTCTCAACCACATACAACTCGGCAAGCAAATGAAACAACTTGGCTCATTAGTTAGGAATTGCATCTTTCAAACTAGAACAAGATAAGCTGGAACTTTGTTGTTGAGCACGAGTTCCATAATTGCTTGGATCATTCGTTTAACATCTCGTGTACAACCATATCATCTCGGCTCATTCGTTTAACATCTCGTATAGAACCATATCAAACAAAACAACTCGACAAGCAAATGAAACAACTCGGCAAGCAAATGAAACAACTCGACAAGAAAATGAAACAACTCGGCTCATTAGTTAGGAATTGCATCTTTCAAACTAGAACAAGATAAGCTGGAACTTTGTTGTTGAGCACGAGTTCCATAATTGCTCGGATCATTCGTTTAACATCTCGTGTAGAACCATATCATTTCGGATCATTCGTTTAACATCTCGTGTAGAACCATATCATCTCGGATCTTTCGTTTAACATCTCGTGTAGAACCATACCATCTCGGCTCATTCGTTTAACATCTCATGTAGAACCATATCATCTCGGATCATTCGTTTAACATCTCGTGTAGAATCATATCATCTCGGATCATTCGTTTAACATCTTGTGTAGAACCATATCATCTCGGATCATTCGTTTAACATCTCGTGTAGAACCATACCATCTCGGCTCATTCGTTTAACATCTCATGTAGAACCATATCATCTCGGATCATTCGTTTAACATCTCGTGTAGAACCATATCATCTCGGATCATTCGTTTAACATCTTGTGTAGAACAATATCATCTCGGATCATTCGTTTAACATCTCATATAGAACCATATCATCTCGGATCATTCGTTTTAACATCTCGTGTAGAACCATATCATCTCAGATTATTCGTTTAACATCTCGTGTAGAACCATACCATCTCGGCTCATTCGTTTAACATCTCATGTAGAACCATATCAAACAAAACAACTCGACAAGCAAACGAAACAACTCGAAAAGCAAATGAAACAACTCGGCAAGAAAATGAAACAACTCGGCTTATTAGTTAGGAATTGCATCTTTCAAACTAGAACAAGATAAGCTGGAACTTTGTTATTGAGCACGAGTTCCATAATTGCTCGGATCATTCGTTTAACATCTCGTGTAGAACCATACCATCTCGGCTCATTCGTTTAACAGCTCGTGTAGAACCATATTAAACGAAACAACTCGACAAGAAAATGAAACAACTCGGCAAGCAAATGAAACAACTCGACAAGCAAATGAAACAACTCGGCTCATTAGTTAGGAATTACATCTTTCAAACTAGAACAACATAAACTGGAACTTTGTTATTGAGCACGAGTTCCATAATTGCTCGGATCATTCGTTTAACATCTTGTGTAGAACCATACCATCATGGCTCATTCGTTTAACATCTCGTGTAGAACCATATCAAATGAAACAACTCGACAAGCAAATGAAACAACTCGGCAAGCAAATGAAACAACTCGACAAGCAAATGAAACAACTCGGCTCATTAGTTAACATCTCGTGAATTGTTATGGCATATATTATATATATATATATATATATATATATATATATATATATATATATATATATATATATATATATATATATATATATATTACACATTCATTAGAAGGCGAGGGCCTCATACTTATCTCAATGTTGAAAGCAACCCTAGAACCAATCACATGGACTTTGAATGTATTTTTCGACTACAACTTATCTCAATGTTGAAAGCAACCCTAGAACCAATCACAAGGACCTTAAGTATATATTAAATAAAACTACTTAAATTAAATATATATTTTTTAATTTTATAAAAGTATTTATTTTTAAATCAAAGTATTTAATTTTAAATATAAAGTTTTCAATTTTAATTATATATTAAATAAAAGTATTTATAAGAAATAAATTTTTTAATATATCCAATACATACTGACGACACGTCGTCGGTATTTATGTGCTAAAAACCGCACAAATATTTCATTTATCCCGCCAAATCACAAGATGAAAAAGTTTTCTACTCTTCTCGACGACATGTCATCGGCATAATAAAAACATAAACATAAAGTAGATCTGGTCAAACACTTTGACGCATTCGCTAAAACTTTTTTCTCCTCCACAATTATTGCTCCTCCTCGCCGGCGAATTATTGCTCCACCACCACCACATCCACCACAGTCTCCACCACCACCACAGTCTCCTCCACCACAGTCTCCACCACTATATTACACCACCACTGCCACCATTGCAAACCACCACTTCTCCTCCTCCTCTTCTCTTATTTAATTCTTTCCTCAACTCCCCTTGTCTTGTTTAATTCTTCCCCTTCTTCCCCACATTTTCTTCCATACGAAGCACGTAGTTTTTTTTTTTTTTTAATTTTTATTAATCTATGTAATATAAATGTTAAATTATGTTGCATTTGTTAATTTTTTGATGTTGTTTTCTGTCTTTTTTTTTATTTTTTTCTTTTAATACTGCCGAAACAGTAGCAAAAGCCGAGAGCGAGAGCTGAGACAGCCGAGACATAGGTAATGTGGTCTCTTTTTTATTCTTTTTAAACTTTTGGTATCCCGACGACATGTCGCCGACAACAGTTTTACCTCTTTAATTTGAACCTACCTATATATTAATGTGCTCTCTTTTTATATAGCCCGAGCCTGAGACCACAGCCCGAGACCACATACAGCCCGAGAGACCACAACCCAAGAGCGAGACAGTATGTGACTGATTATGCGTTTGGTTACATACCCATATTGTTTTTTCATTTTTATGCTTTGTTTTATTATTTTTTTATATATGTTTGTGAAATGTGACTGATTATGCGTTTGGTTAGTTAGATTTGTGATAAATGCTGCTGAGACATTTAGTTAGATAGCCTTGGTTGAAAACTTGAGATTAAATGGCAACTACAGTCCTATATAAACACATAGGTTAGATTGCTGTTTAATGTATTAATATGCTGTTGAGATTAAATGGCAACTAGATTAAACGTTTAGTTAGATTGCTGCTGAGATGTACTAATATATGACTTGTAAGGAATGTGTGGCTGTAACCGAGATACCATGATAGGTTAGATTGCTGTTTAATGTTGTGTTGTAATTATTTAAATGGAGCATGTTTCGTTGTAATTTTTGGATTAGGTTTATATATTAGAATGAAGATGTACTTATTGGTTTGGTATGTTTTCTGTTTGGATATGATGCTACTAGGAGTGCTCAAGTGATTAAAACTTGCTTAGGGTAACTTAGAGGTCTTAGTTCAAATTCTTTGCTTATGTACTAAATGATCACTGTGGATATGTCGTTGGATGGGCCATTGCTGGTCATATATTTAATTAAGAATTGCATATCACTGGTTAGGTAGAAGGCTAGACAATTTCATCTAGCCTCTCTTTTAGATTCTTTTTTCGTGACTATATTGGCAATTTTCGTGACTATATTGGCTATTTTCTATATGATCCTGGCGTGTCTTAGTTCAATGATTCCTGTTGATGACGACGATGATTTTATTGATGATGAAGACGACGATCCTTTTGATTTAGCAGCTTCTGATAATGAAGTCACAAACAATTCTGATGATGAAGTTGAAGTTGCGACTAATGTTGTTTATGATAGTGATTGTGAATGTACAGATTGATCTTAAAATGTAACTTTTAAAACGACACTTATTTTAATGAAATTGTTATGGATTGTTTAAAAGTGTATATTTATTTTGAATGTGTATGTATTTGAATGTGTGCATTCTTATGTTAATTTGTTCCCGAATTTCTATATCTTATTCAACTTGTACTTTTACGGATGTCAGCAGCAGTTGCGCGAGGTCATGGTGGTGATGGTGCCGGTGACCCACCACCTTCCCCTACCCGTCAGATTGAGAGCGGGTGCCGTGATGGTGGTAAGAATTTCTAGATTATATATATATGTATATGTATATATATATATATATATATATATATATATATATATATATATATATATATATATATATATATATATATGTATATATATATATATATATATATATATATATATGTGTGTGTATGTGTGTGTGTGTGTGTATATATAGATATATGTGTGTATATATATATATATATATATATATATATATATATATATATATATATATATATATATTAGCTTAACATAGCTTTGGTAGAAGTAGAATTGTCTTAAATCTGTTTCAATTTCAAAATCTCAAAAGTCAAAGAAAGTCAAAACTGCTTATTTTAGTGCTTAATTAGTTAATTATAGCTTATTTGACTCAGAAAGTCAAAACAGCTTATTTTAGGTTTTAAATGACTCATAAAGTAACATGTAACCAAATTCAAATGATCAAACTTCTTGTTGCTTATTCTGTGTGCTTATTTTTGATACATTAGAGCTTATTTGAGTAGTAGAAGTTTATTTGATCTTATTTGTAGCTTATTTGATAGTAGTTAGGTGCTTAATCTCATTTTTGTTCTTAAAAGTCCTAAAAAACCAAAAACTGTCCATATAGGATATAGCTTATTAGTGCTTATTTAGATCTTAAAAGTTGATAATCTGGGTCAAAATAAGTTAGTCAATCAGTGGTAAATCAGTTTCAAAGCTTAACTTGGTCAATATCAATTTAAAATATCAAATCAGTCCCTAAAAGGGGTGTTTGACAAAAGTTTGTTTTTGGTCAAAAGTTCATGCTACTGTTCATTGACCCTTTTGTGAACTTTGATTGAGCTTATTTGGACTTAGATTAGTTGTTTTCAGTAGGAATTTGGCTTATTTGAGGCATTTTGAGGATTTGAGTTGGATAGTGCAAATATAGAAGTTGAACTGCTCCTATAAGCTTCTCATAAGCTTGAGCTTATTTGGTCTTTATTTTTGGCAACTTTAGGTGGAATTTAGTGGTTAAAGTGAATGTTCAAAATTAGGTAGTGTTTCATTGAGATTGGAAAGAATTAAGATCAAAATAGCAAAACTGCCACATCAGTAAGGTTATAGCATCAGCATAAGTGTCCCAAATCAGTCTTGTTTTTGATTTTTCATTGCTTCAGTGTAAGTCCTTTTAAGCTGAAATTTGGCACAGTTACTAATTGGCTGCTTATCTAGTTGCTACTTATTTTTATGAATTTTCTAAATTAGCATTTAGTGGCTTTTTAGTAGCTTGAAAAGTCCCATTATTCACTGCTCAGTCTGCTAATCTGCACTAATCTGTCCCAAACAGCCCCTGATATCAGCTTGTTATCTGCCTATTTGCTTGTGCTTATTTGCTGTATTTTGGTTTTTGAGTAGCCTGTAGTGCTAGCTTGATAAGTTTGAGCTTATTTTAGGATTTAGTGCTTATCTAGTGCTTGATTTTAAGCCGCAAATTGCTTCTAGGGTCTATTGTAATAAAGTTTAAGATTACATCAGTTTTTCCTTTTTTCAGCTTATTTGCTCCTTTAAACTAGCTAATCAGATTAAGACTGCTAATTTAGGATAGATTTGGTTTAGTTATAGCTTATTTCACCCTAGTCTAGCTTATAGCTTCTTTTGAATTTGGTTACATGTTACTTTATGATGTTTTCATGTTACTTGATCATTTGAATTTGGTTACATGTTACTTTATGACGTTTTCACTCACTCCAATTGCAGGATCAAGGCGACCCCGCCAAGGAGGTAGGGCCAGGGGGGAGGCAGGGGTAGTGGAGGTCGGCCTGGTGGCAATCCGCGTCGACACGAAGGCACACGAAGAACGTGGCGCTCAAGAAAGCTGTGGAAAATAGCGGCCCACAGTCGATTGAGTTTGAGCATAATGATCAGCGGACGTATATTCATGTGGGCAAGAACCAAAAGTGGTTCAGCAATTATGTCGGCGAGCTCGTTAGGAAGCTGCCGTTACACTATGACTCATGGTACAGTATAGAAGCTCGTTAGCAATTACGTTCAGCAATTACGTCGGCGAGCTCGTTAGGAAGCTGCCGTTACACTTCCTTCCACAGCTCGGGGTCAATTATTTCATTTTCCCTTTATATTGTTATGTTATCGTGTTTATTTATTTAAATGTGCATATTTATTTAAATTTGCTTATTTATTTATATCTTTATATTTAATTATTTGAATGTGTACATTTATTTAAATTTGTTTAAATGTGTATATTTATTTAAATTTGTTTATTTATTTATATCTTTATATTAATTTTAAGTATATTTGATTGCAGCGTATGTTCAATTTGGAACACCACAGGCGCTCACCGGAATGGGAGAACATTAAGATGGGGATCACCGCGTATCTCGCTAAACGATATTCGGATAACAAATATGAGATGAAACGCGATTACTATACCAATAATGGTGGGGCTGCGAGAGTGGAAGTGATCAGAAGAAATCCTCCTCCGAACGTGGAGCAGGCTGTGTGGGAGAAGCATGTCGAGTTATACATGTCGGAGAAGGCACAAAACGAGCGGCTGTGACCAAAGAGAACCGAAAGAAGAACAAGATTCACAGCCGCCACGGTTCGAGATCATTGGCCGCTACTCGACACGAATATGTAAGACACATTTTATTTTTATAAGATTATTTATTTTTAATAATATATTAATTAAAAGTATTTATACTAAATAAAATATATATGGTGTTTGATTTGTTATTTTAATTTGTTTCATCCTATATGCATGTGTATATATATACAGTTCGAGAACAGCGAGGAACATCAGTACCCGTCCCTTACTGATACCTTTTTTGACACCCACTGCAAGGATGGTGTTTGGTTGCAGGATGAGGCTCATGCTCAGTTTGTAAGTATCTTTTTTTTTTTTTTTTTTTTTTTTTTTTTTTTTCTAAACACGCACTTTAATGATTTATTGAAACATAATCTAGTAATTAACCCGACTAATATATTAATTTTCTCATTTTTTTTTCAACTACATAGGAAGAGATGGTCAGGCTAAGGGAGCCGAGATCCGATATGCCGACAGAGGTAGCGTGCCTCACGAAGGAGGAGATACTTGCCCGGGTACTAAAGGGCAAGCAGTGTGGTCACAAAGCCGGTAGGGTCAGGGTGGTACCCGGCTTGAAGAGGCCACGGGTAGAAGACACCCCGCCTCCCCTGCCTCCAGCTCCAGGTATGTACAGTTGGATAATATTAAATGACTCATCTTATGTATTGAAATGACCATTTTTAAATTTTGATTATTTCGTTTATAGGTATGGCCGAGATCGACGAGAAGCTTGCTGAAGCTCAGAAGAAGCTTGATGAAGCTCAAAAGAAGATCGATGAGAGCTGAGAAGAAGGGCAAAAAAGCTAAGAATATTTGCAGAAAAGCTAAGAAGGAGAGCAGAAGAGCTAAGGAGGAGAGCAGAAGAGCTAAGAAGAGAGAGTTGGAAAGTCAGAGATAGCTCGAGTTGTTGACGGATTTTGTCTCGACCAACCCGCAATGGCAGGTGTTTATTAGCCAGGCTGGTTCTCGAGGTGATCTAGAAGGCGGCAGCGGGAGTGGCGCGGGAGGGAGTGGCGTGGGGGGAGGACGAGTGGCTCAGGTGGGAGCACGAGTGGCTCTGGCAGCGAGAGTGGCTCTCGCAGCGAGAGTAGCTTAGGCGTCGGGAGTGATGACGATGAGGTTGGTCGTGGTGATGATATGTATGACGACGAGGGGCCGTAGATCGAGGTATCTATCATGTGTTATTTTTTGTTGTTTTTATGTTTGAAACTATATTTTGACTACCCGAATCTTATTATATTTGAACATTGCGGATATTGCAACATTTGTAGATATAGCAGCTAGGTTTAGTGATTATAACACCCGTTATGTAAACTTTATAATGTATTTTGAGGGTGTAAAAAAGTTTATGGCCGTTTTGTAAAGTTTATTAAGTGTTTATGGCCGTTTTAGCCGTTTGTAGATATAGCAGCCAAGTTTATGGCCGTTTTAGCCGTTATAAAGTTTATAGCCGTTGGATGTATTGGGAATGTGCAGGTTATATATAGCAGGTTATTGTAGATTTTTGCTGCAAATTTTTGCGGCAAAAATCTGGGAATTGCAGCTGCGCAGGCTGCTGTGCAGCTGCAATACAACTTAAATACCGACGTCATGTCGTCGTTATAATATACAATGCATTGACTTCTTTATATATTACCGACGTCATGACGTAGATAATATAAAGAAATGGTTGGCTATTGTAAATAATACCGACGTCATGACGTCGGTATTATTTACAATTTTGTTGACTTTTTCGTTGACTATTGTAAATAATACCGATGTCATGACGTCGGTATTATTTACAATTTTGTTGACTTTTTGTTTACTATTGTAAATAATACCGACGTCATGTCGACGGTATTATTTACAAATGTGTTTGACTTTCTTTGACTTTAATTAGTTTAGCTAATTAAATCTTTAATTATTTAGTATTATACCAACGACTTGACGTCAGTAATTAATTGTCGAACAACAACAACGTTTGACCAGAAAATCATGTGGGTCCCACATTATCGTCGGCGTTGTTTGTCAGGATCTTAAGTCCCGACGAAGCATTCTCGACAAGGTCTTGTCGATGACATGACGTCGACACCTCATTATGTCGACGTCATGACGTCGGCAGTATGCAAAAAAAGTTGACGGCGATGCTTCTGTTTGTACTAGTGCCGTTTGTGCTTTAGATAGTTCAATATTCTCAAATTCCTCATTACCGTACCCTTAGGTCATTTGTAGAGTTACACCTTACCATTCCTTAGGAAAATCCTTAGTAACCACACTTGCCGCCACACAAGTGACAACAACATAAATACTCTAGAACGTTGAAATTAAAATATGAAAGGACTTAAACTTAATACTTGAAACTAAGACATGTTATTTAATGTAGGTTGTGTGCACTCCTTAATTTCACAGCATTCACTATTCAGGCCAGTAAAGGTGAGTTTATAGCCCCTTTTTACTTATACTTGTTTTATATGAATGGGGTGAGAAAGATGCAAAACCAATTTTACGGACCATTAATACTGTTTATACCAAAGTTATTGCGCAGTTAGCCTAAGACTCTAGAACCCATTACTATGCCTGCCTTCATGCGCTATTAATTCCGGCTAGGAAGCGCGATTGATATAAATAGATCTATTGGGGTGACTCCCCCGTTCGGTTTGACCGGATAGGCAAACGAGCGTATATTAGGTCAGATTACGAGTGAATTGGGTTAAGCACTTGCTAAGGGCCCCATTATTATTATTGATGTGCTAGGATATAGCGTACTGAATGGTCGAGCTTCGGCTGCTTGAACTTAGTGCTAGCGCAAATAAAAATATTAATGTGACATTTCAATGTTCATAAACTAAACTATTGGTCCAAATTTGTTATAACTTAAACCTATGAACTCACCAGCTTTTTGCTGACTTTTAGCATGTTTTCTCATGTATCTGGATATATGCAAGTGTGGCAAGGTTTGGCAAGGCGGCGGACTTATACTATTGGCCAAAGTGTTTTAACAAATGACTTGGACTTGTTTTTGAGGGACCATTAAACTGTTGAGTAAAACATGTAACATAAAGCTTGTTATAATTGAATTAATCAAATTAATATATTTTTACGAAGTTTGTAATTGATTCTTCGTTACCTCGCCTTATGATTTCCATTTCAGTAGCACCCCATGACTCTAATGCTTCCGCAAAGTAGATTTTGGGGGTGTTACAGATTGGCATCAGAGCCTAGGTTATAGAGAACTAGGTATATATAAACCCTAAACTATAACCACTTTTTCAAAAACAAGTCCCTATGTCCGCCGGATTAGCATAGTGCTGGAGAATATGCCTAGCGCTTTTAAGACAGGAGAGAGCTCAGGGAGAGCTCAGGATGGGATAGAGGATAGCACAGAGATATCACATTTCTCACAACCAGCAGCATCGTCAGCAGCTACAGAGACCGATACCATCCCACAAATTCAGACCCAGACAGAATTACAGACTGACATACAAGGTCTCCACTCCAATCTGTCTGACGAGTTACATCCAGCTCGTTCCGAGCAGTATGATGATGACTTCAGCCGACTCTATGCTAGAACACACTCCAACAATAGGAACATCCTTGACTTAAGTCACAGATTAGGTAGATTTGAGCAGACACAGGTTGTATCTCAAGAGGCAACCCAGATGATGCACGGGACAATGACGATTCTCGAGGCTCAGATTGCAGTATTGTTAGGAGCTGATCAGGCACACTGTAGTGAAAATTTTGCATTAAGAATTCGCCTTGTTATAGTCGAGGCTCAACTTGAGGAGTACGCTTTTAGGTTCCGACACCTGGATAGGACCAGGAGCCAGTCTTAGTTATGTTCAGTAGTGACTCACTTAACTGAGTAGTCCTCGGCAAGCGTAGGATATTAATAGGGAGCTTGTAAAGTTCAAACCTTGTAATAAACTCTTAATCTATAACAAGCTCATTTTGTTTTATGTATCCAGTATTGATTAAATCCTTTCCTTTCATAACCTACCATGACGTTATTCCTTTATATGATGACTTTACCTCACTTTCCTAAAAACCTCACAATTTTCCTTAGACAAATGACATCTCTATTAAATTATAGACTATAACCAGTTAATCGTTTTGTCCATTTCCTTTAGCCACAAGATCCCCAAAACCTCAAAACTTACATAACTACCACTTCACAAATCCCCAAAATATGACCTTACTTGAAATTACCAATTAATTTACCCACCAAATTACCCCACTCCTTACTTACAAATCAAACGACAAATTTTCCTACTGTTCCCAAATAATAAACTATATATTAGACACCCCATAAAATTCCTCGAAAAATACTTCCCGCTACCACCCTCACCAGCAAACAAATCCATGTCGACTAAACTCAACACCCCGTCACCAAGCCTAAATCCTACGTAGTCAAACCTTTCATTTGTGGTCCAAGTAATACACAAGGAAAAATGACCCCAAATTCTTGCCGCAAGGTAAATCATCAGCTTCCATCCCAAGGAAACCTAAAGGATTACATATAATGGAAATATGAGGATTAGGCAACCGTACTAGTAACAACAAGAACCAATTCAACCTAGATATCATAGAAGTTTGTTTTGCCCCTATTACGACCTAGTTCAATAGGAAACCCACAACTCCCGACCGTCGTTAGACAACCCCGCCGATTAACATCTCATACTATCTCTTTCCAATTCCAACCCATTTTGACATCCATTTGACCAAACCTTAAAAATCAATAGGTATTAGGCATATTGTAACCCCGTAGGTGACTAGACACATATTAACTCTATAGCAAAAGTGTTAAAGGACCACAACGACTATATTCTGACTCTCAAGTTCTCCTTCTGTACAAGACACTGCACATTTGAACGAATGGACTGGCCAATTGATAGTAGAAATCAACATGGTTCTACCCAAAACAAAACTCTATGCGTCAGATAATCCACGTCCTACTAAGCCAACCAGTTGACTGATAGCAGCGGTCAACATCATCCTTTCAAGACTAAAATCTAGAACTACGAGACATTACCAACAAAACCCGAAAATTTTTGCAGTATCCCTGGTATATACTAGATGTCATAGTACTCCAACATAAACTTCCACGGGAGGAAAATATGTCCATAAGACTTATAAAAATTCTAGCCAACAATAAAGGACCCCTCAGCAAGAACGAACAATAAGTAGACCATAAACCCTTAAGAACCCGGAGACTTACAAGCATTGACTGATGACGTAATAGAAACCCTAAAACATCATGAAATGACCCGAACCTCTATCGTAAGAGTAAATTGTCTAGCCTATCACTAAACCCTTAGGATTACAAATTGACCAAGTACAAGGAGTTTTATCAACACATTATTGATCACCAAAACAAACCTCAAAAGACTGATCAAACACCACCACCCAGACTATAGATATTGGCATGACATGCTTCGATGAAGTTCACTGAAATACGATTGATTATCCCTATCCCTTAAAACACAAGACACTCTAGGAGTCTAGACTATAAGACTATGAAATTTATGGTAAGACTTAAAACCCAAGCAAAACCAATTAGGAGTCTTAAGAGATCAAAGGATTTCTCATACACAATTCTCGATAGAAAATATATCTTAACATAATGTCCGATCAATATATTTATCGACCAAACAATTTAAGACAGGATATCTCTCGAATGAGACTTGAAGTAGAACGTATATTTAAGACTATAAGTTTCGCTTGCTACTAGATTTCAAGCTTTACCCAGCTAAGCAACCAAAGTATACCCTAGGATGATAGTAGGGATACAGATCCCATTTATACCTGCTCCTCCGTTTAAGATCTCATTCATCATCATCTTTTATGGTATAGATGACTCCTACAGAAAGGATAGCCATGGCCAATCACGGTTAACCTATTGCTGCCACTATTCCATCTAAGAATGGAGCGAATATGCTTATCATAAATCCAGCAATGCTAGACATATTAGTTAATCATCATGTGACAGCAGCACTAGCTGCAGCAGAGGTCAACAACACAACTACTAAGATAAGAAGCACAAAACTTAAGGACAACAGCATCCGCAATTGCACTTATCGGGAGCTCCGAAAGGCCATGACTGGAGGTCTTAAGGGAACTGAGAGAACTATTGCGGTAATTAGATGGATTGAAAAGCTGGAGGCTGTGTTTCGAGCACATAGTTATGTGGAGAAGGATAAGGTTAAGTATGCATCACTCGCCTTCACAGATGCCGCTTATACCTGGTGGAACATCTATTTGATGTCCACAGGCATGGATGCCGCATATGCAATGCCTTGGAAAAGTTTTAAGGAAATGGTGCGTAGAAAGTATTGCTCCTACAGCGAAATCAAAAGTTGGAGGAAAAACCTTAGAATCCCGAGGTACGAGGTGCCAACGCTACTGCATACCGCATAGGGATGATACCAATAAGCCCTGAGATGGTTCAAACATATGCTCGATTTCGAGAGAGATACCTAGGAAAATTACCCCCTTACGTTAGAAGTAATGACATTACCTCCAGGACCTCTAATCCCCAGGAACCCATGGATGCGGCCAATAGGCCAAAGGATCCAGTAGTTAGGATTAGCGCAGAGAAGATGGCTGACAACAAGAGGAAGTGGAGAGATCACTTCAAAAATCAGGGTAGTACTGGTCCAAACAAACGGAAAGAGGTGACCAAAGCCCATGCTACAGACACCAGCACAAAGAACAGCGTACCCAAGTGCAGCATGTGCCCATTTCATCACAGTGGACCTTGCCCCGCTCGGTGTGGTAACTGCCTAAAGATCAGACACAAAGCTAGGAACCGCAAGGCTCCCACCCTCTTGATGGAACCAAACGTCACAATAACCTGCTATGAGTGTGAAGTGATAGGGCACTTGATGAACTCAAATAAGTACATTTTATTACTATCATTTATCCTATTAATTTGACTCGTTTTACTATATTATGTATGAGGATTGATACTTAATTGTTTACTTTTGTAATTCTCAGGTAAAAACAAGCATTTGGTGAAACTTAGCTATTTTGGACTAATAATGGAGCAAAACGTGCATAAAGTGAAAGTCTACTGACATGGACAAGATCAAGTCAATTCTGCTCCAGATGCGCCGCATCTCACTCTCAACATGCGCCGCATCTCTATCAAGATATCACCAGATACGATCCAAGATACAAGAGGACATGCGCCGCATCTAATAAAGAGTTACGCCGCATCTTCTGGCGGTGTACGAATATTCCTGAATATTATAATCTTGGACCCCACGCGAAGTTAAGTACATGCGCCGCATCTACTCCTTAGATACGCCGCATCTTCCCTCAGACAGAAACTATAAATACCCCGTAGACCAGACGAATTAAAGAGTTCCAAAACCCTAACACCGAAGACCGAACAGTAGGAACAAAGGACGAATTCAGTCAAGGAGGCAGCACAAGACACACCCAAATCAAAGATACAAGAGCTGTAAGAAGGTGCTGCATATGTTTAATTCATTAAGTAGTTTTGTTTTATTGTGTTAGTAAACTTTAATTCATCAAGATTGGTGGCTTGTGTAATGTGGCAACGGAAAGATTGCACTCCCTTAAAACTGCTTTCTCATTAATTAAAGTTTATATGTTGATGTCTTTGGTTACTACTTATTAGTGCATTGATAACCTCTGTGTTTATTAGTGGCTTGCGAGCATTTGACTGCGGGACATAATGTGGCTCCCACGGTTGTTTCTAAATTGATCACTTAGGAATAACTTTTAGACATAAGTAATCATTAAGGGTTTACTCGCCGATAAGAATAGGACCAACGAGAAAGGATTAACTACATACACTTCATATAAAGCTATCAATAAAACAAGTGACAATCTACTTAATTATAAGGACAGCCCTCTTATTGTCTCGAGTATTTATCTGTGTACGTGTGTGCTACTTGCTGATTCGTGCCTATTGGTTTATTTTATTATATTAATTGCAACAAATCGTGCCAGTCTCTCAGGCTGAAACCCCCTTGCGTTAGGATATTAAAATACTGATTAGAATAACTAGATAATACGTTCCACTCTTAGTGATCGACACTCTACTTACCATTATCTTCATACTGACCGGGTACACTGCTCGTTAAGTGTGTGTGTTATTGATAAGTCGGCTAAATATAAATTTAAAACTTGAGTAGGCATTAAAACTGCTAAACCGCAACGACACATCACGCGCATCAAGTTTTTGGCGCCGCTGCCGGGGAGTGAATTGTTATTATCTGTTATTTTAATTAGTATTTTAAAAGAAAAACCTAATTAAAATACTCGTGGCGTATCTTGATTTTTTTTTCTTTTTATTAGATTAATTGCATCATTGTACTATTTTGCATATTTGTTGTATTGTGTGTTAATTGTTTTCTTTTATTTTTGTGTGTTTATTTTTGTTTGTGTGTTTAATTTTTGTTTTTATTTTTCGTATTTTTCTGTTCTGCTATCTTTGTACTGTGCTAAATCAAACGATACGGCGCATCTGATCTCTCAGATACGGCGTATTGCGTTTAATTTTTTTTTAATACAACGCGTTTAATTAATTCGATACGACGCATCTTTTCCCCAAGATACGGCGTATCTGTTTTTAACAAGAAAATTTTTCTAAGCGATAAAGTAATACGACGCATCTGCTTTTGCAGATACGGCGTATCTGTTTTTGATAAAAATTTTTCTAAACATTCACGCCATACGACGCATCTGATTTAGCAGATACGGCGTATCTATTATTTTAATTAAAAACAGTTTGCGAATTATTAAACAGATACGGCGTATCGATCTCTGTCGATACGGCGCATCTTACTGAATCAAAAATCTTTTATTTTTAAACGTAACGAAAATACGGCGCATTAACTTCCGTTAATACGACGCATTTAATTTTAATTAGATAAGTTGATTTTTGATTGATTAATTCGATACGGCGTATTCTTAAATTCTAAAGCGGCGTATCTATTTTTCTGAATAAAGTCTGATTAAATTTTAACGTATTAAGATACGGCGTATCCAACTTTTTGGATACGGCGCATCGTCTGCAGATATCAGCTATTTTTATTCTTATATCCGTTTCTATACTCATTAATTTCTCTTCTAGCGAACAAATCCTACTGATGATTTTACTTTGGATGACAGATTTTGCTATGGAAGACATGTCAGTTAACGGATATCTTGCTAAGGATAGCTTGTTTTCAGATTCATTCAATGTACTCATGATCAATGCAGATTTATTCTCTTGGGAGACTCCTCTTGAAGCTGCTTTTAAGGAATTCATGCGTTTATGCAACATTGACAAAGAGGTATTCTCTTATGATGTATTTGTGAGGTATACTGGAGAAGAATTGTCGCTCTTATGGCCTAGCATTGAAGCCGAAGGATTGAACTGGACTACTATCGAAGAAGATGATGGGAAATTCTATCTTGCATACATGGACTCAAGCGACAACAGCTGTGGTGGAGGCAACGCCCAAATCTCTTACATGCCTTATTCCGAACAGTACTGGGGATTGAATGAGAACTATCAGGATAATGATATGAATTATGCTTTGGCGGAGTTACTATTTCATGGCAGGTTGGTAAGATTGATAGACCTCTCCCTCGATGATTGGTTAGAACTCAAATATGGTAGTCCGGAATTTGCCCCTACAAACGAAGTCAAGGAGATTATGACTTCATGGTTGACTCGGAGTTTTAAGAAGCAATTTAACGAGTTCATGGAGATAAAAAAGAATATGATTGGAAAGGTTTGCTTTGACGTTAACCATGACCCTAACGATGTTGATTTTTCAGAATGGTTGGCTAGTAAGTTTAATAACCATAAGAGCATGGATCGAGCTACTAAGGATGCATTATGGGTATATTGGATGAGAGGAGAAGATGAAGAAGTAAAAAGCGATTATGGGTCGTCACTTCATGATTCAACAATCAATGAGGGGATTGAAGAACTTTTCAGAATTGACATTGATGTGTTCGATTATGAGACACCCCTGTGCAAGCAGTTCAAGGAATTTAACTACCTTCTTCAAGTCGATGATGATGTGCTTACTGGAGATCTACCAGGATTTAAAACTTATGACGATTTCAAAAACACCTGGTACTATGAATGGAATGACCAAGTACCATGGGTTTGGGATAAACCATGGGAATTTGAGCACATTAGTCACACCTGTACACCCTTCATTTTCAAGGACGGGAGTAGTGTTTGGCCGACCTGCGATTATAAAAGTGACGGAACCTGTAATGGGGGAAGTATAATTGGGATGAAACGGGTTGGCAACGATGTAACCTTTGAAGATTATGAATGGTACGATAATATTGAAGACTGCCCACAAAAGGCGGAGGCTTTACAAAAAAAGGGCAGAATTGAACGCTTGAAGGGACTTAAGGGGACATCGGATACTACTTTCTGGGAATGGGTGCATAAACAGTTTGATGATTTCACAAAGCTTAGTCGACGGTTACAATATGATTTGGAAAGAGAATGGGAGGCGATTCAAGACGATAAGTCACTAATTGAAGAACTAGATGATTATTTGATTAAGGATCCTTATTTTAAGTTTGTTGATAAAGACGAGGAAGAATTCACCAAAAGAAAGTGTCAACTACTTGGGATTCCTTACAATGAGCCACCCATGATTATTTCTGAAAAATTTAAAATCATCAAATATTCTTTGAGTCCTAATGAAGAATATACTGCGGTGAAGACAAAGAGTTATGCTAGACTAAGTCGAACGGAAGAAAACGTCGCAGAGATATACGGGAAAATCTTTCGGATGAAGGACGAAGGATGGACCGTGACAAGGACTTATTGCTGAGCTGAACGTGAGTCTAACTTGAAGACTCTGGAATAAAGACAAGTGCTCACCGGGAGACAACCCGGATTTATCTTTTATTATTCTGTTTTCTGTGTCGAGTCAGTCCAGGCCGCACGAAGATACGGCGCATCTCAGTTCTGAGATGCGACGCATCCTCTGCAATGGTCATATCTTATTTTATTTTTCTGCATTTTTATTTTCGACTTTAAAACTATTTATCAGTTTATTTTAATGCGGCGCATCCCTGGTTAAGGATGCGGCGCATCTTTATTCTGATCCGTATTATTCCAGGCTCGATACGGCGTATCTTCTTCAATAAGATACGGCGCATCGACTGACCTGATGATTTTCAGTTTTAATTCTTAAGTTTTATTTTTCCTAACTACTAATGTATTATGCAAGTTTGAACCTTTCTTATCTTAGGTGTGTTTTAAAGTGTTGGTGGTATTATAGTTTCCTGGATTTCCTGTGGATACATCAAGTATGAAGCTTTAACGTTCTAATCCACAAGAAAGATGATTTTTGCTCTTATACTAATGGAGGATCATACCGAGCAAATCTCAGGGGAGTTTTCTGTTCTAATTCTTTTATTTTCCAGTTTTTAACCTTTTATACAAACAACGAGGACGTTGTTTAACTTAAGTGGGGGGATTGGAGAATTAGAACACTTAACACTTACTTGTCCTAAACTTTTTCAAACTTTTTCAAAAATTATGCTTAAAATGTGCTTAATATATCAAACTTAAAAAATTTTTTTTTAGCATGTTTTTGTTTAAGATCTAAGTTACATAACTGCACACATGACGTTATTTTCAAAAATTGTGATTTTTCAAAATTCACAAATCTATGAGTGTGCCGGTGACTTGTAAACTTTAGAACTTGGCTTGTATACTATTCGAGACCACCATAATGAGTATTATTTATATAATTGGAATGACTTGTCTAAATTGGTAAAATTCTAGGATTACACCAAATAGCCTTTATATGTTATGTGTTATTAGCTAACTACACTAGTTAGTTAACCCCCGTATAAACCCTTTTGTTACTCTCATTTTTAGAGTAAGATACCCTAGAAAAACACTCAGAGCCATTCCTTTCGTTTCTTACACCTATGTTTAAAATGTTTCGTTACACCCTTACACCTTAGCCTACCCTGTAGATTAGAATCCGTGGTTGGTTAATTGCTATAGACAGAGTGTGTTTCCTTACATTACCTGTGTTCGCGTGCGTAATTCATTATCTATGGTTAGGTCGGGAAATTGCACAATGCAAATTGGAGTGAAAGTAAATATTGTATATCTTTGAGTTTATTTTTCGTGTGTTTACTACTTTCACTATTACCATTATTTCTGAAGTATGAAAAGTATGAATAAAAATTATCCGGAAAGAAAGTTGTAGTGATGTGGTGAAATTTTACACATCTATGTTTATGTTTAAAGTTTATATAAAAAAAAAAAATAAAAAAAAAAAAATAAAAAAAAAATCGAAAAAATAAGAAAAGAAAAAGAAAAAGAAAGAAAAGTTGGATGTTTATTTTAACCAACTTATGTAAAGTTATGTAAGTGGTCGATATCACCACTATTTGTTGTATTATATCTATGGATTGAATGGGAATTGGCAGTTATGGGAACGCCAGTTAAGGTTTATTCTTTGATTAAGATTTTGTTGAGTATAATTCGTGTCTACCTAAAGCGTGTGTTTCAAGTGTTAAAGCGTGAGTTATTCAATGATATGAGTCTTATTCATGGGATGGTTGGGATAGTGATTAACCACACTTAGGATTTTAATTTATTTGTTTTGTTTTGTTTATTTTTATTTTTACACCAGTTTATATCCCAAATGTTTTCCATACCCTATATTATTCATTATCCAACCGAACCTTTGATTTATTGAGATTAGGGATTTGAGCAATCTTAAGTATCGTAGTCGTGGATTCGGCTATGTATTTATGATTTTGTCGCCCTTTTTGATATATTATTATTGGTGAAGTTTGGACCTATCTTTAGCCTATTCGAGTTAAGGATTTGAGCAATTGCAAGTATCGTGTTCGTGGATTCGATCATGTATTTGTGATTTTGTCGCCTTTTCTGGAATTTGAGATCGATAGTGATTAAGAATAATTAACCCTTAAGCCTAAAAACCCTTTTTACCGCTTTAGACTTGTTATTCCTTAGCTTTAGTGGTGGAGATGTGTATACTTGCCAAGCTTATGATAGAATATTCGTCGCGACTGGACAGTTAAACGATTAGATTTGATTTTATCGACTTATTTTATTTTACTTCTAATTCGTTAAGTGTTTAGTTGTGTGATTATGAGTTAAACGAATACATGCTTAAATATAAAAATAAATCCTAACATCTTTTAGGATACATTTTCATAAATGAAATTCTAAGGTTTACTTGGGGACAAGTAAAGTTCAAGTGGGGGGATATTTGATGAACTCAAATAAGTACATTTTATTACTATCATTTATCCTATTAATTTGACTCGTTTTACTATATTATGTATGAGGATTGATACTTAATTGTTTACTTTTGTAATTCTCAGGTAAAAACAAGCATTTGGTGAAACTTAGCTATTTTGGACTAATAATGGAGCAAAACGTGCATAAAGTGAAAGTCTACTGACATGGACAAGATCAAGTCAATTCTGCTCCAGATGCGCCGCATCTCACTCTCAACATGCGCCGCATCTCTATCAAGATATCACCAGATACGATCCAAGATACAAGAGGACATGCGCCGCATCTAATAAAGAGTTACGCCGCATCTTCTGGCGGTGTACGAATATTCCTGAATATTATAATCTTGGACCCCACGCGAAGTTAAGTACATGCGCCGCATCTACTCCTTAGATACGCCGCATCTTCCCTCAGACAGAAACTATAAATACCCCGTAGACCAGACGAATTAAAGAGTTCCAAAACCCTAACACCGAAGACCGAACAGTAGGAACAAAGGACGAATTCAGTCAAGGAGGCAGCACAAGACACACCCAAATCAAAGATACAAGAGCTGTAAGAAGGTGCTGCATATGTTTAATTCATTAAGTAGTTTTGTTTTATTGTGTTAGTAAACTTTAATTCATCAAGATTGGTGGCTTGTGTAATGTGGCAACGGAAAGATTGCACTCCCTTAAAACTGCTTTCTCATTAATTAAAGTTTATATGTTGATGTCTTTGGTTACTACTTATTAGTGCATTGATAACCTCTGTGTTTATTAGTGGCTTGCGGGCATTTGACTGCGGGATATAATGTGGCTCCCACGGTTGTTTCTAAATTGATCACTTAGGAATAACTTTTAGACATAAGTAATCATTAAGGGTTTACTCGCCGATAAGAATAGGACCAACGAGAAAGGATTAACTACATACACTTCATATAAAGCTATCAATAAAACAAGTGACAATCTACTTAATTATAAGGACAGCCCTCTTATTGTCTCGAGTATTTATCTGTGTACGTGTGTGCTACTTGCTGATTCGTGCCTATTGGTTTATTTTATTATATTAATTGCAACAAATCGTGCCAGTCTCTCAGGCTGAAACCCCCTTGCGTTAGGATATTAAAATACTGATTAGAATAACTAGATAATACGTTCCACTCTTAGTGATCGACACTCTACTTACCATTATCTTCATACTGACCGGGTACACTGCTCGTTAAGTGTGTGTGTTATTGATAAGTCGGCTAAATATAAATTTAAAACTTGAGTAGGCATTAAAACTGCTAAACCGCAACGACACATCACGCGCATCAGCACTTCAGGAGTGAATGCCCGGAGCTGAGGAACAGAATAAAAGAAGAACTCGTGAAAATACATACGCAATAGAAGGGGGAGAAACTCGCCAGGACCTCAACAACGACACTAGTAATAACAATGCTTAAGGAGAGAGTTTCCTACTTCGCATAAAAAGACCTACACCTAGATCCCCTTAGATCATATTCCCCCAAGTATTTGTACCTTCTTAAAGGACATGTGGTATCAGTACTTTGTATGGATTTCTCCGTGATGAATTCTTAGCTTTTGAAATCAAGATATTATGATAACCCTCCTCCTATCCCCATCACATTTGAAGTTGTTAGTACATTCTTGACATATGAGGTGGTGCAACCTTTGTGATTCTGAACCCATAAAAAACGCTATGTCATTGTGACTAAACCCGACATCGCATCATTAGTCCTCAACTAAGCATAGCCTGATCACCTATGTTTAGTTCAGGGAGGATCATGCCATGATGGGAATAGTCATCATGAAAATTCCTGCACTCTAGAACTTTCACTACATACCTCGATTATCGAAGTTCAACTGTCACTCACAAAACCTCGAATTCACATAGGAAATGTGAAAAATAGAATCGAAACACTAGAGCCTTCAAATCCCCAACCCCTTCGGGTATTTCTAAGTGAAAACCGAGGACGGTTTTTGTTCCTAAGATGGGGAGGATGTGACAAATGGTAAAATTGCCCTAATATTTAATTTATGACTGTCCATTTAGTATGACTAAATCACCAGATTTGACATTTATATGATTAGAACGGAAAACAGACCAGCACACTATGACACCCAGAAATCTCACCAAGAACAGTGAAATTACCCCATCTCACATTTTACTCACTTTATTGTAGTAAAAAAGGGGAGGTTATCCCAGTTTTATTTAGATTGACACCACACACATACCAATGTCTAAAAAAACATGAATTGAAACTCAAGAATTATTATGAATACATAAAACTCAAAATACATCCAAATATTATATAAACGTCCCTGAAAAATCCATTCTCCCATATTTATGACGGTTTCAGGAAGGATGTAACACCCCCACCCGGCAAGGGTTAAGATGTCACGATAATGGTTTCATATCAGATCAAAACAAAGCATACATCTATAGTAATACAAGAAATATCAAAGGTTACGAATGAAATACTGAAATTACAAGGTTACAAATGAAACTTCCGATAAATACTAATTCTAAAAAATAATAACTTCTAACCAACTCTAATCCAGATGACTATCAAGGTCTTCTAAGTCCAAGGTATTCTCCACTCATTCCCAGCTTCCTACTAAAACCTGTCGCAGGAAAAGAAATGCGGCTGAGCTACGAGAGCTCAGTGAACAGATACATAAACAAAGTAATGATAACGAAACATAAATAAGATATGGTGCAATGGGGAAATATCATAAGGTATAACAATGAGAAAGTATAAGGAATAGGATAGGATAGTAATCCACCACGAGCCCAGACAAATCAAATGTAGTAACCATATCTTCATAATCATATAGAGGGGAGACCTCTCAGATAATCAGATAATATGAGGGGTGTCCTCATTCTTCAAATTTGGAGTGATCAGCTCCCAGATATATATGAAGGGCATGTATTGCACACAGTACCAATCACCAGACAATAATAATCATATATAGATAATCCACTAAACAAAACAGATCTAGGATGCATCCATACGCCCCTGCAGACAAATCGTGGCCATATATATACTTGAGCTCATAACAGATAACAGATAAGGGACGGTGTGGAACATCACTCAACCACACTAGAGTCATGCCATTGGTGCATCAATGACATGGCCATGTTACCTTCATGGCTAGGGTCACAAATTTTGGCTCGAGTATCAAACTAAGAGTCAGATATCAAATCAAATCAGAATGTCATATCCAAAGGTCCATAACAGATGGTTCATAATCAAATATTTTAGAAGTAATATCAAAGGTCCAAATCAGAGTTTATCTGATAAAGGTTTACAAAGCAAAGGATCATGGCAAAGGTTCACAACAAAAGGGAACATAGCAATGGCTTAGGGAATCTTAAACGAATCAGAAATCAAAATCATATCAAGGGAATAAGACACCCTTACTGAAAAAGGGCAGAGTATCTGTACCTTATCGCGAATGCAAAACAAAGACAAGAATAGAAAGCACAGAAATGGATCAGGACCTCTCCTTCTTCACACCTAAAGGAGTAGAAGAGAATTACAATAGGTTCTCAATTACTTATTTTAACTTGCCCTTCCATTTTAAGTAACTTTCTATTTTTAGCAGGTTTTCACATTTAGTAAGTTTCCATTTTTAGAAAGTTTCCTTACTTAGTAGGTCTCCATAATTAGAAAGATTAAAGCATTATTATTTAAGTTAAGTCATAAATGAAGCATATTATGAACATAGGGTATATTTTACCAAGTTATGATAATTTAGGGTTAATAATAACAACTTTCCATAATTTATTGTTTTAAATGTAATAACACCAAAGTTAAGGGTCTAAAATGAAAGTATTACAAATTATCCATTTAAATCCATAATTTAACAATATTACGATTTTAATACTCCAAGTTTGACCATTTTACATTTTATACCCTCTAATTAAATAAATTACAATTTAAACCTTATAATTCATTAAATTACACTTAAACCCTCATAAAAATAAACATTACCCATCAAGCCTTCAAATTAACAAAATTACCCAACACACCTCTTATTTTAGGATATGGTTCGAATTACCTTCATCTTTATATAAATTACAAAATTAGTCCCTTAACTTATAAAAAGTACAATTCGATTCTATAATTAACCATATTTACACATTAAACCTTTAATTATCCCATTTTACCCATTACACCCTTCATATCATATATTATACGAAACAACCCCAAGTTTCCAGAATTTACACTTTTAGTCCCTCTATTTATTTATTTAAAAACCGAATTAAATATAATTATATAATTACCAAAATAAACCTTTAAATTACAAAATTGACACAAGACACCCCCATATTATAATTTTCACATATTACCCTAGATCTAAAATGACTTACAAAAATATCCCACAAGTTTCAAAAGTTACAAAACACACCCTTCTAGTTTTTATTTCCCAATCGGTAAACCTTTTAATTCAACAAACCCTAACCAAATCAAATCCAATCATTACCACATCATCAAACAACCTTAAAATGCATTAATTGACCAGATCCAACCTCAAAACCCTAACCCTAAATCGTTTAGTTAGGTTTTATATATTTTTTTTTCTTTTATTTTCTAAAATCCGATATACACAAAAATTAACCACGGATTATATAAGCTTCAACAAATCAAAAAGCCATTTTTCCAGAGCGATATGATGATTATAGAACCCAGAAAATTATATACAAGCCTCAGAAAAACCGTATGAACATATTTGGATTTTATGTACGTTTTAAGCATTTATAATATATACGAATCATATATGATGTAAAGATCATGAGAAAAATAGCAAACGAATTTTAGAACGTGTGAAAAAGGCGTAGGAATTATGTACTTCTCGGATGGACTCGACACAAGAAAATTACCCACGGATCAAACCAAGCAATCCCACGACCAAGGCCTATTTTTCCTAGCTCCCTTGAATGATGAAGAACACCAAAAAATTATCCAAGGACCTCAAGAAATTCGGATGAAGCAAAAGGGATTTTGCGTTTGTTTTCTTTGGTATTCGGTGTAAAAATAATGAGAGAATAAGGGAATAAATATTGATGGCCGAATGAGGGGGGGATATGGCTAAGGAACCGGCCAAAATTGAGAAGAAATCAAAGTTTGATATTCTTGATTTATTTCCATAATTATCTTGTAATTATCTTGTTTTTTTTTAAAGTTTATAAAATACAAATAATTAAATAAATGATATTTTCGGTTATACAATATATTTTGTGTGTCACAATAATTTTTTTGGACATGTACAAATGTTAAAACGTTGTCTCAAAATTATTTCTCTTCATATGTAGCTCATTACCAAAGGTTTGGAATTAATTTGGCATTTTATGTAAGCTTCAATTAAATTTTAAGTTTCAGGGGCAATTTGGTCTTTTTACACGTTTTAGATTTTTGGGTATTACAAACCGAGCCTAACTCAGTACTGCGAGAAGCGAGTATAATATTACTCACTCCTTAACCTAATTTAACACTACACTTAAATAAAATACTTAACCCTATACATAAAGTAAAAACACCACCTACTCACACAAGTATCAAAAAAAAAAAAAAAAGAAAAAAAAAAGACATCTCCTTTAACCTTCACCCTAGGTTTTCTATATCTTTTGTCTGCCCCTTATTCTCCCTAAAAACCATGGATACATCACCATCTTCCTCATTGTCATCTCTTTCTTTTTGACCTACACCCTCTCGTCATTTTCACTGACCTCGAAATATCCCAAGTCAAACCTAGAAGACTGCAACAGAAGTGGAAAGAACACCCAATTCGAAACCCTTTTTTCCTAAATCCGAAAAGCAACTATGGAATTATTCTCCATGTATATCCTTTTAAGCCAACACTCCAAGGGAGATCGAACCACATCCCAACAAGAATTCTGAGAAGATTTAATCACTCAAGGAAGAACAAGGGTTGTGGAGCTTGTGGTTCGGTTTGGAACGGTTGAGTTTTTCGGATTGGGCTTCATACGAGTTCACCACCTCTCAACAATCACTGTAAGGACTAGAAATCATTCGGATTCATTTTATTTCTTTCAAACCCATTTGTGTTAGTTCTTCTCAGATTCGAATGAAGGATAAAATAGGTGTAGATTATAATAAGTTTCGATTGTAAAATTTCCCAGAAGTAGTGTTTGTTATTAAAGAAATTTTGATTAAATGTTGTTGTTGTTATATTTGCGTGGCATAGGAAACTAAAAATCCTAGAACTCGATTACTATGTTAATAATCCTGTTGACTATGGTGGATAAATGTGGTGATTCGAATGACTCTAGGAGTCCCAGAATTCGAATAGTAGATTTAGTTTGGTTGACAATAGAATTAGGATAAAGAACACTTAGAATTCATTATTAAGGATTCGTCTATACGAAAAATAAACCAAGTCGACCCTTAGGACTAATGTGGAAGGATTTGTACAACTGGTCATGGTTAGAAAGATTGGGTGCTAGAACCATTCGACATATCAAACTCTGTGAAAGGATTATACAAACACTTGGGATGTTGATCTTAATAATGTGTTTGGGATATTTAGGAATGAATGTGATGTAGTACGCGGAATTTACAATATCACACTTAAAGGAACAAAGGTGGTAGACATGCAAATGTGAGTTATAATGAACAATGAACATAACTTGAATAACACAAAACGATTCAATATTATTTATAAGATAATACGGGTGATCTAAACTATCACCAGGATTACAAAGGTAACCTTGAATCTTTGATTTGTAAAAGGATTTGTGAATCAGTAACTAAGTTACTAGAGAGGTTTTGGTGTTTAAGGATATTACAAAGTTATTAGTTTTTGAGATATATTTAAGGTGGTGACTAAGGGTTCCTTTTATAGGATAAGGACCCCTTATTACAAGTTGTCAAGTTGTGTATTATAATAAGATACTTGGACTTTTCTAACCTACTAATTACAACTTTCAATGTAAACTACTCAGTATTATCTTCTGCACAACTGATGAGTGTCTAAATACTCATCATTTTACACCCATTTAAGATACAAAATAACCAAAAACACCCAAATATATTGCAGATATCCTTGGTTTTGTGTTTTTATGTGTTTTAGGAACAAAGGATTGAAAACGGGCATTTTTGGAAACAATTCGACAGCGATTGTGCATTTGGTCAAGAAGAGTCAAAGTCAAAGTCAATCCCAAAAATGCCAAAATGACACAAATGGCCCTTGGATAATTTCAGAGTTACAAGATTGGTCTCTAGCTTTACTTTTGAGAAATGGCAGATTGGGTCCTTGAAGATTGCAAAATTTACACCTTTGGTCCCTAAAATTAAATCCTATAACTAATATTACATCCGGATTTAATTTTAACCACAACCCATCACTAACCCTTAACCCATAACACAACCCAAGTCCATTTAATCCTTAACCAAAAGCCCAATCAGTTCCCAAGCCCAAAATAAACATAAACCCAAACCCGGCTTATTTTTGTTTTAGCTAAATACCAGTCTCACCCATCCCAATACCATTGCCGCCTAAATACCACAAAACCACCATCTCTGACAAAACCTCCTTCCTCACCATACCTCTTGTTCTGTTAAACTCAACCTAACCCTCATCCTCGTACCCTAATCACGTGTATCCCTCCCCCTCTTCATGAGATACCAAGCCATGTCAGCAATCCAAGTGCTATTTTGGGCGCCAAAAGCAATCAAACGGCTGAGATCATCCAAACTTTAATCCAACGAAAGGGATTTCATCCAAAGAAGCACAAAAGGGTTTCCGAAGTGTTTATCTCACAAAAGAAACATAAGAGCCGAAGACCTTAAGTTCTATTTTTTTTAGTATAAATAGCCTAGTGTTGTATCAGTGAAAGTTAGGTTTTATTAAGCTTGTTATTTTTAAGGTACTTGTATTTTTATTTTTCAAGCATTGTAGTTTACTCTTAATTTAATTCAAAGTCAGTTTTAATTTACTTGTTCAAAATTCCAAAGTCAACTTTGGTCAACTGTACTGTGCTTCTGCTTATTTTTGCTTAATCTACTTTTTTCTGCTTATTTGGTCTTTACTATGCTAGTTGATGTTAGTTGGGTAGTTAGTTTGTTTTTGCACTCAGTTTTGCAAAAATAGGATAGTAACAGCCCAAAAACAGTCTTTTTAGCTTAGTGCTTACTTAGTGCTTATTGACATGTGGAACTGAGTATTAGCTGTTAATTAAGTTGTGTGATCAATATTTAATTAGAGTTATAGTTGATATCAGTAGGTTTAATTCAAAACTGCTAATGCAGATTTGCAAAAGTGGTGTTTGGTACAAGGATAGTTCTTAAGTTTGAGCTAGTTTTGACCACTTTCTGAATCTGATTTAGCTTTAATCTCATTATAGCAGTAGTTTATAAGAGTTTTTAATTAATTACATCTAGGTTCATAGGATTTGCATAAATTTTCTAAATTTCATAGCGTATAACTGTTTTAATAATCAGATTTTGCATAATCTAGACTAAGTTCATTTTAGTTGTTAAAACTAGTCCATATTAGTTTACATTTGCACTCTAAATAGTTCTGCATAAAAGGTTTAGATACCAAGTAAGTTTTGACCATTTTCAATTTTAAAAAAAGGTTGCATCAGTTAAAAATACCAAAAACAGTTTTAAGTAGGCTGCATATTAGATCCATTTTTAGTAAGAAAAAGTTTTTTAAAATACATAAAAAGTGGTTTTAAGCCTCAATTGGTTGCTCATCTTTAGATTTCATCAGTTTTTACACACTTATCTTCTAATTTACTAGCTTAAAAATCAGCTTGAATAAGCCTATTTAGCCTGCATAGTGCCCTGCACCACCATCAGTGGTCCATCTCAGCTGATTGAGTGCTCATTATCTGCTTATCTAGTGCTTTTCATTGCTTGATTTTTTTTGTTTATAGGGAGTTTGTAGTGCTAGCTTTTCAAACCTGTGCTTGATTTGCTGTTTGGACCTTATTTGATAGCTTAATTGTGTCTACAAAAAGCCCTTTGGTCTGTTCCTTGTCTGCACTCAGCTTACTTGTTCTGAACACCACCTAATCTAGACCCATTTTGAACAAGCAAATAAGCTCAGAATTTAGGCATTTTTGGCCTGGTTGTAGTATTTCATATGAACTTCAAGTAGTAGCCTTTGGAATTCATTTATCAGCCCTTTTCTAGCTTATTTATCAGCTGCAAAATAAGACAAGAAGCTATATTGAACCTGATTTAGCCATCAGCTGTGCAGTAGCTTCAAGTGCTTATTTCTTTGGCTTATTTGATGTTTCTGAGTTGAATTAAGCTTAAATTAGTGTTGTGTTTCATGTCTGAGCTTTTGGAATTTTTCTCTTCACATTAGCTTATTTTTGAGCTTATTCTTAAGTGCTTATTTGACTGTTCTGCTTATTTAGAGTGAATTTAGTTCTTATTTTATTTTTCCTAGATAGAGAATCAAATTTTAGATTTATCTTAAATTTTTCAGATTTTTCCAAGCTGTTTTAATATTTTTAAATCATTTAAATAGTTTAAATTAGTTTTTAAATCATAATAATTAATTAAAAAGTCAAAAAAATAAATTTCTTTTTTCTAAAATTTTCTTTTATAATTTAGAGTGTAGGAAAATTAATTTGGTACTTGTAGGGTTAATATTTTTAGATTTCACGTTTTAAACTCGTATTTAGATTTCCCGAATCGCGTTTTTAGTTTAAATTAATTTACGTTTAATTTTTCCTTGTAATTTGACTTTCCAAATCTCATTAGAATTAAAAAAACACCAAAAATCAAAATCCAATCATCAAGCATTTTAATTCCTAACCGATAACAAAATCCTCGATTCACACCTCGCTGGGACACGACCCGGGTAATCACTTATCCGGTATCTCACACATCACACTCACGGGTTTTACAAGTTGGTCTTTTCCTAAGGTTTGACTTGTCATTTCCCAAAGTATCACGTGTGCACGATACTATATTTATATATATATACTACACACGGATCAAATTTTGGCGCCGCTGCCGGGGAGGTTGTGTTGCGACAATATTGTTAAAGGTTTTAACGATTAGTGACTTGAGATCCTTCTTCACGAAGTTATCACTTCCAAAAAAATTATAAAACACAAAAATATTTTTCTTTTCTTTTGTATATATATTATCATATAAAAAAAAATACAAAAAGATTTTCCGTTTTTCTTGTTAAATTAATAAACAATAAAAAGCATCATCGAGAAACATTATCGATAGAATACTACCTAACTGGGGGTATGACCATTAATAAGTTCCCAAACAAAAGATTAAAACTTGCCTTTGTGTCGCTTGCGAATTCGGCTCACCTTTGATTGATAAACAACCTATACAAGTGGTTTAAGGTAGGTCTTGACATTAAATTGCAGACCGAAGAGAGATCCATTCTTCTCTCCCGCCACTCTGCGCGTTTATCTTTTGAAGAGCTACCGTACGCTTGTTTGATTTAAGGTTTAAGTTCACTTGTGTTTTGCCTCGGTCTTGTTTTAATTGAAATTGTTTTTGTTAGTGCATGCGCACCCTTTACGTGAACTCGTGCATACTCTGAGAAGACGTAATCGGAGACGCAATCGTAGGCATTCCGCCTCAATAGCCGAACCCGAAGTTCGTGCTATTCCTAACCCCGTTCCTCCCATTGTCACAATGGCGGAGGAACGTACCATGTGTGAGCTTCTCCAAGCACCCACCGAGGGTTACGGAGATGCTATTGTTGTTCCGGCAATCGTTGCCGATAGCTTTGAGCTTAAGACCGGGTTGCTATCCTTAGTAACTTCGAGTCAATATTTCGGATTTGAGAGGGACGATCCTCATTCCCACATTCGATGGTTTAACAAGATCACCTCTACCATCAAATACCGAAATGTTCCTCAAGAGGCAATCAAATTGCTTCTTTTTCCTTTTTCTCTCGAGGGGGCCGCCCGAATTTGGCTCGAAAAACAACCCCCTCGTTCTATTGAAACATGGGAAGATTTGGTGTCGAAATTTGTGAATGAATTCTTTCCTCCATCAAAAACCACAAGCCTTAAAAATGAAATCACCAAATTCACTCAAAAATTTGATGAATCCTTTAGTGAAGCATGGGACCGTTTTAAAGAATTACTTCGCAAATGTCCTCACCATGGTTTCTCCGAGTTACATCAACTCGATACCTTCTATAATGGTTTGAACCATTTCGATCAAGACTATCTAAATGCCGCAGCCGGTGGTAATCTCTTGTATCGGACGACTAAAGATGCTTTAGCCATCATTGAAAATAAGTCTAAGGTTCGTACTTCACGAAGCAAGCAAGTTGTTTCTCAAGTGAATGCTTCACCTTCTACTTCATCTCCCGTGAGTTCTTCTAGCACCGATGCTAAGATTGACAAACTCACGGAGGCTATTCAAGCTTTGGTTCTTTCCAAGCAAAAGAAACAATCTTCCCCACAAACTTCTTCACCCACTCAAGTCAAAGCGGTGGAAGAAACTTGTGTCACTTGTGGTGGTCCTCATGCATACTACAATTGTACTGCCACTGATGGTAGTCGTTGTGACGTTAATGCGGTAGCCGGGTCTTTCAACAAAGGAGGTAATCAATACCGTCCTCAAGTTGACCCTAACTATCGTGTTAGCAATCAAAATGGACCACCCGGATTTTCTCAACCCAACAATCCAAATAGATTCAATCAAAACCAACCAAGAGGGCAAAATGTTCAAAATCAATTTCAAGCCCCGATCAATCAATACCCAAGTCAAGGTGGTAATTTCAATCAAGGCTTTCAAGCTTCGAATTACCAAGCCCCAATTGCTTCCTCAAACGAACTTGCTAATTACATCAAATCAAATGAAGCAAATATGAGGTCAATGCAAAATCAAATCACTACCTTGAAAAATGATTTTCAAACTTCAATTTCAAAACAAGGTCATGAACTTAAAAATGAGCTTAAGAATACAAATCAAAAGATTGATCAATCTCAAAGTAAAATTGAGAACATGTTTGCTAGTCTCATGTGCCAATTGAATCAACCTTCAACTTCGGGAACCCTCCAGAGAAATACCATTCCAAATCCGAAGGGTGATTTGAAAGCTATTACCACTCGTAGTGGTAAGACAATTGATGGACCCTCGATTCCTACTCCTTCTCCGGTGAAGGAAGTGGAACGAGAAACCAAGGTGACAAAGGACAAAGTTCAAATTACTAGCCCACAAAGTACCGCAAACGTCCAACCTTCGGTCGTCCAATCTCCAATTCCGGAACCCAATGTTTCGAAGACAAATTCTAAGCCCTCGATTCCTTATCCTTCGAGGCTTAGTGAACAAAAGCTCTGTGACAAAACTAATAGTCAAATGATGAAGTTTCTTGAAATCTTTCAAAAGATACACTTCGATATTAGTTTCGCGGATGCTCTTCTCTACATGCCAAAGTTTGCTTCAACATTCAAGAGTCTCCTTAGCAATAAGGAAAAATTGTTGGAATTGGCAAAGACTCCATTGAATGAGAATTGTTCGGCGGTGATCCTTAAAAAGTTGCCCGAAAAACTAGGAGACCCCGGCAAATTTCTCATTCCTTGTGACTTCCAAAAGCTTGATGAATGCTTAGCCTTGGCCGATCTTGGCGCAAGCATCAATCTAATGCCTCTTTCCGTATGGGCAAAGCTTTATCTATCGGAACTTACTGATACACGAATGACTCTCGAGCTTGCAAACCGATCGGTTACTGTTCCGAAAGGTATTGCCGAAGATGTCTTCGTAAAGGTTGGCAAGTTCCATTTTCCTGCTGACTTCGTAGTAGTCGATTTTGATGTCGATCCCCGTGTCCCCCTTATTTTGGGAAGACCATTCTTGAAAACGGCTCGTGCATTAATCGACGTCTACGAAGGTGAAATGACTCTTAGAGTTGGTGATGAAAAATTGGTCTTAAATATTTAGAGTACTTCAAAATATCCTCTCAAGCATGATAGCGAGTCAATTAACCAAATTGATATCATTGATACTACATGCGAGGAATATTTTCATGAAGTGCTAAGTGGCAATCCCACTTCTTCAGACCATACCAATGCTCTCTCTTCCCCTTCTCTCACTCCATTTGAGGGAAGTGACTTCATTTTGGAAGAGATTGAAGCTTGTTTAGCTTGTGATGCAACTCAATCGGAAATTGATGAAGGTGTGTTTGACATGGAGGGAGACCTTCGTCTAATTGAGAAGTTACTTAATGAAGATCCATCATCTCTCCCTCCGAAAGAACTTCATAATGAGGAAATCACATCTAGTGAAAATCCTATTGATCCACCGGAGGTCGAACTTAAGGACTTACCGCCTCATCTCGAATATGCATTTTTGGAGGGTACCGATAAATTACCCGTCATAATTGCTAAAGATTTAAATGATGAGGAGAAAACCGCTCTCATAAAGGTTTTAAAGTCACACAAGCGAGCCATCGCTTGGAAACTTGCCGACATTAAGGGTATTAACCCGGAATTTTGTACACACAAGATTTTAATGGAAGATGACTTTAAACCGGCGGTTCAACATCAAAGAAGGGTTAATCCAAAAATTCATGAGGTTATCAAAAAGGAAGTTCTTAAACTCCTTGATGCCGGCTTGATTTACCCTATCTCGGATAGTCCTTAGGTGAGCCCCGTTTATTGCGTGCCTAAAAAAGGTGGCATTACCGTTGTTACAAATGATGAGAACGAGTTGATTCCTACTCGATTGGTGACGGGATGGCGTGTTTGCATTGACTACCGAAAGTTAAATGACGCTACCCGTAAAGACCACTACCCTATTCCATTCATGGACCAAATGCTCGAAAGACTAGCGGGAAACGAGTACTATTGTTTCCTCGACGGTTTCTCGGGTTACTTCCAAATTCCCATTGACCCGCAAGATCAAGAAAAGACCACTTTCAAATGCCTTTATGGAACGTTTGCCTACCGACGCATGCCTTTTGGCTTATGTAATGCTCCGGGCACGTTCCAAAGGTGTATGTTGGCCATTTTTCACGACATGATCGAGAAAACTATGGAAGTCTTTATGGATGATTTCTCGGTCTTTGGGGTTTCTTTCACCACATGTCTCTCCCATTTGGACAAAATGCTTCAACGTTGTGAAGACACTAATCTTTGTCTAAATTGGGAGAAAAGTCATTTCATGGTCAAAGAGGGCATTGTCCTCGGCCATAAGATTTCCAAGAGTGGGATTGAGGTCGATAAGGCTAAAGTTGATGTTATCGCTAAGCTACCTCATCCTACTACCGTCAAGGGTATTCGAAGTTTCCTTGGTCACGCCGGTTTCTATCGTAGATTCATTCAAGATTTCTCCAAAATCGCCCGGCCGATGACTCGTCTCCTTGAAAAGGAAACTCCGTTCATTTTCTCACAAGAGTGCATTAAAGCTTTTCAAACTCTAAAGAAAAAGCTTACTGAAGCACCAATCTTGGTTGCCCCCGATTGGGACCTACCTTTTGAACTTATGTGTGATGCAAGTGATTTTGCCATAGGTGCGGTCTTGGGGCAAAGAAAAGCAAAAAATTTTCAGCATATACACTATGCTAGCAAAACTATGACTGAAGCTCAAGCACATTACACCATGACGGAAAAAGAATTATTAGCCGTGGTGTATGCTTTCGAAAAGTTTCGGCCATACTTAATCTTGTCTAAAAGCATAGTGTATACGGATCACTCGGCCCTCAAATATCTCTTTGCAAAACAAGATGCAAAGCCGAGATTGCTCCGTTGGGTTCTCCTCCAACAAGAATTTGATATCACCATCCGTGATAAAAAAGGAGCCGAGAACCTTGCTGCTGATAATCTGTCCCGATTAGAGAACCCTCATCAAAGTGTGCTCGAGAAAAAGGAAATTAATGAAACATTTCCTCTCGAGACACTTAACGTGGTATCTTCTCGTGGTGATTCTAGTACCCCATGGTTTGCCGATTTTGCAAACTACCATGCGGGAAACTTTGTTGTGAAAGGGATGTCGTCCCAACAAAAGAACAAATTCTTCAAAGATGTGAAGCATTACTTTTGGGATGATCCCTACTTGTTTAAAGTGTGTGCGGATCAAGTCATTCGGCGGTGTGTTCACGGCCAAGAAGCCATTGAAATTCTTAAGGCTTGCCACAATGGACCCACAGGGGGACATCATGGTGCCAACTACACCGCCAAAAAGGTGTTTGATTCTGGTTTCTATTGGCCCACAATCTACCGTGATGCCCATGACTTAGTCAAATCTTGCGACTCTTGTCAACGTCACGGGAAGATCTCTCAAAAAGATGAAATGCCACAAAACGTCGTTCAAGTTTGTGAAATCTTTGACGTTTGGGGCATTGACTTTATGGGGCCGTTCCCGTCTTCACGAGGGAACAAGTATATACTCGTGGCTGTCGATTACTTGTCCAAATGGGTTGAGGCGAAAGCACTCCCCACCAACGACGCCCGAGTAGTATGCAAATTTTTGAAAACTCTCTTTGCTCGGTTTGGAACTCCACGTGCTATCATTAGTGATCGTGGTACGCACTTTTGCAATGATCAATTTGCAAAAGTCATGCTTAAATACGGTATTACTCACCGTCTTTCTACCGCGTATCATCCACAAACAAGTGGACAAGTGGAGGTTTCTAACCGTGGTCTTAAAAGAATATTGGAAAGAACCGTTGGTGAAAATCGAGCCTCGTGGGCCGACAAATTGGATGATGCATTATGGGCTTTTCGAACCGCTTATAAGACACCCATCGGGTGTACTCCATATAAGTTGGTTTACGGAAAAGCCTGCCATCTGCCCATCGAGCTCGAACATAAGGCATATTGGGCCTTAAAACATGCCAACTTCGACCTAAAGTCCGCGGGTGATCACCGCAAAGTTCAACTCAATGAATTAAATGAACTTCGTGATCAAGCCTACGAGAATTCTTTGATCTACAAAGAAAAGACAAAGAAGATCCATGACTCCAAAATCAAGAACCGCGTTTTTAACGTTGGTGATCGAGTCCTTCTTTTCAATTCTAGATTAAAGATATTCTCGGGTAAGCTCAAAACCCGTTGGACTGGACCATTCACCGTTGCCAAAGTTTTTCCTTATGGTACCGTCGAGTTATCTCAAAACGACGGACCAAACTTCAAGGTGAACGGTCATAGGTTGAAGCATTACTTTAGAGGGGACATACCATCCATGGTTGTCCCGGATCTCCAAACTTTCCCCATGGACCAATGAATTCGGGGTCGAGTCAAGCTAGTGACTCAGTTAACAAAAACATTAGCACCACATGGGTGACAAACCATGTTTCTGACTTCTTTCTTCTTTCTAACTGTTAGGAATATGAATATTCAGCTGAAGACTCGGTCACCCCCGAGTACTTATTAGCACATCGTAGCTCGTAGGATTATTAGTAATATTATTAGTAGCTTAGTTATTATTATTTGTATTGTGGAGTGGGTCGGGTCTTTACCCTCTGTCAGCTCTCTCCACAGCCCACTAGGGGCATATTAAGTAGTATGTATAAATACCCCTTCCCTTGCAAGGGAAGGGTTGGAACTTCACTTCATTTTCAAGCTAATATACACATAGTTCTCTCTCTCTAGAAGTTCCCACTTTCTCTCTCTAGTTCTTAGTCATTCGATCCATCTAAAGGCCTCAAACAAGTGTTTCTTGCATTGTGAATACCCTACAATTAGTATCAAGAGCCATGGTTAGGTCCATGAGAGTTGGTATTCACGGATTTGTCTAGTTTTTGAGGCTTTTTAGTTCGATTTGATAAGTTACATAAATTTCTTTTTGTGCTTTGTTTAGTGATTAGAAGTTGTTATACCTTGTACTTTCTAGCTTAGGAATAGTATAAGAGTAGTATTTGGTGCTTGGATTCACAGATTTAAGGTTTGTGTGGTGTTTTTGGGTGATTCGAGTGATTTTATCCAAGTGTTCTTGGGTGCGGTTTGTGTACCTTGGACGTGTTCTTGAACGCGGTTTGTGTCACATCGAGAACGCGGTTTGTCTTATTACTAGTTTAGGCAAAAGGACAAATAGCATTGAAAGCGACGTGTTTGGCGGTTTGTGTCTACGCGGTTTGTCTCTAAGGCGCGTACGCGGTTTGTGTCTACGCGGTTTGTCTTTGCAACGTGTACTCGGTTTGTATCAACGCGGTTTGTCTCTCCAGCGTGAACTCGGTTTGTGTCTACGCGGTTTGTCTCTCCAGCGTGAACTCGGTTTGTGTCTACGCGGTTTGTCTCTCCAGCGTGAACTCGGTTTGTGTCTACGCGGTTTGTCTCTGCAGCGTGAACTCGGTTTGTGTCTACGCGGTTTGTCTAGGCGGTTTGTATCCTCAAGGGTGCTATTTGTCTATGCGGTTTGTGTCTTGGTGATTTTAGAAATTCCCGCGAAAGATTCGATTTCTCGGTTAAATCACAAGATCAGTTAAATCCCGTATTCACTATGACAACTAACTCAGACTCTCTCATATCGGAGGTTCTCAAACTGTACGATGCTATTAAGGATCATGGGAACTATAATTACACATCTCTAACAGAAGCAAATGATACTGATTCTGCTGATTCTGCTGGAACTGATGAGTCACACTCGAAGTCACACATGGATGAATGCCTTCAGGTTGTGCAGTTGGCTAATGCAAAGGAAAGTCAAGTAGCATGCTTCCGTTCACTTCTATCACACATTAAGGCTCTGTTCGGTAAATCTGAATACGTGATAGGGTACCCATGGGCTTTCGCTTCACTCTTTGGTCAGGAAATTTGTGATTTTACAGTCATAATGACATTATATCTTGATCAACTAGAACAGGAGCTGGTTAAGGAAGAATATTCTAAAGATAAATCCAGAGCCGCTCTCAATGTGATCAACAATCAATTCCAAGTGTTCATCAACTCTCAATACACTATGGACTATAATTATGACTGCCAAGTGACTAAAGAGTGTTTCGCTAAATATACTGGGTCAGAAATTGAAATGTACAAAACGACACTGCTACTGCTGATAAGGGATGTCCATGGGTTCATTGAGGAAAAAGGTGAACAGGGTAGGAATGGAACAAAATCAGACAAGACGGTTGATGGTGTCAGCACAGGAAGTGACGTCACAAGATGTGAGAAGGAATCCTACGAACCTGAAAATCACCAAGCACAGTCTACTGTGGTACATCTGTCTTATCTAGATAATACTCTTTCTAATGAACTTGTACATGATAATTCGTCGAGTTCTGTGCCTACGACTGAGTCTTTCAAATCACATGATATGATTGAAAAGAGGGTTTACAATGAACTTTTAAAAGGATTTTCAAAACTGGAAAAACACTGTGTTAATCTTGAAATTTCAATGCAACAAATAAAAGAAAAGTTCCAAATTAACCTCCCATCAAAAAATTCGGAATTACCTGACATTCGGGAATTTTTTATGATAAATGAGTTGAAAGATCAGCTAGTGGCCAAGAACGCGATTATTAACATGTTAAGAACCAAACTAAGTGAATTGCAAGAAAAGGTCAATGATGATAAAACCACACATGATGCTAAAACTGTTGAGTTACAAGCTGAGAATGAAACACTTAAATTGAAAATTAAACAACTGTATGGCTCAGTCAAGGATATCAAATCCAAGAGGAAAAACCCAACACAATCTTTGATAGCTGAAAATGATCACTCCCAAGCACAAAATCTAAGGAAAAGTTTCTCATTAGCTTCTCATAGGGATAACTTTAAGAAGTCGGCCAAGAACAGGATGAATCCTAAGTCGGTCAAACCATCAGTCTTGGAAACACCTGCCCCTTATCCAAGGTGTGCTCCCCAAGTTGGTAAGACTAAGTGTTTGCCAAAATTAGTCACGTCACAACATAGACGTAAGGGAAAATTAGCTAAGAGTCACTTTCAGGATAAGTCTCACATGACACTAACTAAGGAAGTTCATGCTCATGTTACTGCATTCTCTACTACGACCAATATTCACCATAGGCCTATAGAACTGATGAAGCACCCTAGGAAGCCTAATAGATCTAGTGCTGAAAGACAAGAAATTTTCTCTTGTAAAAATACTAAGGTGCCTCAGAAACATCGCATATTTAGAATGTGCCTAAGATGGTTGCCAACTGGTAGAATCTTTGAGAAAGTTGGTCTTCAGTGGGTACCTACTGACACAGAAAATGCTTCTAAGAATGTTTGCAAGAAACCACAGAGGCAGGACCCTAGAGTCACTAACCAATATATATGCAAACAAAATTCTTATGATAGTGCAGGGAGACGGTTTCTGTGTGCAGCTACTCTCACAGAATGCATCAAGAAGAAGCTCAAGGTATGGCTACCGAAAGGACTATCAACTCCCAAAGAGGAGGTTCGGAAAACCCACCTGTGATGTAAAGGGACAATGACTTTTGAACAATTCAGTTTAAAACTCGTACTGATTTTATGAAGAGAATCTCAAGTATCCTTTTTGCTTTTTCTTTCTTGTTCTGTATTGTTACTATTATTTTATAGGTACATGTTTCTTGTGTATATAGTAATATGTGTTCTTGGATAGAGAGAGGCATGTCTTCTGGATATCGATAACATTTACGACCCTAGAAATGTCATTCAATAATGACACGGGGTTTTAAATGAAGCTCGAACAGAAGTTGATCCTAATAAGTAAATCATGTCTCTAAGGCTTGCTATTACTTTAGATAGCAACCCGCGTTCCCAGTTGAAGACAGATTGTCACCAAAATGACAACTTGTCTTCAAGGTGAGGTTCACCTGAGCATGAATTACTTCATATTCATGTTCATTCATACTGGTGATTCTATGTTGTCTTAAAGGCTCCCACGGTTGATCTCACCAAATGATAAATTGCTGTTCAATCAATGTCTATACAGAAGTTAAGTCATTGATTGAGGGGGAGAGCTGTAGCAATTTAAACTTGCCTATGAGTGTGAGAATTCTTATTGATAGGAAAGTCAGGGACCAAATGTGTCATCTTGTTTAATTGGATTGTTAGGTGATGATACTTTGACCAAATGTGTCATTTTGTTTAATTGGATTGTTAGGTGATGATATTTTTGTTTAAAAGAGGAGAGTTAGGAGTAGGTAACCTATGCGGTTTGTCAAGACAACTAAGTCAGGGACAAAATGTGTCAGTTTGTAAAAGAGGAGAGTTAGGAGTAGGTAACCTATGCGGTTTGTCAAACCAACTAAGACAGGGACCAAAAGTGTCAATACGTTTAATTGGATTGTTAGGTGATGGTATTTAAGATTCCAAATACACGCGGTTTGTCTCTTATCACTCTCTCTCCTCTAAATCAAACCGAACTCGCCTCTTTCTCTAACTAAACCCACGATCGCCCACTTAATCCATCCATCGAGATTCTTCCTAGGTAATTATCGATCCTCACCCATATCAGTAGGCCATTACTTGTATCATTCCTAGATTCTAAATGTTTTATTTGGTTTTTCTAGGTTGATTCGTACGATTCATCATTCGATCCTAGGTTTGTTTGTTGTTTCTTGTTTTTGATTGATGGGATTCTCATTTATGTATGTAATGATAATTGTTATATGCTTATATTGCTTCATCTTTCAAGTTGTGTTTTGGATTTTTGTGAATTTTCGAATGATGTTTGACTCCAAAAAGTCAAAATCGTTCATGAGTCTAGGAATTGTTCGTTCGGTTATCGATTAGTATGTCTCTAGGATTGAGCGGATTTCTTTTATCACTAACCAGATGAGGAATCTGATTTGATAAATAGTTAGCTCCTTCAAGATTGGATGCGTTAAGTCGATTGATAGCTGGTTTAAGTTAAAGTGAATCTGGACAAAGATTGGTTTGATTGCTATAAGCTCTCGTCGTGTTGTTTTTGTATGCATATACATCCTTCAAGTAATGAGTGCTTAATCGATTTAGTGGGGTTATATTCTACGATGCGGTTTGTCTGGTATAGGTCAAGAGTTTGCAATATGTGGTGTTAAAACACTGTATGGAATTAATTGATTCTTTTGAGAAGTGATTAGGCATGTCATGAGGTGCTAGTATAATGTCTGATCTGAAATTATTGCTCTCAATATGATATAGGGTGTATGTCTCGATGGCATGTTCATCGATGCTGTTTGTATATATATTCATGGATGAAGTTTGTGTAATTGTTCTTGAATGCGGTTTGTCTCTTCAATGATAGATGCTGTTTGTCTAGTTATCATGAACGCGGTTTGTATGTATGATCATGAACGCAGTTTGTCTGTTTAATCACAAACGCGGTTTGTCTGTTTAATCACAAACGCGGTTTGTCTGTTCAATCACTAACGCGGTTTGTCTGTTTAATCACAAACGCGGTTTGTCTGTTTAATCACAAACGCGGTTTGTCTGTTTAATCACAAATGCGGTTTTTCTGTTTAATCACGAACGCGGTTTGTCTGATTAATCACGAACGCGGTTTGTTTGAACAATCACGAACGCGGTTTGTCTGATTAATCACGAACGCGGTTTGTCTGAATAATCACAAACGCGGTTTGTCTGAATTATCATGAATGCGGTCTGTCTTTATGATTATGGATGTTGTTTGTCTACTTTGTCATGGATGCAGTTTGTCTGTATAGTCATGTTATGTCTATATGCTTACATATGCAGTTTGTCTACATGCTTACAGTTGCAGCTTGTCCTTATCCAATGTTGTGGTTTGTATATACAGTTGAGCTGTGCAGTTAATACTTTATAATGTGCGTTATGTTTGCTGCATATTTGGTCTCTCACAATTGTGTGTTACTTGATTTACTGTAGTCTTTTGTAATGTACACATAGTCTCTGTGCTAACCTCGAGGATTGACTCCCATCTAACTTGCATAGGCATACTGTCTTTCTGTGAATGTGTGTGTGTAGATACAATGACAGATACAGAGATCACTACTTCCTCAGAACCAAACCCTGCAGTCTCAACACCTGTTCGCACAGATGAACAAATCCTTCCTAAGAACAAATGGATCCCTATTGGAAGGAGCAACTGTTATATCGATGTGATAAGACCTCAACCCAATCCTATTTACAAGATATCTGTTGATATCTTAAAGGAAACCACTTTCTTCAGAGCATTCACAGCATGTGCAACCGTTCCGTCTATATACATTCAACAGTTCTGGAATACGATTGAACTCAACAAAGACACTGGTAATTACCATTGTCAGTTAGATGAGCAATGGTATGAGCTGACCAAAGACCCTTTACTCAACCTCCTACATCCGAGGCTCTCGTCCACTTCGTAAATGATCTGGGTTATCCATCAACCATCCTCAAGGTGTCAGCGGTAGTCACCAGTGAAATGTATCAACCATGGAGAACAATCGCCACCATCCTCAACTTATGTCTTACTGGGAAGACTTCTGCTTTTGAAAGACCTAGGGCTCCAGTGCTTCAAATTCTATGGGGAATCGTAAAACGTTCCAACATAGATTTCGCTGAAAGGATCTGGGAAGAATTCATTCACTCCATTCACACCTTCCTAGAAGACAAAGCTAAACTGGAATCAAATCTGGCCAGCAGGAAGACAGTGAGAAAGATGTTAATTCCTAGCATCAGATTCACTAAAATGATAATCCACCACCACTACTCTCTTCACAAGTTCCATCCTAGAACTGATTCTCCTCTCCATTTGTCCTCTGAAGAATTTGTTCTGGGAAATCTCAAGTGGGCTGCTAAAGGGGCCAAACAAGAAGTCTTTGGAAGGCTTATTCCTGAGCTCCTTATTACAGATAATATTCATCAAGCCTCCTATTATAAGGATTATCTGAGCAAAATAGAGGAATATCAGAAGTCTCTCTCTGATAAGGTAAGAAGTGAAGCCGAAACCCCTGAACCAGAAACCCAGAAATCCATCAAACAAACCCAATCTAAATCGAAATCAAAGAAAAGAAAGGATGCACCCACAGAAGTTGAGGGATCTAAGAAAAATAAGAAGATCAAAAGGAAGGCATCAATCAAGAAGTTGAAATCAAGAAAACCAAGACAAAAGGTCGAGTTGATGATGAAGAGATGGTGGTACCTGAACTAGGTCTAAGAGATGAAGAAGATCCGGTTCTACAACAAGCCTTGGAGCTGAGTGCTAAAGAACATGCTGAATCAACAAGGAGTGCTACGAAAGGAGTTGTCCTTAGAGAACCTATTGTTGAGAGCAGTAAACCATTACCTGAAGTAGAGGGCAAAGGAAAAGGAGTAGCTACAGTAGTACAAGCTGCTAAGACTCTTCTTACCATATCATCTCCGGCATCCAAGACAACAACACAATTTGTACTCAGGAAACGTGATCAGGGATCATCCAGAGTACTTGATCTTTCTGAAGGACCTCAAGAAGAATCACCAAGCTTAGAAGTTGCTCAAGATTCCAGTGATACAGAAAGCGATGAACAGTTGTACAAGGAGAAGAAGGTGGAGATGAAGATCACACATACTGAAATAAAGGATCCACAAGATCAAGGTGAGAGTCAAGATGAGAAAGTTCATAAAGAAGCTGAGTCTGATAACATCATTAAGGAAACTCATGATCAGATAACAACAACCACTACAGAACCTCCATAAGAAATACAACATGAAGAATTTGTGGCTTCTACATACCCGGGGGTTCATGTGAATCTGAAAATGAAGGATGATGAACAATCTCACCTGAATGAACCAGCAGGGTCTACTGGCACTCTATCTTCTCTGAAGAACCTTGAAACCGACTTCAACTATGGTGATCAATTCATTCTGGATAAAGCCAACGACAACGCTACAGAGACTGAAATACCACATGATGATAAGGAAGTAGAGTCGATGGTGTCTGTACCTATTGAACAAGACATGTCAGGTATTAGACCTATTACCATTCCTGTTTCCACAACAGCAACCATCATAGTAAATCCCTCACCAGAAGCAACCCCAGATACACCCATCCCTCCAGAACCACCATCTAATTTAGCATCACAACTTATTGCCGCCACAAAGCTCATTGATGACATGTCACGGAAGATGAAAAATTATGAGCAGAGATTACTAAAGGTGGAAAAGCTTAATATTGATCAAAAGGTGGCTGAAGCTGTGAATGCTCACGTAGAGGAAGCGGTCAGATGGGCAATGGAAGCTCCTATGAAAACACGATTCAGAGATCTTCCTACTACTGATATGAAATCAATCCTCTATGACAGAATGTTTGAATGTGGTCAGTATCAAGGCCACGAAGATCATCAAAGGCTTTATGAAGCCTTGGAAAAATTGATGGGTCGTGATAATCAGGATTTCCTCATGGCTGAGCTTGAAGAACTACGGAAGAGGAAGAAAAGGAGACAAGATAAACCCTGTACACCTCCTGGTTCTCCACCACATCCTCCTCCACCTCCTCCACCTGATGGTAGCTCTGGTGCTGCAAGGTCTTCAGGAGCGTCAGGATCCATCCAAGCTCAACCTCATCATCATCCCACTGTATCTTCTGGTGGAAAAGACCAACCCACTACCTCGTCTGCCCCAAGCAAGTCTAAGGGAGTTACTAAGGCTGGACCTCTTGCGTGGACAACTGTTGATACTCAACCTAAGTCCTCACTCTCACCAGTTCCTGAGGACTTTGTCATGAATGAGGAATCAGAAGTAGAAGATCTGACCTCTCTAACTGATGAAGATGAAGTCTCAGCCAATACCAATATCCCAACAGTTGACCCTAATCAAAAATGGTGGTTGGAATTTTTACGCACAGACACACCTGATGACTCAGACTCCACTAGAAAGCGACCCACCAGGGAAGACATGGAATCTTGGGTGAAACCCTTGTCTGAAGAAGATCGAGAACCAATTCCTGAGCCAGATTGGTCTATCCCATCATCAGACATAAGTGTTCCTGTAAACAATTGGGCAGCTGCTATTGCTTCGCAACACAACCCTCCTTCAGAGAACTCATTGCTGGCAAAGACTAATGACATGGGGGCATTTATTAATTGGTTCTGTAAAAAGAAAGGCATCACACATCTCACTCCTCAAGACTTAGAAGGTCCTGCGTATGAAATAGTCAAAGTGTTTCATCCTGATGTGCATCATCTTCAATATCAAATGGAAGAATGTCATAGACTATTTACCGATCAAGTTGATGACCGAATTCTTTCCTACAACGTCAACCGACCTCTTCCCTTTGATGGTCCACCAGGTCAAGTTAACATTCAAGCTGATCTCTTTTTCAACAATGATCTGAATTATCTCCGATTCAGAAATAATGGTGACAGGCAGGCATTATCCATTAACAAGATGAAAGCAGCTCACTATCCTGACATTGGGCTAGAACAAATGGTGCCTGATCAGTTATGGTCAAATGAAGAATACAAGTTTGATTTAACTGCATCTTATGGGGTCACACATTGGTGGTTCCACAAGAAACGATTCTATATTGAAAGGAACGCAGGAGAGGGTAGTCGTCAGGGTATATGTTCGCATATGAGAATCTTAAGTGTTATCAAAGTTGAAATTCACCCAATGTATGGGTATGAGTATCTTAAAAGGATAGTGCTTCGTCGTGCTGATCATAAGGAGTATATTATTGCTGAGAGCGATTTTAAATATCTATCTCCAAATGACTTCGAAGATCTCTTCCTTCTGAATCTTCAAGGGCACCTGAATCATCTTCCTCCTCGTGACAAGAAGGCGCTTGCTGCTGCTGTCAATTTATGGATCCGGGGTCTTGTTATCAGGCAAAGGGAAAGTGATTTTCAACTAGGGATTGAGAGCTACCAAACCAAACTCAATCTCACCAAGCCGTATTGGGAACATAAGGGTCTCGAGTACATTCATGACTTTAAAGTAATCGAATCTCCAAGAGCAGTCAAGTTCACTGACCTGCATGAAACTCCTATGATGATGCAACTCAGTGAGATTCATAAATTCAGCGATGGTACTCTGAGAATGATCGATGAAGCACTGGATTTCAGGATTAAGGACTTCAAGATAAATCCTCACAACCCACAATTGAAGACTCAGTTCTGGACTGATCTGGATGTACAAAGGAGTAAAGAGTTTATGAGAGCCATAGAGCGAAAGCTGAAAACAAGAAGGATCTTTCGCAACCTGGAAAGCTTCGTTGGGGGTAGAGTTCGTGAAGGAGATTACAGATTGATGGAAAGAACGTCATGAGTCGATTCTCTCCATAAGTGGTCGTTGTAGTGCTGATATTCTTTTGTTGGATACTTGTAATTATATGATGTAATTTCCACTAATCTTGTAATACTCTATGTGTGATCTGTGTATATTGACAAGTAATCCGCGCTGTACAATGGGGAAAGCATGTCGCCAAAAGGACAGCTGTTCCTCCAACCGGGTGATGTTCACCTGGGCATGTATTACTTTATATCCATGTTTCCCCGACTTGATGTACGTTTCAGTGCATCATTTTGCGTATAAGAAGAGAAGTCTTCTTTGCACCAGGAACTCTTTCAGTTCTATGATTCTTCAAGAGAGTTCTGGTGTTTCACAAGGTGGTAACTGGACTTAAATTTCACAAATACTTATCTCTCAATTGAATGACTACAGCTCTTTAAATAGAAAACGGGTCATTAATTGAGGGGGAGCATATTTGTTCAAATTTCCGACACCTTGCCAAATTTGTGCAACATCAGCAGTGACATTCTCTCGTTGTTTCACGGGGAGCATAGTATGCTCCAAAATCAGAATACATTTAAACCTGACCACATTTTCTCCCAAATTTTCTAAACTTATTTAAATCACTTGGGATCACAAATCTCAAATGGTTTGAAATTTTTGATCGGGGGAGAGAATGTGATTTAAATATGAAATTCTGATAAAATGTGATGATTTGGAAGCTAATGTAAGCTCTCCCGTATGTGCTAAACCATTTTGTATATCAAGGCACATATTGAGGGGGAGCAAAATGTTTTGGTCATAAAAGCAAGCTCTTCCATATGTGCTAAACTCTTTCATATATCGATGCACATATTGAGGGGGAGCAAATGAACAAAAAGGATTTGGCATAGCATGAGATCGTGACTCAAACTTAACAAATGAATTGACGAAACATATACTGTCATGAATCGAAAGGACATATCCTGGCCGGGTAATAATTTCAAGCTAGTCTAACTAGTGATGTAAGCGTGTCTCGAAAAGGATGTGTCTGAGTAGAGTGTACCGTTTCGAGAAACTTTCTATGGACTTGACCAGGACGGGTAATAATTTCAAGCTGGTCTAACCAGTGATGTAAGCGTGTCTCGAATCGGTCATGTTCACTGAAAGTTGATCAATTCAAAAGTGCGAGCTTCACCTGACATGTGCAAATTTATAAAACAATCATTTGAGCACATGTTGAGGGGGAGCATTTGAAATATATAAAACTCTCAAGTGTTTGCAAAAATGTGTTTCAGAATCATGAACACTTTGAGAGATTTTTCAAAGATTTGGTTTGGCAATCGTGGATGAATACCAAAGACCGACCATTTTAATTAATGCATGGAGTTATAAGGATGGTTAGGTTAGGTTCAAGTTCCCAAGATCCCGCCAGAGCCAGAGGGATCTACCCAGGGACAATCCACTAGTTAGTGTAGAAGTCCTTAGGTATGAGTAAAAAGGAGAAAAGTGGATAAGGGAAAAGTGCCGACTGAGATGGAGCTAGTACTGGAACAAACCCAACAAGGTGCTAGTTATGAAGTCTCGGTAAGCACTGAAGGGGTTGAAGAATGAAAAAGAATTGTAAAGATAAAGGGTGAAAAGAAAGAAGCCCTCCTTACAACTTAGACAGAAACCGGGTCAATACATATGCTGTCAGAATCACATAGTTGATTGCTGGCATTGAAGACAAAGTATCATGGACCCAGTGATACGCTGCACAACCCTCCCTAGCCACTCAAGGTCCCTCAAAGGATTCTTGTTTCAATTGTCAAGGAGTTCAATACATTCCTATCGTCTCTCTCACTCCGAGTTGGATGATATTGAAAAGGTGGCAGTCCTCTCCAGCCTCCGCTCACTAAATCAAAACGCACTATAGAGTCTAGAGCCACGAGATGCATAATAAGATCTCATAGGGACACAAATTATTTCTACACTGGGTGTTCAACATTATGGACACCAGTTGTAAACTTAAGAGTCCTACGCAGATCTTAGCAATCTGCCAGAACATTTATGAGGGAATTTACTAATGTAATTCTCAATGATTGAATGGAAATTCCTGCCAGGGTCAACATCAAGCAGCCCTGAAAGCAGGTCACTTCGGTAATTCTTTATGGATTACGCTTAGTGGTCACGGCGGTTTCCAACGGTCTACAGTCGTGGAGTGATCTCCAGTGACTCACCTAATCGTTGATGTGCTACAGTTCGATCTTAAAAAGCCCTCTGTGGGTTTTCGATTAGGAACGGTCTTGGTAAGGATTAGAGAGAGTTTTCACACTATGCTGTTAACAATCTCGAAGTCCGAACCTGTAAGTACCGGACATTTTATTGCTAACTGTCGTATGCAGGAACTTCTGGAGATTGTAGCTGATTGCTGTTGCAGCTGTTTGCGGTTGTAGCTGATTGAATGTTGTAGCTGGTTGCAGAAAAGATGCCAATCCTCTAACACATGTTCACACCACATCATCATCAAAGAAGTCATGATCAACCTGAAAGATCTTCAATACAGCTTCTGCTAACTCTGATGCTGAAGATCATGACACCATATCGTGTGAGCATGTCGGCTCTAAGTATATTTCATCACATGGAGACCTACTACTGAAAGATGACTTGGAGACTCAAGTGGGATGATACTTTCAAAGATTACTCAAAGTTCATCCAAGACAAAAGAGAAGTCGTCTTAAGATCACGGATGTTTGCACAACAATCTATGATATTGAAGAATCAATGGTTACGAGCTATGATGTCAAGATCCAAAGAAGAAGTGCTGAAATACAGAACATTACTTCTGGGGTGACCTCCCTTAGGGGAGATTGTTAGGAATATGAATATTCAGCTAAAGTCTCGGTCACCCCGAGTACTTATTAGCACATCATAGCTCATAGGATTATCTGTAATATTATTAGTAGCTTAGTTATTATTATTAGTATTGTGGAGTGGGTCGGGTCTTTACCCTCTGTCAGCTCTCTCCACAGCCCACTAGGGGCATATTAAGTAGTATGTATAAATACCCCTTCCCTTGCAAGGGAAGGGTTGGAACTTCACTTCATTTTCAAGCTAATATACACATAGTTCTCTTTCTCTAGAAGTTCCCACTTTCTCTCTCTAGTTCTTAGTCATTCGATCCATCTAAAGGCCTCAAACAAGTGTTTCTTGCATTGTGAATACCCTACACTAACAACTAAGTGTGGGGGAGTCCCACTGTGCTTGGCTTTTGTGTTGTTTGCTCTGATTTTCAGGTTTCCCTTAGATAGTGTTGATTGACGCGCCTGTTTTCAATCCAGCCGCCCAATATCCTATCCTTTTGCTAACGATTATCTAGGGATATCTTTTCAACCTTTTTTGTGAAAAATGGAGATTTCTGTTCCACACTTGGCTAGTGGTATTACCTTTTTACGTTCTAAGTGTCAGCATAGTAACCGGTACTTTGAATATTGAGGGCAATATTCAATTCTAAGTGTGGGGGGAATTCTCTCGAATTTTGTCACATGTGTACCTTCTAGTCCCTAGTACCCCCGTTTTTGACCAAAATTTTAAAATTTTTGTCGTTTTTAGATAAGAAATTGCAATAAAAAAAGTAGTGTTTAGTCTTGATTAGGTTAGAACAAAGGGAATCCCGACTCTGCTAGAGTGATGATCTAGCTGCTTCCTTAACGTTTAGACTAAGGTTTTACGATTTGTGCAAATGAAAATGCTAATCGTAGAGTAGTTGGTTCTCTTTAGAGCTTATACAAGTAATCTATGGCTTTTCCTCCCAGAAGATAACTAATCTGATTAAATACGTGCTGTTTTCAAACGTTTGAACGCCAAAATCATATTGTTATGCAAAACAAATTTTTATACAATTTTGATATAGAGCCCGAGTTCAACTTTTTATTTTAATTTTGGAGAAAGCATATATGTAAATATATATATATATATATATATATATATATATATATATATATATATATATATATATATATATATATATATATATATATATATATATATATATATATATATAAGTTAAAACTAAAAAACAAAAAAAAACAAAAAAAAAAAATGATGAAAAAATGAAAAAATGAAAAAATGAAAAAGAAAAATAAGAAAATGGAATGATATTGCAAAATGCAATAAATTTTGATGTTGTGAAAATAAAGATGTATGTGTTAATAAATGTAGGAAAATTGCTTTCTCTTAAATTTGAATCGGAAGTTGAACTTGGATTCGTCGATTTTGTATAAAGGTTAAACGGTAATTTAGTAGATTGTTGATTTCAAAGGGCTTCGAAATCTCCGGTATTATTCTCTGTGGGGTGTCAAAAGCCTGGTCACCTAAAACCAACTGGTTTGGGATGTGCCGAGAAGAAAGCCGTTACATGGAGTGATCTCGTCTTTGAGTTTCTAATCTCTAAATGATCGTTTGTTGTTATTTATTTAAGTATTTAATACTAGCTTAGTTGGAATATCCAAAATCTTTGAAATCGAAATTCCGCTGATTCCGGTACTATTCTCTGTGGGGTGTCAAAAGCCTGGTCACCTAAAACCAACTGGTTTGGGATGTGCCGAGAAGAAAGCCGCTACATGGAAAAGGCCCTTTTGATCCTTAGATTTCCGAGGTTCCCGGTAAATTAGTATTTGACTTAAACAAATAACAACCATAATAAATGTCGATTTTTGTTGTCAAAATTTTGAAAATTAGCACAGTCACCTAATTGAATAAATTGTGGGAGTGAAAATTTAAGTTTTGGCTTACATAGATTATTAGTATAAGTAGCGTTAGCATTTTACAAAAACATTTGCACATTGAGTTTAAGCTTAGTTGGGAGTATAAAATGAGGATGACGACCTCAATTCCCTGGAGACACCCATTTTGTGCGAATCCCGTTCCATGATACCATTTTTGAAAATCAAGCATGATTATTTATTTATGTTCAAGTTTAAATTTCTCGCATCAAATAAAAAGTCAAAATGGGGTATACTTGGTATTCTTTTGATCCTTTCATTACTTCATATGATTGGATTGCTAGGGACTAGCAATAGCTTAGTGTGGGGGATTGATGAGTGTCTAAATACTCATCATTTTACACCCATTTAAGACACAAAATAACCAAAAACACCCAAATATATTGCAGATATCCTTGGTCTTGTGTTTTTATGTGTTTTAGGTACAAAGGATTGAAAACGGGCATTTTTGGAAACAATTCGACAGCGATTGTGCATTAGGTCAATAAGAGTCAAAGTCAAAGTCAATCCCAAAAATGCCAAAATGACACAAATGGCCTTCGGATAATTTCAGAGTTACAAGATTGGTCTCTAGCTTTACTTTTGAGAAATGGCAGATTGGGTCCTTGAAGATTGCAAAATTTACACCTTTGGTCCCTAAAATTAAATCCTATAACTAATATTACATCCGGATTTAATTTTAACCACAACCCATCACTAACCCTTAACCCATAACACAACCCAAGTCCATTTAATCCTTAACCAAAAGCCCAATCATTTCCCAAGCCCAAAATAAACATAAACCCAAACCCGGCTTATTTTTGTTTTAGCTAAATACCAGTCTCACCCATCCCAATACCATTGCCGCCTAAATACCACAAAACCACCATCTCTGACAAAACCTCCTTCCTCACCATACCTCTTTTTCTGTCACACTCAACCTAGCCATCATCCTCGTACCCTAATCACGTGTATCCCTCCCCCTCTTCATGAGATACCAAGCCAGGTCAGCAATCCAAGTGCTATTTTGGGCGCCAAAAGCAATCAAACGGCTGAGATCATCCAAACTTTAATCCAACGAAAGGGATTTCATCCAAAGAAGCACAAAAGGGTTTCCGAAGTGTTTATCTCACAAAAGAAACACAAGAGCCGAAGACCTTAAGTTCTATTTTTTTTAGTATAAATAGCCTAGTGTTGTATCAGTGAAAGTTAGGTTTTATTTAGCTTGTTATTTTTAAGGTACTTGTATTTTTATTTTTCAAGCATTGTAGTTTACTCTTAATTTAATTCAAAGTCAGTTTTAATTTACTTGTTCAAAATTCCAAAGTCAACTTTGGTCAACTGTACTGTGCTCTGCTTATTTTTGCTTAATCTACTTTTTTCTGCTTATTTGGTCTTTACTATGCTAGTTGATGTTAGTTGGGTAGTTAGTTTGTTTTTGCACTCAGTTTGGCAAAAATAGGATAGTAACAGCCCAAAAACAGTCTTTTTAGCTTATAGCTTACTTAGTGCTTATTGACATGTGGAACTGAGTATTAGTTGTTAATTAAGTTGTGTGATCAATATTTAATTAGAGTTATAGTTGATATCAGTAGGTTTAATTCAAAACTGCTAATGCAGATTTGTAAAGTGGTGTTTGGTACAAGGATAGTTCTTAAGTTTGAGCTAGTTTTGACCACTTTCTGAATCTGATTTAGCTTTAATCTCATTATAGAATTAGTTTATAAGAGTTTTTAATCAATTACATCTAGGTTCATAGGATTTGCATAAATTTTCTAAATTTCATAGCATATAACTGTTTTAATAATTAGATTTTTCATAATCTAGATTAAGTTCATTTTAGTTGTTAAAACTAGTCCATTTTAGTTTACATTTGCATTCTAAATAGTTCTGCATAAAAGGTTTAGATACAAAGTAAGTTTTGACCATTTTCAATTTTAAAAAAAGGTTGCATCAGTTAAAAATACCAAAAACAGTTTTAAGTAGGCTGCATATTAGATCCATTTTTAGTAAGAAAAAGTTTTTTAAAATACATAAAAAGTGGTTTTAAGCCTCAATTGGTTGCTCATCTTTAGTTTTCATCAGTTTTTACACACTTATCTTCTAATTTACTAGCTTAAAAATCAGCTTGAATAAGCCTATTTAGCCTGCATAGTGCCCTGCACCACCATCAGTGGTCCATCTCAGCTGATTGAGTGCTCATTATCTGCTTATCTAGTGCTTTTCATTGCTTGATTTTTTTGTTTATAGAGAGTTTGTAGTGCTAGCTTTTCAAACCTGTGCTTGATTTGCTGTTTGGACCTTATTTGATAGCTTAATTGTGTCTGCAAAAAGCCCTTTGGTCTGTTCCTTGTCTGCACTCAGCTTACTTGTTCTGAACACCACCTGATCTAGACCCATTTTGAACAAGAAAATAAGCTCAGAATTTAGGCATTTTTGGCCTGGTTGTAGTATTTCATATGAACTTCAAGTAGTAGCCTTTGGAATTCATTTATCAGCCCTTTTCTAGCTTATTTATCAGCTGCAAAATAGGACAAGAAGCTATATTGAACCTGATTTAGCCATCAGCTGTGCAGTAGCTTCAAGTGCTTATTTCTTTGGCTTATTTGATGTTTCTGAGTTGAATTAAGCTTAAATTAGTGTTGTGTTTCATGTCTGAGCTTTTGGAATTTTTCTCTTCACATTAGCTTATTTTTGAGCTTATTCCTAAGTGCTTATTTGACTGTTCTGCTTATTTAGAGTGAATTTAGTTCTGATTTTATTTTTCCTAGATAGAGAATCAAATTTTAGATTTATCTTAAATTTTTCAGATTTTTCCAAGCTGTTTTAATATTTTTAAATCATTTAAATAGTTTAAATTAGTTTTTAAATCATAATAATTAATAAAAAGTCAAAAAAATAAATTTCTTTTTTCTAAAATTTTCTTTTATAATTTAGAGTGTAGGAAAATTAATTTGGTACTTGTCGGGTTAATATTTTTAGATTTCACGTTTTAAACTCGTATTTAGATTTCCCGAATCGCGTTTTTAGTTTAAATTAATTTACGTTTAATTTTTCCTTGTAATTTGACTTTCCAAATCTCATTAGAATTAAAAAAACACCAAAAATCCAAATCCAATCATCAAGCATTTTAATTCCTAACCGATAACAAAATCCTCGATTCACACCTCGCTGGGACACGACCCGGGTAATCACTTATCCGGTATCTCACACATCACACTCACGGGTTTTACAAGTTGGTCTTTTCCTAAGGTTTGACTTGTCATTTCCCAAAGTATCACGTGTGCACGATACTATATTTATATATATATAATACACACGGATCAACAACATAGAAGACTGAACTACTTCTACTTAACGTGTTACATTGTACAAAGATTAATAATACAACTAAATATCTACAAATAAATATCTATAAACTTGACCTTCAACTTGGCAGGACCTTCTTTAACTAGCAGGACCTTCTCACCCAGAAGGTACTGTTAGTTTATCTTCAACTTCTTTAAAATCAACTAGCAGGCTCAATACTTCATCTGGCAGGCTCTTTGACTTGAACATTTTATTCCCAACAATCCTCCCCTAAACTTGTTATTTCCTTTAAAATACACAAGTTTCTTATGAATAAAATACATACCTTGAGGATCTGAGGGAACTCTTCCAAAAACTTTACTCTCTATTCTTCCTTTTTCTTTCACATTGTTCAAAAATGTTCATCAACAAACTTTGAACAACTTCTGACTTTTATTCATCTTTATCACACCTTAACCTCTTGGAAATCATGGTTGTAAGAACTTCATAGCTCAGTGGATACTCTTTTTCAGCCAACATAAAGAGCTCAATCCCACTTTGTGTAAAAAGATGATGCACACTGCTAAGACTTAGGAATTCCCATGTGGTGGTAGGATCATGATATGGAAACTTCCAATGAACATCCTGTGGATCAGGATCATACATCCTATTGAACTCTACCCAAAGTTCTTGTTCCTTAACATCAGTCTTTTGCTTAGTGTTTAGCCTGATTTGAACTAGATTCCACAGCTCTTCTAAATCAGCTCTATCACATGCCCTTATCAGATTTTCAATTTTTTGAAAATGGCAGTTTGATTCCCAACCCTGGTTATCTTCCATGCCTTTCCTGATCTATCATGGTGAATCTCCCAATCTATAATAGGGTGTCTAGACCTAATTGGATCAGCATGTATAATTGTTGGTAAAGCAATTATCATTTTACTTACTTGTTCTGGATCCAATTCTGCTTCTTGTTCCTTTTGAGCACCATTCTTTTTCTTTGAAGGTTTAGCATCAGATGGGATCTTGAAGTACAATTGCTTGTAGGCATTAAGATAAAGGAAGTTTATTTCTTTATGAGATTTCTTCTTCAGTTGAGATTCAGTCCAATTAGCTTGACTTCTTAGAAACTTTTTCATGAACATCACTTGATCCTTCTTGGATGAGCCCACCTTAAAACCTCTTTTCTGACTTTCATGAATCTTTTGAAAAATATTATCCAGAGCAGCTTCTTTATATTTTTTGTTGATAAAAGTTTCAAGCTGTGTTGTTTTCTCTTCAGTGTTAAGATTCTTGTCATCAATAATTATGGAAGCTTGACCTCTCACAATTGGATCATTGGCAATAATCCATTGAATCTGTGCATCAAATGTTTTCTGAGCAGCTTGAGTGTCAAGAAGAGTTTGAGTAGCATCCTTTTGTTCTTGCATTTCTGCAAGCAGTCTTGAAGCTTCTAAAGCTTTTTGCATTTCATCTTCATGAAGCTTTTTGGATACTTCCTCATCTAAAGCCATCTGCACTTGCTCTCTTTTCTTCAACCTTTTGGGCCTAGGTTCATCTTCAACCATAATTTCCTTGCCCTTGTCTTTTGGTGTTGGTTCTTGACTTGGAGCAGCAGATTGCTCATCAGCAATAAATAACCTCCCTTGAACAAACAAACCCCCTTGAGGCTGTGATTCCCTCTTTCTTTTGTAAACCTTTTCAGCAGAACCTTTATAATCCATAGCCAACAGCTTCTCAATCCTAGCAGGCTCTTGCTCTGCTTCAGCAGGCTCTTTATCACTAACAGGCTCTTGCCCTGCACCAGCAGGCTCTTCATCATATACCTGAGTTCCTTCATGAAAATGAAATTGAGCCTCCTCTTCACCTTCAGAACTACCCATCCTCCCCTTTTTGGAAGAGTGACCTGCATCTGAACTTGGAGAACTAGATAAAACCAATTTTGAAGATCTTTTACCCTTCAGCATCTTCACTTCATTCTCCAATTTTTTTAACCTTCTTAACTAACTTGGTGTTGATCTTAGAAAATTTTGTGTTCTGACTTTGAAGAGCATTTTCCAAGAGCTGCACTTTCTCCTTTAGTTCCTTCAAAGTCTGAGAATCCAGACTTTGATGTTGAGGTGATTGGGATGGTGATGCATGACATGATGGTGATGGTGTTGTAACAGGTGGTATTGGTGATGGGATTGGTGATGGATGATGAGATGGTGATATGTAACCAGGTGAAGAACTTGATGATGGTGATTCAGATGATGGGGATGGTTCTTCAGCATGTTGTGGTAACATTTCATCAAAAAGTGGTATTTCTTCCCCATTAAAACCAATTTTCATGTTTGAGAACACCTTGTGTGAAAGTTTTGGTGTTTCCTAAGGAGAGTGTGGAGGAAGTAACAAATGTTTTGATTTTGTGATGATGCATTGAATAAATCTGGGATACATCAAAAACTTTGTTTGGCTTTCCACATTTTTAACTAATCCTTCAAAAATATGTTTTGAAAAGTTGAATTTTCTGTTTGTTGCCAAGCAAATGAGAGCTGTAGCCATGTTACCACTAAATTGCTCCCATGAGGTTTTCTTTTGGCTTAAACAATGAAGGATTGTATGGATAAAAAATCTCCATTGTGGGGTAAAATGCTTTTTAAGAAAAGTGAGTTTAGTAGAATCCACATTATACCCCATTCTTTCCAAATTTTCAAAAATTTCAGTATCAGGCAATTGACTAATACCATCTGAATCATCCAAATGAAGATGTCTTCGAATGGATGACTCGGTAAGAGTCAAGGTTTTGCCATCCACTTTAGCTTTTAACTTTTGGTCCCCATTTTCAAGAGTTTCAACTTTAGCCGTTTTCCAAAATTTTAAAATTTGTGATTCATAAATAGTGGGATTTACAAGTAAAGCAAACCTGATGTAAGAATCATTTAGAAAGTCCACTATTTAATGAAACGATTCATTATCCTGAGACTTTTCCAAAAATGCTAACTGGTTGTAACGTTTAACAAAAGTTAGATTAGCCATGGTGAATAGTTAAGGAAAAATTTGATTAGGATGGTGGGATTTGATTGTGGTACTGGTAGAAGATGAAAGGTGAGGGTTAATTGTGATAAGGACTGATGAAAGATATTATGAGAGATTTACTTTTAACCGACAATAAGAAAATTTATAATAAGTAAATGAAAAGGCGGTTAAAAAGATCTTTTATATGAGAGATATAATATAATATAATCATCAGAGATTTACAGAATTACCCCAACGGCTAATTTTAACTACCAGGCCTAACGGCTATAATTTTTACTGACAGACTCAACGGTTATCTAGCAGTACCATTTTACTCTACCAATACCAAAATTTGAACTACCAGTACCTTTGAAAGTAAATTTTACTTGGCAATATCTTTGAAATTTTAGCAAAAATCCCTTATAGTTTTTAGCAAACTATCAGCTACCAACGGATTTGATGTGTCTTTACCAAAAGCCGTTTGCTTATGGACTAGTTAACTATTTACTGTAAAGTATGGTTAGTTAAATACCATATAGTTTTTGGTAAACTATCAACCATCAATGGATTTGATGTGTCTTTACCAAAAGCCGTTTGCTTATGGACTAGCCAGCTCTTAAGTTTGTAAAACTTGGTGAACTGAATACCATTTCCACATTGATCTAAAGATGGTGCAATTTCCTTGGATGGAGGAATTGTAAGAGGCAATGATGCTGTGTATCTTGGATGCTTGGTTCAACAAGTGAAATCATCTATCAGCATGCCTTTGCAAGTGATGAACAAACATAATGAACTGAAATTGAAACTTTCCTTAGTTTGATCTAGATAGAACTTTCTCCTTTAGGAATGCTTCATCCCTTCTGAATATATGATCTATTCTTATCATTTTCAACCTCTACATCATCTTCTTGTATGCTCTTGTCTTCTCCTTCCATAACATTGAGTTTTTCTTCCTTTTTCTGGGTTATTATTTCCTCCCCTGAGATTGTTACCTCCCCTGAGATATAAATAACTTATATTTCCCCCTTTTGTTTGGAAGATCTCTTGTTTTGTTATCAACCTGAAATTTGTTAGTTGCAGACCAAAAGAACAGAGTGAAAAGCACTTGTTTTATAGCATTGTAGATATTTAATCATCAAGATGAACAAAAAAAGAGCAAACTTTACACTAGTAGGACCATTTATGAACTGACAGTACCTTTTGACTAACTAGCAGTACCATGTTTAAGAGCCAGTACCAGTTATTTTATGTACAAAAACACATGTTTTTCAAAGATTAATCATTCCAATACCTCCTACTAGGTATTTGAATCTACCTAAATCAAAAGCTTTGGTGAGAAGGTCTGCAAAATTATTTTCTGAATCAATTTTGACAACTTGAATTAACTTTTTCTCATTGCAATCTCTTATGAAATGGTGTCTGATTTCAATGTGTTTTGGCTTTGAGTGTTGAACTGGATTTTTAATGATACAAATAGTACTGCTATTGTCAATGTAAATAATGGTGTTAAGAAAATTGTACCCATAGTCAAGCATTTGATTTTGGATCCAAAGGACTTGCCCACAACAACTTGCACCAGCAACATATTCTGCTTCAGTTGTAGAGTTGGCCACCATTGTTTGCTTCTTGCATTGCCATGATATGAGTCTGCAGCCAAGAAATTGACATCCACAAGTTGTGGATTTTCTGTCTAGGGTTGCACCAGCATAGTCACTATCAGAATAAGAAACCAAGTCAAAAGATGATTCCCTTGGATACCATAGACCCAACCTAGGTTGACTCTTGAGATATCTAAAGATTCTTTTGACTGCTGTGAGATGAGAAACTTTGGGATGTACTTGAAACCTTGCACATACACATACTGAGAACATGATATCTGGTCTTGATGATGTAAGATACATCAAGGACCCAATCATTGATCTATAATTGTGCAAATCCACATCTTCACCCTCAGCATCCTTGAGTAACCCCTTTTCTGAATCCATTGGTGTACTTGCAACCTTAGAATCTGCAAACTGAAATTTCCTCAGGATCTCTGCTACATACTTATCTTGGCTGATAAATATGCCTTCATTTGATTGTTTCACTTGGAGACCCAGAAAGAAAGTAAGTTCCCCCATGGAACTCATTTCAAACTTACTATGCATAAGTTTTTCAAACTCTACACACAACTCTTGGTTTGTGGATCCAAAGATAATGTCATCAACATAAATTTGCACCAGCAAGATGTCTTTCTTGGTTCTTTTGATGAACAAAGTTGGATCAATCTTGCCTCTTTGAAATCCATTTTCCAATAGATAGAAAGCCAATGTTTCATACCATGCCCTAGGAGCTTGGTGTAGACCATAAAGAGCCTTGGTAACCCTATACACCTTGTCTGGATACTCTGCATCAATGAAGCCTGGAGGTTGAGAAACATACACTTCTTCTCCAATAGTACCATACAGGAAGGCACTCTTGACATCCATTTGGTAAACAGTGAAGCCTATGAAAGAAGCATAGGCCAAGAATAGCCTAATTGCTTCAAGTCTTGCAACTGGAGCAAAAACCTCTTCATAATCCACCCCTTCTTCTTGAGTATACCCTTGGGCCACCAATCTTGCTTTGTTTCTGATCACAATCCCCCTTTCATCTTTCTTATTTCTGAACACCCATTTGGTTCCAATTGCCCAGTGACCTTTGGGCAAATCAACCAGTTTCCAAACCTTTTGAAGCTTGAATTAAAGAAGCTCTTCTTGCATTGCTTCAACCCAACTTGGATCATCTAAGGCTTTGTTAATGTTTTTGGGTTCAGCCTGTGAGAGAAAACATGAAAACAGGCATATGTTGGCAACTTCATGATTCTTTTCTTCATAGATAGATGAGATAAACCCTTCTTGGTCTGAAGTCAAGACTTGAGTTCTTGTTCTAACACCAGAATCAATGCTACCAATCACATTATCAATGGAGTGATCTTTGAGAATTCTTGTGTTGTGTGTTGTAGGAACTTCGTAGGTAAGTGGAAGATTGCCAATCCCCACTTCTTCTGGTAAGGAATCATCTGATTGAACATTTAATGGTTCAGCAGTACCAACTTGTGAACTGGCAGTACCATCTGGTGAACTAGCAGTACCATTTCCATCTGCACTACTTTCTTGATTCTCTTGACCCTGAGTTCCATGATCATCTTCAACACCTTCATTTGTTGTATTTGAAGGTTCTTCATGACTTGAAGATAAATCCAATCCTTTCCAAATAGGCATCAAGATATAATCTTGATCTTCAGCTGTTTCAACATTGTTTCAAAACCTTCATTATCATTAGTATTTACACCTGCAACAGGCACATAATTCATAGATTCTGAAAGCCTATCAATGTCAAACATCCAATCTGGCCCAATGCCTTTAACATTTGGTAGTTTCTCTTGAAACTCTATGTGCAGATTTTCTTCCACTAGCCTAGTGCAACTATTATACACCCTATAGGCCTTACTTTGCAAAGAATACCCTATCATGTAGCCTTCATCAGCTTTTCCTTCAAACTTTCCTAGATGATCTTTGGTATTGAGAATAGTGACATGACATCCAAAAGGTCTCATAAAACTTAAAGATGGTGTTCTACCAAAGAAAAGTTCATAAGGAGTCTTTTTTTGGGGTTTAATCACAAGAACCCTGTTCTGCACATAACAGGCAGTACCTACAGCTTCAGCCCAAAATGAAATAGACAACTTAGAGTCTACTAACATTGTTCTAGCATCCTCTATTAGTGTTCTATTTTTCCTTTCTGCTACTCCATTTTGCTGTGGGGTTCTAGCTACACTAAATTCTCTTTTTATTCCTTTCTCTTTGCAAAATGCATCCATAACCCTATTCTTAAATTCTGTCCCATTGTCACATCTAATTACTTTCACTTTCTTATCAGCTTGGTTTTCTACCTCAGTTATATAGGACTTAAGGATCTCACTAGTTTCATCCTTAGATCTTAAAAAGAAAACCCAAGAAAATCTGCTGTAATCATCAGTAACTACAAGACAATATTTTTTACCATTCAAGCTACTCACATTAGTAGGACCAAAAGATCCATATGAAGCATGTACAAAGCTTGAGAAATTGAGTTATGGGTCTTGGGCTTACAAGAAGCTCTATGTTGTTTGCCTTTAAGACAATCAACACAGGTTTGGTCATTTTGAAAAATCTTTTTGGGTAAACCTCTAACCAAATCATATTTTGCAATTGTATTGATTGTTTTAAAGTTTATATGACCAAGCCTTCTATGCCAAATCATAGATTCATCCAATGAAGCTTTTGCTACTAGACAAGTTAAACTCTCCTTAGGAACAATGTTCTTTAAATCAACACTGTACATATTGTTCCTTCTAGGAATTCTAAGAAGTACTTGACTTTCATCAGGCATCTTAAAATCAGGAGAAAGAACAAGACATTCAGTCTCACAGAAAAGAACATTATTCTTTTTGTCACACATTTGTGAAACACTAAGGAGATTAAATTGAAGCTCTTTCACAAAGTACACATTTTCAAAATCTAATTTACTGGTTTTGGTTGTACCTTTACCAGTAATCTTTCCTTTGATTCCTCCCCCAAAGGTAACATATCCTCCATCAAATGATTTGAAGTCTGTGAGGTAAGACATGTTGCCTGTCATGTGCCTTGAACATCCACTATCTACATATCCTTGATCAGCAATATCATTTGAATGTTCCTGCACATATATAAACATATTAGTTTCCTTGGGGTACCCAAGCCATAACTGACTTGGGTTTGCCTCTTGCATCAATATAATCAAACCTCTTTAGGACTGTTGATGCAACTTTTGATTGGAGTGGTCTCCATATCCAACATGCTGAGGACTTAACAGCATTTTCCCTTTTAACCCATTTTGTGGTCCTTGGTCTGATAGTATTAATTTTGGCAGTACCATTTGGTCTAGCAGGACCATTTGGTTTTGGTCTCCAATCTTGTGTTTTAACCACAGATTTCTTTTCAATGGGACTTTTCACAACTCTTGGTGCATGTTTGAAAGTATTTCTTGCACCCTTAGCAGTTGGTTTTGAGTTAGCAGGCTTATTTTGTCTAACAGTATGATTAACTTTTGGTGTGTTAGACTTCACTAAACTTTTTCTGGGGTTTGTTCCATTTGTTTTAGACCTTGATGTACTCCCAGAAACCCAATTGTTACAATAAGCATGAGTATGATTAAAACTACCACAGTAATAGCAGGCCTTATTGTACATAACAAAATCATCACCAAGTTGGTGTGACTTAAGATTGTTCCAATTTCTCTGGCTACCTCTAGGTTTGCTATTACACTTAGCACAACATTCAACTGTTTTCAGAATAGTTTTAGCCTTTGTCTTAATCTCTACACTTTTAGGACTGGGTGGTCCTACTTTGTTTCCTTTGTTTGAAACAGTCTCTTTTTCCTCATCATCAGATGTCCAATCTTCAATAATTGGAGCATCTGAGCTCTTATCAGTGAGCACCTTTTTGTTAGAGAGTGAAGCAATACTAGTACTCTCAAAAGGTTCACTTTTCTCTACAGGTTTCTCATTTTCTAGTGGTTTATTGGTGAATTCATGTAAACCTGATTCTGCAAGATCTAAACCTGGGGGACAAGGAATTCCTCTGTAAGGAGGTGGACAAGACTTATATCCAATCCCAGATTTGATTCTCTTGTTCATTTGATTTTCAACTATGCTTCTAGTACAGTCAGAAGCAATTTCTAATGTGGTAACAGTTAGTTGAATATTATCTTTGCCAATTTCACTTTAGCAAACTCAGTTCTTAACAGATTTATTTTAGCATCTTTCAAAAATATTTCCCTATTAAGAATGTTTTTTGTGTCAGAAAAAGTGAGTTCATTTTCCCTAAAGTGGATTATCTGGTTCTCAAGTTTGGCCATACCACACTTATGATTAACTAGGTCTTGATGAGTTTTTCTTTGTACTACTTTCACTTCATCAAAAAGTTTTATTAAAGTTTCTAATTCTTCAAAAACTTTACAAGTATTAGAACATTTAGTAATTTGTACCTCAGGATTGGAGAAGGCCATTAAATCCATTTCATCTGAAGTTGACTCCTCTTCACCCATAAAGCTCCAATCAAAACCCATCCCATCAATAGCTACCATAGCTTTAGGCTCAGTGATTTCCACAGCCTTGCTCTTGTTCTCAAAGCTTCCCTTGTTCTTGTTCTCATATCCTCTTCCCTTATCATCCTGCTTCTTTGGTCTTCTGCACTCTCTTGAGTAGTGACCCTTCATGTGGCAGTTGTAGCACCCCACTTTAGGCTTGTCATACCCAGCAGGCTCATTACCATTTATGGTAATCTTCTTTCCAGTCCTCATCAGTAATTTCTTAGCCCTTATGCTAAGAAGTGAAAGTTGCCACTTTATGTCCATTTCCTCAAGATCATCATCATTGATCTCTTGAATATCTTCAAAAGTCAATATGGAACCATTGTGTTGTGATGTCAGGAAAGCACAACCAATTGTTTCATCTAGAATTGTTTTGGTACTGCTATAAGTATTGGCAGTACCAAAATTTGTGTTGGCAGTACCTTCTTCTCTACCATCTTTTTTTTCATCTACTTTCCTTGAGGTGCTGGGAGATGATACACAAGCCATATTCCCTGAGCTTGAACTAGTAACTTCTTCACTTCATGCTCTACTATCTTGAAGTTGCTGTAAAGATCATTAAGACTCATTTGATCAATATCTGGTTTGTTTTTCCAGACAATGACATGCATGGCCCATTCATAGGGTAAACTCCTAAGGAATTTGGAGTTTAAGTCTTCTTGAGATATCAGCACTTCATGAATGGCTAACTGACTTGAAAGCTTTTGTAGTCTATTGAACATGCTGTCCAAAGACTCATTTGTTGTGGCTGTAAAGTTTTCAAACTGTTGTTTGAGGAAGTTTTATGAGTTTTCTTGGTGGCATCATTTCCTCCAAATCTAGCCACAATAGCTTGAAAGAGGGTTTTAGCACATTTGTATTTGTTGAAGATCAAAAGCTGGTCATTTGGAATAGACATGAGAAGCATACTCCTGGCTTTAAGATCATTTCTCTTTTGGATTCTTTCTTCTGCGGTTGTTGGGTTCACTTGCACATTGTTTACTATTGCATCGTTTACTGTGGAGGTGGTGATTGTAGGTTTAAATGAGTTTCCTTCTTCAATAATCTCCCAAAGTGCATAGTCTTGCACTTGGAAATATTGCTCTACCCTCAGTCTCCACATATCAAACTCATTTTGTTTGAACAATGGAAGTTTTGCAGCTACATTGGTTTGAATGTGTTCAGCTTCCATTTTCTTTTAAATCGTAAATATCAGCCTAGCTCTGATACCACTTGTGAAAGGATTATACAAACACTTGGGATGTTGATCTTAATAATGTGTTTGGGATATTTAGGAATGAATGTGATGTAGTACGCGGAATTTACTATATCACACTTAAAGGAACAAAGGTGGTAAACATGCAAACGTGAGTTATAATGAACAATGAACACAACTTGAATAACACAAAACGATTCAATATTATTTATAAGATAATACGGGTGATCTAAACTATCACCAGGATTACAAAGGTAACCTTGAATCTTTGATTTGTAAAAGGATTTGTGAATCAGTAACTAAGTTACTAGAGAGGTTTTGGTGTTTAAGGATATTACAAAGTTATTAGTTTTTTAGATATATTTAAGGTGGTGACTAAGGGTTCCTTTTATAGGATAAGGACCCCTTATTACAAGTTGTCAAGTTGTGTATTATAATAAGATACTTGGACTTTTCTAACCTACTAATTACAACTTTCAATGTAAACTACTCAGTATTATCTTCTGCACAACATAGAAGACTGAACTACTTCTACTTAACGTGTTACATTGTACAAAGATTAATAATACAACTAAATATCTACAAATAAATATCTATAAACTTGACCTTCAACTTGGCAGGACCTTCTTTAACTAGCAGTACCTTCTCACCCAGAAGGTACTGTTAGTTTATCTTAACTTCTTCAAAATCAACTAGCAGGCTCAATACTTCATCTGGCAGGCTCTTTGACTTGAACATTTTATTCCCAACAAACTCTACCAGTTAGAAATGTTGTTTAGGATAATGGGGATAACCGTCACTTCGTGTAGAATAGGAACCACCCAAACAACGTATCTGAGTAGTAATCTTAAGCTGGGAAGAACCCCCTCATAGGGAAGATCCTGGCCGAATGAGGGTCGAATTCGGCACACCCAAGCAGCCACCATGGAGGTGAGCTAGCCTCGGGTTAGACCTCCCACTAAGCTAAGTAATATTACATCACAACTCGCCCAAGGTTTAACCATTTAGAAAATCTGACACAAGAAGACAATGGAAGCACCCATGACTCGAACCTGGCATGTCCCTAACTTGATCTTTTAGAACCTCCCAAAGGGGGCATGTTTACCTGTCTCCAAGTCGAACCCAATATAGGCACCAAATCACAAATGAGCATTATGGACTTTACATTTGTAGCCTAAGGCTTAAGGAATTATTGAGATTTTTTTCCTACTAGGTCCAACGCCAAGGTCTTATATCAAGACTTAGATTTGGAGTTGAGTTGTGCTCGACCTCAAAGTGAGTCGAGTCTCGCGACTTCTAAGTCCTTGATATCGAGATAATGGTTTGGGAATTTCCCAGTAGGCACACAAATTCTCCTGGAAACATGGTTGTGATCGAATTATGTATTACTTTTACTAAGCCAAACCTAAACCAAGCCATTAGAAGCCCTAACCCAACAGCACCCTTAGATCCAGTCCAAGCCATATAGGGTAATGGGTTTGTTGACCAAGCTAGCCCACCAGGCCCATGTGACGGTGGTGATAACTCCCTTCAGTACAGCCCAACCAATATTGTGTACTCTAAAAATAGTTAACAAATACATATTAGTCGCAAACATTTTATATCGGAACTAACACATATATGCGAAACCTGTCAACACATAAATACTAGTCGCCAATGTAAAACTTATATAGCCGATCACACAAAAGATTAATATTGAAACTAACATATATTTTAAAACTTATATTATCGTAACTAAAGGACTCAACAACTATAAAATTTACCATTTAACTTATGCTTGTCACTTAGAAAATCGTCGTGCAATTCTATATAATGTAAATCCAAAACGTGGGAGTAAAAGAAAAACAACCTTTATATACACACGTGTGACGTTAAAGATGTAAAAATCAAGGACACTAGAAAGAAAAACTAATTCAAATACATATTAAACGTAGTCAATAACACCTGTATAAAGTATATAAATTGACGCCGTACTGGCCGTTTTTAGACTAAATCAACCGATATTGATGTCACTAACGAAATTTAGGAAAACGAAATATTAAACGTGAACCTTACTTAAAAATTTCATTTGCTATTTTAAAACAGAATTAATTAATATAAACGTCACTAATGAAAACAAGGAATGATGCAAATTTGACGATACATATAGTTCTAAACTAATAATGTGTAAAAATGAATCATGATAAATGAATGATGCGAACTTAGTTAAATTAGCCAAGTTACAAAAAAAAAATTAACGTTATATTCAATTTTCTCAAACCATTTAACTAGTAGGTGATAAACGTCACATACATTGGGTCCTACTTCTTAAATTAACATAAACGGACATGACGAACAAATTACACAACTCTAATATATATATATATCACATCTCGACCGAATCCATTTGTGCTTTAGATAGTTCAATATTCCCAAATTCCTCATTACCGTACCCTTAGGTCATTTTTAGAGTTACACCTTACCATTCCTTAGGAAAATCCTTAGTAACCACACTTGCCGCCACACAAGTGACAACAACATAAATACTCTAAAACGTTGAAATTAAAATATGGAAGGACTTAAACTTAATACTTGAAACTAAGACATGGTTATTTTATCTAAGTTACGTGTTGGTGTCGTGCACTCCTTAATTTTACAGCATTCACTGTTCAGGCCAGTAAAGTGAGTTTATAGCCCCTTTTTACTTATACTTTTTTTATATGAATGGGGTGAGAAACATGTAAAACCAATTTTATGGACTATTAATACTATTTATACCAAAGGTATTGCGAGTTAGCCTAAGACTCTAGAACCCATGACTATGCCCGCCTTCATGCACTGTTAATTCCGGCTAGGAAGTGTGATTGATATAAATAGATCTATTGGGGTGACTCCCCCGTTCGGTTTGACCGGATAGGCAAACGAGCGTATATTAGGTCGGATTACGAGTGAATTGGGTTAAACACTCGCTAAGGGCCCTATTATTATTATTGATGTGCTAGGTTATAGTGCACTGAACGGTCGAGCTTTGGTTGCATGAACTTAGTGCTAGCGCAAATAAAAATATTTATGTGACATTTCAATGTTCATAAACTAAACTATTGGTCCAAATTTGTTATAACTTAAACCTATGAACTCACCAGCTTTTTGCTGACTTTTAGCATGTTTTCTAAGGTATTTGGATATATGCAAGTGTGGCAAGGTTTGGCTAGGAGGGGGACTTATACTATTGGCCAAAGTGTTTTAACAAATGACTTAGACTTGTTTTTGAGGGACCATTAAACTGTTGAGTAAACTTGTAACATAAAGCTTGTTATAATTGAATTACTCAAATTAATATATTTTTACAGAGTGTGTAATTGGTTCTTCGTTACCTCGCGCTATGATTTCCATTTCAGTAGCACCCCATGACTCTAATGCTTCCGCAAAGTAGATTTTGGGGGTGTTACGATGGCATGAACTTAAATTTTAGTGAACTAATTTTGATGTGTCAATCAAAATATGTACGAAGAAGCATGCACACATCTTCGTATCATAAGTTTTCAAAACCTTTTTATTAACCAATTTTAAGCTAAGATTTAAATCAACAAAGTTTTAATTGAGGTATTGGGTTCACCAATCAAAAAATTGCCTACAATTATCGCCCACTATATCCTACTGCTGCATGAGTCAAAAGACCTAAGTTATTCGGATAATTACCACAAAATTGGCATGTAAAATTGAGGTCAATTCACCCTTAAGATGATTTTGTAGAATAATAGCTTACTTGGTAGCTCCAATTTGACGCACAAAGGAGCGGAGAGACAAACATCAGCACTAAATGCCAATTAAAAACACGTCTCTTTCGGTTTGACAATTTAATGTCAATCCTCCTTATACCCCTCTTACAGTTTGTCAAAATTGGGTGAACCGTTCACACTATTGGTACAAAACTCATCACTCAATTAAAATTTTATGATTTTAAGTCTTAAAATCATGTAATAAGCTATAATCTTGCTAGTCTCGCCTGGGAGCAAATTACCGTGCGAAGCGAACCACTATCTGCACATAAGACTTTGCAAGATCTATAATTTATTACAACAAGTTTCATAGTTATTTAGTCCATTTATTTTCTATTTCAAAAATTACTCTTTTTTGCTTACAAAGTGTCATACAATTTAAACAAAAAACAAGTAATTAATAAAAAAATAAACAACTAAATAAGCACACATAATCTTAACAATTAATTTATGTACCAAGTTGCCACATGCAAACTTGTTGATAAAACCTATTAATAATCTTTATATGTTTCATTATGCATATATTTAACTAAGACTATCACCTACAATAGTAGGTGAGCCACATGCATCGACGTATCGATTGCGTTAGTCTTAGCAAATATATACTAAATATCACATAATAGATACATTAATATAATAAATTGAGGTCTTCCCCAATTTTAGATATATCATACTTACATGTGTAAATCAACTTAACAATTAATAAAATCTAATCCATGATAAACATGCATGTTTCATCATGGATTAATGCAAGTCACAAGGAATGCAACGTTAACCACATAAACATGTTACAATTTTAGGGTTTCAAAACTACACAACTAATTTTTTTAAATATAAGGGCATCGCCCCCCCCCCCCCCAAAAAAAATCAGGGTTTCAATTTTTTTAAACCCTAAAAAATCGATAAACATCAAAACCTAATACAAGATTCATTTTTTTTATGTGTTTCGGTAATTTATTACATGTTAAAATGGCTCCTGATGCCACTGTTAGAATTTAATAATCATGTCTAGTTCGTACATTAATCATACACATATGCGGAAGCGTATAATCTAATTTTAACATATAAAAAATTAACCGAAAAATAAAGTAATGTAATTCTAGCAAGAACAAGAATCAAACTTCAAATCTTCTTCTTTAATGTCAAGAATGGATTAACAAGATACCCCTTACCGTTTTGTATCTCAATCCAAGAATATTAACTATAGTGAGTTAATACCACAATCTTGTACACACGTACTATAACCGAATTAAAGATTATGCTAGTAATGTAAACACAAAATAAACCAAAAAATTTGCTTATGAAAAATTTGAGTCGATCAACCCTTAGGGTTTTATGTTCGATCGGCCTCAAGACAAGAGAAGAAGGAAAAGGGTTTAGGGTTATAGCAAGTGCACAAGAAGCAAAGAATGAATAACCCCTAGCCTTGTATTTATAGGATGAGTATCTTGGAGAACAAGTTGACAAGGGTTGGGTTACCCTAGCCCATTGCCAATCGGTTATGGCAATCCCTAGGTATTCCGGAACCTTCTTGTTCCTCTAATTTCATCTATAGTCCTTCTCTTATTCACTAACGGTTGTTAGTCAATTCTCGTTAACTACTTAACATCCGTTAGTCGTTATTATGTGTTTTAATAATTAAATACATAACGGTTTATATATTAATTATTATACATTAATTCCTCATACGTAACGTGTACAATGTCGTGGTCCCGAGTTCGATTCTAGACATACACACATTAATATTTGTCCATCAAAACTAACATATTTTGAATGAGAAGGGGAGGGAAACCGTGTAAAATAATATGGCAAGAGGGGGGACAATATCTTTTATTTTTGCATGGATATTACCTTGATTTAACTCAGTCTTATCTCCTTTTCAATTTAATCGTGTGAAGATATGTGGGGACTAATATTTTCGGTGCTAAACATATAAATAACAATGTGTAGGATCAAAAGAAAGGAACCATTGTTTCGTGTACAACATTTGTTAGGTTAGGACTTAAAATGTAGCCAAATATATTTAATTATCTATAGGTTTAGTTCTAATAATATGTAATTACCACATACTCCGTAACATATAGTTTTAATTAGTTCTAATTATTATTCAATACTTAGGGTATAAATCAAATTATCAATAAAATGCGAATACGTAATTTTTTATTATTTATTTATTTTTTATTTTTTTTTTTGGTTTTATAGGTACGAAGGTATCCATGAAACCTTGAGAAAATAAACGAGTCATTTACCCATTATGACACCTTAATTTGATACAAGTTTTTGTTTTACATGCAAACAAAGATTACCAAAATTTCATAATTTAATTAACCTCAATTGAATTGGTTCTGTTTTTAAGCATGTAAAGCAAATTTATTTTTCTAGGGACTAGTTTATTAGTTTATTTTTTTAAGAAAGGTGGAGTAGTTTATTAGTTATTGGACGAACCATTACCAACAGAAGTTGGTTCTGCTTTTTCAAGCATGTAATTCATTCGCAAATTTAGTTATGTAGGAGATGTTTTTTCAGTTATTGTACGGAACATTACTATATATATAATAGAGCGTCAGAAATGACACCATTGATGTCGTTTTGATGTTTCGCGTTTTTGGCCTAGTCCGTTTGCTATGTCCAGGCCCAACGTAACCTTTTTTTTTTCTTTTCTTTTTTTTCTTTTTTATGCTTTTTCCACCGCCTGGATATTCATACGTATTCTTTCACTTTTCCAGATGCATCTACACCGACTCAAATCCCATTATATCTTCCAACTTCCTGATGTTTTCGTTGGTGATCAGCAAGCCTTATTTCATGTTACTAAAGGTAGCTTATTATCCATTCATCTTTATTTGGTCCTCCTTTTTTTCATTGCAATACTGGACTTTTCTGCAGAAGATTCAAGAACCGCGCCATATCTGAGGGATGATCATGTCACCGCGATGACAAAGAAGACGACGAATTAGGTTGCTAAACAAAATCCAAAAACACAAGAAAAGGTACCAAATTCTTTTTACAAAATTCACTCTTATTTCTTTTACATATGTGTTGGAATCAGTCCCTTCCCCACACCCTGAACTGACACCCACAAACACCAATCAAAACAGTAAGAGAATTGATAAACTGGTTATTGGGTTTTCAATGTGTTTAGTATATTACTAAAAGGGAAACTGAGTACACCTTAATTACAAAGAAGCCTACTGCCTATTTATAAGCTAACTAAACTAATAGGGTGCATGATTTCCTAAATAACATGAAAACAAAGCCCACTATTTCCTATTTTACTTCCATGCAAATAGGTATCCCACTTTCTTCCATAATACTCGGTCAAATATGCTACCAAGTCACTGACCCAAATGCTGATCCACAAGTTACAATGAACCGCTTAAACATCAAGTTTAGCTCCAATTACAGGTCACTCAATTGCCTAGCTCCTTTTAAAGTTTTAGATTGAAATAAGTAAGATTCAACAGTTGAACTTACAGAAGCTGAATCAAGAGGAATATCAAATGGGGCACTCCTGTCATAAAATTTGCTGTTTCGTGAGGAAGAGGCAATAGCCGAGAGTTTGTAGCAGCAGGAACACTCTGAAAAACATGTCAATATCACGCAACTATCAGAAGTATGTAAGACGACAAACTCTATAAATCATTGCATCTTTTACCTTTTACTTGGTAGGAGTATCGCTTCCTCCTCATCAAATAAGTCAGCCCCATCAGACGACTCGGCTCCATCAGTCTACTCAGCCCCATCAGTCAATACTTGAACCTTCTCCTCAAATATACATAACCTCTAATTATTTAATGATTTGTTTGATATTGCATTTCGGAAAGAAAAAAAAAGAAGTCTCAACCTTAATTTTCAAAAGTGCCTTTTGTCACTAACATCTTGTAGATAATCACCTTTTTTTTTTCAAATGGTTTGCCAAACACTAATATCGGCACAATAATTAGATAATCTCTTCTAAAACCAAACACCATTTTAAACACAAAAAAGTAACTTTTCAGTAATTACCTACAAATCCTTAACTTCAAATTACAACTAAAAATTCCATAAAATCGACTACTTTATCCAGTTATGTAAAAGTAATAAAATGAAAAGTAAAAAAAATGAATACCTTGAAGGCAACATGATTGTTAGTTTTATTGGTCAAAACCATAGAACAAGAGACCTGCATATTCAATTCAACTAATCACAAAATAATAGTGCTCAATTATAACAAACCCACAACAGATCTGTATATATAATTAATAAATTATTGAAATAAATTACAAGGAAATGAAGCTCTTATGGCTCAACGCTAAGAAGCTCTCTGGTACTGATTTTGTAACTAAGCGGCACAAAGGGTTAGAGGGTTTGGGGTTGTGAAAGTGAAGAGGGGGAAAAGATTAGGGTTTGTGAAGGTAATGAAAATTGGGGAGGGAAAAAAGGCGCCCAAAATTTTAAGTATTTTCGTTCATTTTGAAGAAACAAAAACATTTGATAATGCCCGGTTTTGTAAAAGAGAAAAGGGCTTTAATGCTTTTTAAAATAAAGCCCGGTTTAGTATGGAAAAACATGGCTCTTTAGAAGGAATAGAGCCCGGTCTTTTGGAAGAAAACAGGGCTTTAACCTTTTTAGACATAGAGCCCGGTTTTATAAATGAAAACATGGCTCTATACTATTTTTTACAACAGGGATTTCTTTTAGAGCCCGTTTTTTACTAAAAGCGGGCTCTATTAAGGGGGCTCTATGTCCATTTTTGTAGTAGTGTTAGGTTTAACAGGTATTGTAGCTTATACATATATACAAAAGTAATTTAGAAATTAAGGTTTTGTCATAATTTGGGGGTTTTGTTATTTTTTTTTCAATGGTTTTAAAAAACTTTGGGGTTTTTTGTAGTTGGATTAGATGTTAATCCTTGCTTCACTGGTGCTTTCGAACTGAATATCATCTGTTCATGGTAAGATGATGGCGCGATTAGATGAAAAAAAACTGATAAAGCAAAGGTAATATTTGTCTCTTGAAACAATAACGTTTGGGGGCCAGTTTTTTGATAAAGCAAATGGCAAACGGGTGTCCATGTGTCACGAAATCAGTGCAACATAAGGTGGAACAAGTTTGGGTACTGAAGTGACAGGATTAGCCTGACGTTGTATACGTTTTTTTGTAATAGGTGTTTTGTCTTATTTTGTTGATTTGCTAAGATTCCACCGTTGATTGTATGTGGTGGATTATTGTCTCTACTATTTCTACGTTGCCATGGGTTTTAATTATTCGACATTTAATTCACGAATTATAATTCCAGTTACAAGCCGGTACAGGTCTTCGGTATAGCAAAGGTAACGTTTGTAACTATCAGCGACGCATCACATAAAATTTTTTTTTTGGCCTGGTATCTTCTGGGTTTTCTCTTGGTAAGTGGGTTGCCGGCGACTGTTGTTGTGGTCATTCTTTGAGTTTATGTTCAGCGACATATGGGTATGGTTTTGTTTGGTTTAATTGATACTTTTTATTCTTCCATTCAGGATTTAGGATTAGGTTATGTGTAAAAAAGTTTACAATTTTTAGGTTCGATCATGCATATTTTATTTTTTTGCTAGGGGTTGCTTGGATTAGCTTACCACCAAAAAGCCGTTGTCCTTGCAGTTTTAGATACTGGCTTTGTCAATTACACCTTCACTGGTGGTAATTGAAGGTGGATTTTCATTTATACTTTTAGCAAATATTACATTTTCTATGACGCAGTATGAAGTTGAAAACAGTTAGCCGTTGGTGAAGATGAACATGAACATGAACATTTCGACTGGTCTGACAAACCAGTTATATGTTAAGGTTTTATCAGTTTGAAGTTGTGAAAACAAGGTGTGGTTGGCTTTATTTATAATGTTTATTATTAGTTTTGACACTTGGAAAGACTTTTGGCTTTGTCAATAGTCATACGAAGCTTACAGTATGCAACATTGAAAAGGCTGCTGTAACTTACATTTTATCTTTTTTTTGCCGCGCTATTCTTACAGATATGAGTCGTACGTCAAAAAGTGTTACGGTTACTGAAAGTAAGTTAATTCTCGGTTTTCAAGTTTTAACATCTATGTAGTTTACCTAATACTAATGTACTTAAAGTTGCTATTGTACTAGGTATAAATGAAGGATTAGAAGAGGGTTGTAGCGGTCTAGATTGAAACAATAAACGGAAACGCTCAATGGCCCGACGTGATTGAAATAATTAGTTCTTACGTACTTTCAATCATGTATTGTAACTATACTTTTGCAGGTCTGAGCCTTATTTATCGCGGTTGTAATCCTCATTTGCAGGTATATTACAGAAAAGTAGGAGAGATGTGGCAGGTATGAGATGTATCTAGAATGTGATACATGTGCGTAGAATATATGCATTAGTTTTAGTGATTGGGACATCAGATAAGAATTATGGAACATATATAGAGGCCGCTTTAGTATTAGTAAAAAATGATTGTATATGTTGTTGCATGTGTGGAAAACTAGAAGGGGGTTGAATAGTTTTACGTCCTTTTAATTTTATTATGAAAATCTTTGTTTACTTTTTAAAGCTTCGATTCGATCTTATGTGAATTCAACTCTTGAGCAATATGAACAAATATAAGTAAATGTAAGTAAACAATGCAAGTAAAGTAAATGAAATGAAATGAAAGATAGGGATGGAAAGATCAAACCACAACACACAGATTAACAGTGGTTCGGCTAAAAGGACACCTTCCTTGCCCTACTCCACTCCTCGAGTCACCTACTTGAGAGTTCTCTTCACTATGTCAACAAACACCCTTGTGGCGGAAGAAACCTTACACAACTTTAGCTTACACCAATTTAACGACACAAAGCTAGATGTCGAGTTCTAATCGTAGCTAGAACCAATCTCACAACTTCTACACAACTTCTTCACAACTTATTCACAACTTCTTCACACCGGCTTCACAACTTCTTCACGAAGGCTTCACAACTTCTACACGACGGCTTCACAACTTCTACACAACGGCTTCACAACTTCTACATGACGGCTTCACAACTTCTACACAACGGCTTCATAACTTCTACACAACTTCTTTTCAACACAACTACTTACTTACACTTTGATCTACTTATCACAACTACACAACACCCTATCAAACACTTTACACAACTACAAGATTATATGAATTAAACTACAATACTTCTTCTCTAGTTGATGAAGGAGTATTCTTCTTTTGCACTTGGATGGTGGAAGCTTGGATCACTTAGAAACCAATGCTTAAGAATATATGATCAAAGGATTTTAGAAAGGATTTAGATAGATAAGAAGAGATTTAGAACAGAAGGTTTGGGGTGCAAAAGGTGAGGAAAAAGTCCAGGAATGAACCAGTATTTATAGGCAAAGCTGGAGGCTAGAGGAGCGGGGGCGGTCCCCTTAAATAGGAGGCCGCCATTATAATTAAGGGGGCCGCCCCTTATAACCGTTGCCCAGCTTTGTCTTTTTGTGGGGAAGGTTTTTCTGGAACATTTTTGCCATTTTTGGTTGAAAATTTGAATTCATATATTTATAATAGATTAAACATATTTATTTAATACCAAAAATGATTTTCTAAAAGATATAAAATGTTTGTGTCATTTTATAAAAAATCTAGTGATTAAGAAAAAGTTCCTTTGATCATATAATGCATTAGGCATTTGTTTATTCATACCTTAAGTGATTGAGTTGTTAAAATAGATATTTACAATTAAATACTTGTTTACGTCATAATCTTTTGTTCAATGATTTTACATTTTGTGATTATCAAAACGTAGAGATATCGAAAAATATTAATAACGTGTTTAGGCATTATTTATATCAACAATCTCCCCCTTTTTGATGATTACAAAATCTAAACTCATTAAATTAAAAATTAATTTTTAGACAAGTATTTAGTAAGTTTATATCTACTTCTCCCCCTTTTTGTAGAATCAAAAAGGTTATGCCGACAAGTTTTAGAGACGAAATTTGTCGGGACGAGAACTCCCCCTTGATGTGTGCTCCCCCTCGTTTGAGGGCATCAAGGAAATGAAATATGGAATACTTGCAAGAAAAATGTTAGAAGCACAAGCATATATATATAGAGCAAAAGGAAAAAAATGAGCAAACATGTTGAAGATAAGCATTCATTAGGTAGAAATGTTGTGTCTAAATACACAACCATACAAGAGTACATAAAGCATACAACAAATATCAACTAATGCAACTAAGCATACTACATAATCATCCAAAGAGTACATGAGCCTTCATAGAGCTTGCAAACAAAATGGTGGAAAAATTATTAATGGTTAAGCATTGCATATGCTTAATTTTGAGAAAATGAAGGAGGTGGTGGTGAAATAGGTGAAGATAGTGGAGGTGGTGGTGGAGGTGGTTTGGTTAGCATGTGCTCAATACATGAAAACATGTATTGTATTTCATCTCTAAGACCAAAGATGATGGTTCGGTTGTGGATACAACAAAGGCAATTATCCCCATGGGCTTCAAGTAGACTCCAAGGTACGGGATTGACAAAGAATGGTGGTGTGATTTGTGAGGATGAGAAATGAGCATCAAGAGGTGTGATTGGTGAAAGGGAAATAGCAAGGTCGGTGGATGGAGGTTCTTGAGTGGAAGGTGGTGGTGATGCTCTTGGTGATGGTGGCATTTGTGGTGGTGATAGGTGTGAGTTTATGTAATCATTGATGGATGAGGTTGAAGGTATGGAAGAAGAGGATGTGCCATGAGTGGAAGGAGTTTTGGATGGTGCATTGGGTGCACTAGAAGATGAGCATTGAGGTGGTGGTGATGGAGTGGTATTTTCTTCTTGAGCTAGATCAGTGAAGAGTTGTTTAGGTGGTATGATGACAACTTTTTGTTTCTTTGAAGTCTTAGAGATGGAGGTTTTTGGTGATAACATAGTGGATTAGGGTGGTGTTTGATGGAGATGAAAAGTGATGGTATGAGGAGTTATCATTTGGAGGGAATTTATAATATGAAAACATGGTTGGTTTAGGTAAGTTTTTGAAGTTTTGTAGTAAGATTCCAAGATCAGTTGGGTTATTAAGAGAAATGGTAGATGGGACTAGAGAAAAGGGGTCACAAGATGCAAAAGAAAACTGTAAAAATTACTGTCCAGATGGTCGGTCCCCTTAATTGTAGGTCGGCCCCCTTAAAAATTAAGGCGACCGCCTAGTAAAATTAAGGGGGCCGCCTATCTGGTTTTTCCCAGGCGACCAAAAATCAAAAATTTCCAGAAAGGGTCAATTTTTAAGTGTGTTTTTGCAGCAAGCTCTATTTGGAACATGTACACTAAGAATGATCAAATAGTAACATAAACAAATTAGATACTAATGCATGCATGCAAACTAATATAAGCATATCATAGAACAAGCATACTAATAACATAAATTAAGTAGCAAGATCCAAGCATGATAATAGTTAAGATTCTAGTATAATCCAAAATACATGAAAATAACAAGAAAAGTATCACACAAAATTTTCTAATAACATCATTGTTCAAATAATCCTACACCAACGTCTCTATTTCTTTTTCCCAAGTATCTTCCTGAAGGCTTTTCCTATTGACTTGAATCCATCTCGAACCTCCTGATGCATTTGTTGAGTAGCGTTGAGTAATGAGGTTTGGCATTCAAAGAGGAGTTGATCGGTTTGTTGGGAAGGAAGAGGAACTTGATAATCGGTATAGTTGAGTTCCGGAAGATTATCAACGAATGTCGTGGGAGATGGGGTACTAACATGTGAGGTGCCTTCCTCCTCATCATCATCATCCCGATGAGATGTAGAACCACGAGGTACGGAGGACATAGAGCGACGAGATTTGCCCTTGTCACTTCGAGATCGACGAGGTTGGATACGAATAAGAGGACACAAGACCGGTTGAACGAACTCATAGATATCACACTCAAGATGTGGGTAATGTTCCATGACATGATGATAAAGTCGAGTGAGGAACATAGCATAGGGAAGATTGGCATTTGGAGTGTTTTAGGCGGAGATGATACGATGAACAAAAAGATAAGCCAAATTGTATTGTTCTTCCACAACAACACAATACAACATGTGAGCGATGCTTGCCGTGAGATGATCACGGTGACCACCGGTACCAAACGCATTCTCGCGAATGAGTTATTCCCAACGCTTCATGTCGGGCTTAATTCTTTGAGGAGGATTTGGTTTGCATGAATGTCAACATTTGTCGACTTGATTCTTCTGCTAGTCGTACCACGTTCTAGCTCAAAAAGTCGATGAATGTCGTCTGGAGTTGGAATCTCAGAATAGTATGGACCATCCTGAGGTCGATGTTGTTCAAGAGAAGAAAGATCCCATTCATTTGAAAAGACGGCTTGACCATTGTGGGGAATTTTGAGGATTTGACCAAACTGAGCAAGAGTGAGAGTGATGAATTCGTTTTGTATCATGAAAGATATGAGGATATAACCTTAGTCATCGGTTTGCATCGTAACTTGCCTATAGAAGTCAAGAACGAAACGAGGAATGATGGGTTCATTGATTTTGAAAAGACAATCGAGACGAACATTGGTGAACATTCGTTCGATATTGTCGGATTGATAGAAGGATGGATCGACAACTCTTCCCTCATGAATGTTTCTATTCTCAATGGTACGATAGAAACATGCAATG